>OX328128.1:28931906-29239256 GCA_946811695.1 Gonocerus acuteangulatus
TATAAGGTCAATGAAAATAAATAGATTACAAAGGTAGAGATTGTCAGGGTTCGGTCGTTATTTCTTAATAAAACTACATTTTACATGTGAAAATGACAATCGCTATCTTCGCATCGTCAACGGTCAACGATCTCCTCTCAATAAATCGATTACTTTTCCTAATCATTTAAGGAGCCTCAACTGCTGTGATCATCAGTACAATAAATAGAAAATTAAACTAACCATGTAAAAGATATTAACAAAAATTAAGATTAAATAATATGAGAAAGAATTAGTTTTTTTTACATACTATATAATATACATTATAAAATTCTATAATCAAACAAACATAAAAGCATTCATAAAATACCTAACTGCCTTAACAAATTTTGATACAAAGCGCAAGTCTAATTTTTTTAATGGTGGGCTGAGAAACAATTATTAAAAAAAAGTAGAAAAGTGTGTGTGTATTTTATATGTATATATATATATATATATATATATATATATATATATATGTGTGTGTGTGTGTGTATATATATATATATATATATATATTCTTTCAGATCTTAGGAGGCATGGGGTCGTTAAAGCAGTCATCCTTTCTTCGCACTACTTTATTTATTAGGCCAGAAATGTTTTGTGCATATTTTTGCACCTCTTTAGGGGCACATCTACAACAAAATATTATTCTTTTGTACATCCAAACCATACAATTTTTTTTTAAAATAAAAGCTATGGTATTTTTTTTTTTTTTTAAACGGCGCATCTACATCTTGGCCATTAGCGCCCTATGGTATTATCCACTAAATGCATTAAAATAATCTCAACTATATAAAATGTTAAAATCAGCATTTCTTAATTGTACTAGTGATATCTAATCGTCAAAATTTAAAATTTAGGTCTTAATGCACTATTGAATGGAAAATTTGATGAACATTTTTAAGGTCAGTTCTTTCATTAACTGCTATTTTTGAATTTTTTAGAATATCGATATTTTTTTTGATTTTTCTTTTCGGCGCGTTTCTCTCTATGTTAAAATTTGTGATTTCCTTGAAATTGAAACTGTGTTTTTTTTTCATGCACAAAACATGTCGGTCACTATAAATAAATTAGTGTGAAGAAAGGATGACCCCTTTAACAACCCCATGCTTCCTATGTTCTGAAAGAATTTATATATATTTTGGGTCATATATATATATATATATATATATATATATATATATATATATATATATATATATATGCAAATTACTAAAAATTATTCATAAATTTGGCTTAACAGTCTTACATGATTTTATTATTTAGTATTTTTTTAAAACATTGTTGACATTATCCCTTAACTGGTCATTTCAAAAATCTATGTACGAAAATGATAGAATGACTAATTTTATCATTTCCAATATGCCTGTTTTAATGTTCATGAAAAGAACATCTATCATACGTCTTTTTATGGGCTTTAAATGTGTCATACAATAGATAAATATCCTTTATGTGATTGCCTTTTGATTCAGAAAATGAACTTATATAATTCCAAAAGAGCAACCAAACTTTATGACAAAAATTATGATAATTAGAGATTTGGCCAACTATACAATCTACTTTCTACATTTACATGAAGTCTCATCACTATACTATAAAATATATATTTACCTCGACTCAAAATAGTTGTAAAGCAAACGAATCACCAATTAAAAGATAATGAAACTCCTGCATATGATTTCATCAAAAAATAAATTATTAAAAAATATGTGTGGATATTCCTGCAAAGACAGCAAAAAAACAGCAGAAAAGCAGCAGCTTCTGATGTAAATGTAGGCAAAAACAGCAGCTGACTTGAAGTTAGTCTATGAGAAGCTTTTAAAATGACATCAGCTGTAATCAAAGTATTACTAGTAAAACTCAATTTTCAATAAATAAGCCAAACTCAGTGAAAAAGTTATCTACCCAACCAATGAGAACTATTAACTGATTATAGGTGCAATTGTGTGGAATATGCTGAACCATATTCCACACAACAAAAGCTAACTGAAGGAATTCACATTAATAAGAAGACATGACAGGTTACCATCTTGAACAGTTAGACACAGAACAAGAACAAGTGCCACTGTTTCAGCACAAAATGTTTAATGATTTGATACATCATAAACAAACTATCTAAAATACTCAAAAGTATAGTTTATGCCCAAGGAGCAGGTCAAATGAAATACAATAAATAAATAATAAGCAGCAATATTGAGACATTTTAAGTACTTTGAAAGTTATAAATAAAGCTTTTATTGAGTAAAATAGCAGAAAACATAAATCAAATATTTCTTTTAACAAGAAAATAGTTATTAAGGAACGGGTTGCCCCTTATCTACACTACTAAATGAAAATAGTTTATTATCCTCAAGCAATCTTTCTATAAACACTTTATCATGTTTAAGGTTAATATATTTAACCAATTAGAAGGTATTAGTAACTCTAAAGCATACTCACTTTGTAATAAACTCTGATACATCCTTGAATCTAGAAAGGTCAGGAATTTTATTTTTCCCTAGCTTTTTAACAGCCTTTGAAATACCAACAGGAGTAGACCTTACAACATAGTGGCGGAAATCAATTGTTTTGTTTTCTGGGTTGAAGTTGAATAGCACACACCGAGATATGTTTTTAAGATTTACCTGAAAATCAATTTATAAGAATGACTAAATACACACACACAAAAAATATTGATCATAATCAAAATAACTTAGATAACCTACTGTGGTGACATTAATCGTCGGAAACATCCCTTGGAAAGTTGCGACCATTAACTTCATATGAGGGTCTTCACTATTAAATCCATTTAAAACGACTAGTGGGGAATTGAGAAAAATTTTGTTGAAAGCATACTGTTTTCTAAGAGAAGACAATACATCTGTCGATACTGTATAATTGTGTATTTTAAAGGTCATAGTTGGTCCTCTTGGAAGCTTCACAATTCGCATGTAGGGACCCAAAACAGTCTGCGTGAAAATTATCATGTGTGAAACATGAAGCATCCCAGAGACTGCGACAAAGTCTTTAATATTGTTGCTTTTTCTTGCCTGAAAGATAGAACACTTGCTCCATGAGATTAAAGTTCCTATTTAATTTAAAGTTATCTCCTAAGAACACTCACTCGTAAATTAGTAGCTGTAAAAGGTTCCATGACATTCCTAAAATCTTTCATGAGTCGAAATACATATTTCCCTACCAATCCCCTGTGTAATATAAAAGAGTGAGGAGCTCGAACCAATTCTTCTGGCTCTTCAGCATTTGCTTGCAAATTTCTTTTTTTACTCTTTCCCTAAAGCATAAAAACAATAATTTAACGTGGAAACAAAATTTTCAGAAAAAACAAGACAATCCTTTATCTATTAAACCAATAGTCCTGGTGATTTAAACAATAATTAATACCTTCCTTCGCCTTTTCCCCATTGTCCTGAAATTAAGTACACTGAAAACTTTTAAATAGATTGAAAGACAAAGACACGTGCTATTACGGTAACCCAAACGAAACCTCCCTATCAAAACATGAGTAGGTTATTCTACTATTTGCAAATTAATTCGTATAAACTAAGTATAAAATTAATCAATTTTAGCTCTGTAAAACTTTAATTCTGACTTTTTTCTCAATTCTTTGTTCATTTGCATGTATTGTTTAGTTAATGTCATATATTCACGGAAGATTAATTTAAAACAAAATCCAATGTAGGCAGCTCATTGGAATGACCTTATCAATTTTGATATTTACACAATCACTTGACTTTTCAGTCATTCGGGGTAGTTAATTGCAGTCAAGATGAGCGGTCTCGCTGGTAAACTTTTAAATGAGATGAGGAAGAAAGAATTTAGGGATTATTTAATGAGGTAAACAATGGGGAATGTTGAATTTTCTAATTAACAACTAAGTACTAAACATAGTTACATAAGCAAATTTGTAAACTTTTTTTCTTACTTCTTTTCCTCTTTTTTAGCTTTGTATTTATAACTCTGTGAGCATGAAAAAGTATCAATATTAATTTTAATAAAAACTTATATTTTATGATGTTAACATTTAACTATTTTATGACCTTCTGAAAATTCACAATTAATACAAAAGTAGACACCTTATATTTGTTTATTATCAGTTTACTTTTCATATTTGCTTTAATTGATTTTATTTTTTAAGTAAAGATGGAATGGTTGGGATTCGGCTAAATAAACCTCAATATGATTTTTGTTTGAAAATAGTGAAAACTATGTTTTCTTATTTCTTTGTAAAATCAATTAATGTTACTAATTACTATTAAAATCAATTACTGTACCTATTTTCTTTTTCATTCTACTCATTCTAAGAATTTAAGACGATATGTTCTGTTATAAGTTAAATTGTATCTATAGTTCTGTTACCTATCACAATTATAAATTTTTTCTTGTTTGTTTCTGTATTAATTTCTTTTTTGTCATTTTAGCTGACGAAGGCTACCAATGAGTAGCCGAAACGTCCGAAATATAGATTTTTTTAAAACAAAAATCATATTGAGGTTTATTTAGCCGAATCCCAACCATTCCATCTTTACTTATCACCTCGACGGCTAACTATCTAATCATCATGATATTTTATTTTTTGTCATTTGACAGTTCAAGGCACCTGCTTCATACAAACTGTTTCTTGATTTTTTTTTTTTTTAAATATCCTTATTTAATTATAATTTTATTAGTTTTATAAACGTTTTTCGTGCCAAACTGTAGCACAAAGAATGTACCTTTTTATTTAAGATTACATACCCTTATACTTTCGCAATATAGATTCAAGTCTTTATTACTTATTCACCAGACTGTAACAAGGAAAATTTAGGAAGAATAATCTCTGATAAAGAGCATTTTACATCATGACAGATCAAATTTGGTCTCAAATCTAAATATATGTAAGAATACTTCCCAGCATTAAGTTACTCCAATTAATAGAACAAATTTTATCATATACCTATCGACCTTGTATTTTTTTTTGTTGACCTTAATTTAAAAACTTTTTTTTTTTTAACCATTTTGCTACCTCAAAAATAGGATACTATGTTTTAAAGAGTTGTCTTTGATGCTTCCCTCAGATATATATATATATACACACACATACTATATATAAAATTTTATTTGGAAAAATTTAGTAGAGGTGTATATAGGAACTAATTTCGGGGGCTGGGAGCATTTGGGGGTATGGAATACTAACAATCTAGAACTTGAAATAGTTAGCCAACTAAAATGCTATTACACACACAAAAAAAAATTTCTGGACTAATCGATCTTTTTTAATTTATTTTTAAGTTTATGATGACACATTTTACCGATTAAATCAAAATTTTGGGGGTAGCAGCCCCTCCTTACATATGACCATGGAATTTAGGGTTTTAGTGGCTCTATGATCAAAATCCTTAAACTTGGTGGACTTTTCTTGCTATTGACATTAATTTTGTTTGAGACTGTATTTAGTATTCAAAAGATAAAAATTGAATTGTTAGGAAATCAAATACTAGTCAATTCTCTTATTTTTTCATAGACAAATTTGTATATTAATATCCCATTATTAATTTCATTTTTGGCCAAAGTGTTCTGGTGAAAGTCCATAGTCATTGAGACAAAAAATTGGTGATGAAACTTTCAGTGCTGATGAAATTAAGTTTAGGCTGTTGATATATATTTTTTTTTTATCCTCATACAGGGTAGTCAAACTATGATGCTTTGAATGATTACTAGTTGCACATTGCATCCTTGAACCTACTTATTCTTTAGCAATAGGCCTCACATAGACCATCTTTATATTTTCGATACCTGAGAGCTCTCTCCGTTTAATAAATTCTTTTCTTACTAAATTTTAGGCAGTTTACAATTATAAGATGTAGCAATATATGTATGAGAGAGGGAGGACACAAGTTACAATGTAGAACCATTTATAGGCTGCAAGATTGTGACTAAAACATCAGTGTGATTGAAATGGTGGTACAATTTGTGCTTCAGTTGTTTTGAATTTCTTAAACTGTCTATGCAAAGGCCAAACTTGATATTATAAAATAATGAAAATATTATTTGATTATTATAGCACCCACTTCTGGGGCCCAGTAATGAACTGGTCCATCCCCATTGCTGCCATCGCTGACATCCGATTTAAAGATCCATCAATTATTAGTGGAAAAATGACAACAGGTTTGTTCATTTTTTATTTTTCTAAAATATTAAAATTTATTCTGTTCTATTTTCTACAAGTCATTCTTATTCAGTGTACCAACTCCTGCCAGTGGCTTTAAAAAAGAGTTGAATTCGTTTGGACCCAATAGGATCTTCACTAGGTTGCTAAAATCAACTTTGGATGATTGTGATCTAAAATCTTTTTTCATTGTGTCGAGATATACTTCTGTCCTGTTAGCAGTAATTTTTCTGGACAAAATCAGTTGTAATAAATATTTCATCATAATATTTAAAAAAAAAAAAAATCATCAGAATATGTTCAAGCATATTTTAGAAAAATTACCTCGCCAGGCTGGGGTTTTTCCCAGATCCTGTTCGAACGCCCTGCTAATCAGGCTATTAGACTCCATATCATTGTATGCTGAGTCAATTCATCCAATGTTATTGTCATGTACCTCCGAGCCTTATATGAAAATGACCTAAGACAAATATGACAAGACTATCTGAATTGCTTTGGTCCCATTGGATGAGTTGGCTTGCCAAGCTGTGATATGAAGCAAGGTAGCCTGATTGGCAAGACAGCTGATCACAAATTGAGATGATCTGGGTTTAAATTAATTTTCTAGATTTGGAAATTAAGCCACTGATGGTGTATACTAAACTGTGCATTACAAAAAAGTTTAACAAAAATAGCAAGTCTTCATAAGGTTCCTACATTTCATTTTTGTATTTTCTTGTAGTTTAACATGTTGGCTTCGGCACGAAATTTCAATGGTTAGTCGTAGGGACAGTACGGGACACATATGTCCCGTAAACATCTATGCATATATATACACCTCACGAAATAAAAAAAAAAAAAATCCTGAAGGTTATTGTTTAATATTTTCGTTACTGAAGGTTATATGATAACTACTTTGAAGCAGGAGTGGGATTAGATAACAAACAAATGAGTACTTGACAAATAGAAAGCTTTGAGTTACAACAGATTTTTTTTTTTTTTTCAGCTCTAGCAGTATATTCGCTTGCATTCATGAGATTTGCTTGGAAGGTGCAACCTCGGAACATGCTGCTATTCGCTTGCCACTTCACCAATGAGGCCGCTCAACTGACGCAAGGCTATCGATTTATTCAGCACAACTACCTCGACAAGCCGAACGAATAGTGTTATGCTGTCGACAAATTCATTAGAATCTTAACAAATAAATACAAGGCATTTGACCGAGACCCTCAATTTGAATTAAAATTTAACAAATAAGGAGATGTTATCATCTTGGTATTTTGTCTTTTACAAGACTGATTTGTCACTTACCATTCCACATTAATGACATAATGTAAATTGTTACCTTAACAACTTACGTTTTGTGAATTGTTACCCAATGTCTTTTCTATGGAAATTTTACTTCCATAAAGTGCCTTAACTTTTAAATTGTAGTGAAAAATTGTTTATAACCCTTAGTATTTTACCCTATATAATTTTATTTCTAAATTAAAAAAATACAGAATGCCTTTGTAGACATTCCCACTGTACACAAATTGTTTTAAATCATAGTATTTATTTTGAATCTTTTAAATACTTTTAAGGGAAAATATTTATTTTTTTCTATTGTTGTGTATTGTTATGAAGTTTTGTCCCAAAATCTGTAATGTCTATATATTTTAGTATAGTCATCTTATTGGGAATATTTTATTTTTGTTAAGAACTCTAAAAAAAATTATTGTTGAATTGATTTCCCAATAGGAGACTCTTCTGTGATTTCTATCATTGTTTTACTTCGATATAATGTTGTTATTTTGTTATAAATAAATTCAAAATATTTGTTTCTACTTAATTTATGAGTTTCAACAGTTTAGTTCATTTAAAAAAATCCTCACTCATATTAAAGGTTTATAGCCCACAAACAAAAGAACAAGAAGGGGCATGGCCGGAGAGGAGCTATAGGCCTTCCCACACATGGGCTGAATGGTGCGAGTGCCCATTACCTTGTTCTTTTGTTTGCGGTAGAGCTATATGCTTTTTCTAAGAATGGTGCAATGAGTTCTGAAGAAGCATTATACGAACTATTTTGGCTTGCTTATTTACTGTATTTTTCTTTAAGATGGTTAAGACTTTTCTTTTCACATATTCAGAGAAATTTTACTATTGAGGTTGGCACTCATGAAAGAATTGTTGAAAAAGTTTTCAAATCTTCATCTACCCTACCAGCAAGATACTGAAAATGACTGTCGTTAAAATTTATATCTATCTATCTGTCTATATAATATTTGTCTATAACACGATAGCGGCAACAATTTTTGTTTCTACACCAGAAAACTTGTTATATAACATTCCCATAAGAAACGATTGAACAAGTTCGTTAAACAGTCAAATCGGTCCATATGAATTAGGAGTTTACTCCAGGGACGAATTAATATGCTCCTGTCGCTCGAACATTTTGTTTCATTGCAACGAAACATGGCTTGCATCGTGATCATAAAGGGAGAGGTATTTGCAAATATAATCTAAATCTGTCCATTAAAAATGGCAATTTACTCAGAAAACAAATTATTAATTAAATTGCCAGGGTTCGGTCGTTGTGTTTTAATAAAACTACATTTTTTTATGTGATAATGGGTTTTATTGTTTGCCGACGTTTCGGCCTAAAATTCAAGCCTTCATCAGGGCTGTAAAACAAGTAGGACAGAGTTAATACTAGTTTATATATATATATATACATAAGTAAATAGCCTTTGTTGTGTACTCTCAATAAATAAATATATATACATAAAGATTCAAAAAACAGCAAAATATTGTACAGTAAGCACGTGCTATAACTAGAGCTTAAATTAGAGTTAGATCAATATTGGTTTAAGACCTAGATGGGTAACATGGATGCAGATATAAAATGAACAAATACATTATGAAAATATGCTTAGCGATGAGAAGATTGAGAACTATGCCTCACAGATACGAAATCATTTCTGACTATAGTTTATCAAGGTAACTTTGGAGGAATGAGGAGTTTTTTGACCACCCATTAAGTTGAGGGTGGTAGTATAGGATGGAAGGTGGTATCATAAAAGTGTGGTGATAAGAGAATGGAGGCAGGTATGAAGGGTTTTATTGTGGGCGGTTTAGAGTTTTAGTAATCTCATTGGTTTTGGACCATTTTCATAATGTATTTGTTCATTTTATATCTGCATCCATGTTACCCATATAGTCCTTAAACTAGGATTGATCTACCTCTAATTTAAGCTCTAGCCATGCACACACTTACTGTATAATGTTTTTCTGAATCTTTATTTATATATATATATATATATATATATATATATATATATATATATATATATATATATATATATATATGTATAAGTATTAACTCAGTTCTACTTATTTTACAGCCCTGATGAAGGCTTGAATTTCAAGCTGAAACACTGGAAAACGATAAAACCCATTTTCATATAAAAAATGTAGTTTTAATAAGACACAACGACCGAACCATGACAATTTCTACCTTCGCATCACCAATGGTCAATGATCTCTCAAAAAATTATTAATTAACTTTGTGGAGGAGGTATATAGTACTAAATATAAATAAATTATCAGATTATTAAAGAGTCTCACGGTCTATAACAGAAATTTATATATTAATACTGGTATTCTACGAGAGACCCATAAGCCCCTCAATTTTATCCCCCCAACTAATGCCAAAATCTTAAAACACTAATGGTGTTTTAAGTGTCCTAAACTTTTGAATCATCTGTAACCCGAAGTAGCCCAGCATTAATGGGCGTAGAAAAAATTGTTACAAAAAAAACAACAAATAATGGCAGAGTCCATAGTACAATGAAATACCTCGGAGTGCATGCTGTGACTTTCCTTAGCAATATATAGTAATATTTGCTGAACAAGTCCCCACTTCACCATTAATGTTTAGAAAGAGTGGCAAACCATATTAAAAAAAAAAAAAAAAAAAAATGTGTATACATTTTGTAGGTTGGAGTTAGAAGGGTTAAAATATTCAAAAACTATTTTTTATTAAATCACATTCCTTCCAATTCTGATTTTCAAATGAACTCTAAAAGCTAACGAGGTGGAACATTTCCAAACTAAGAGAAGTACCACAAATTTGTAGAAAAATTCTACTAAGAATGGAACAGGTACAAACCTTTTGATGCTTGCTCATAAAAGTTGCTGGAAAAACTAGTTGTCTCGAGCAGCTTGGAAATGGTTATATAGGATTTAGAACAACTAAAAAATTGGAGTCATAGTAAGACTATCTTTAAGTAACTATTATAGGTATCTATAAAAGGAAATAGATATTTTAAAAGTGCTTACACAGCTCAAGCAATAAGTTTTTTACCTACACTTTTGTAGATTTCAAAAAATGTCTATTATATAATATTTTTTTAAATTTATTTTAAGGGCTTCACATTTATGGCGATGATTATTTAATATACTTTTAAATAGTACTAATCACTTCTAAAGCCATAGTAATTGGGATTATAAGGTTGGTTGGCCTAAAACATGTTACTGACCTAAGAAAAACTGAGATGCTGATTATCTCAGTGGAAAATTCACTTTATTTTCAGATTCCTTGATCAAATAAGTGTTTTACTGCTTTAAAAGAAGATGAATAAACTTCAATTATGAACGACCTTTTTGGAGAAAAAAAAATTGAAATATTTTTAACATAATGTGAATAGAAAATTTTTCCATTAGCTAGTGTTTAACAACTTTTCAGGGATAGTAACCACACTTCGTTATACGCTATAGAATTACTTATAAGATTTATATATGCATGTATTTGAGTACAAATCTAATTTAATAAAAATTAAGAAAAAAAAAAATCTTACTTCTTGTTTCCATACGTATCTTAATAAAACCTAAACCAAATGGCCTTTCGACAACGTTTATATAAACACCAGAATACTGGAAGGGCAGTTAACACGGAAACGAAAAACACAATTTCTTACTTTTTCCCCATGAGAAAAATTAAAAATTCAGGCGAATTTACTGAATTGAAACAAAAGCTCTTTAATAAAGGGAAGTAACAATAGCAATTTTGGTCCAGTATTCCGACCGGTATTTTTTGCAAATCTAAAACTAGGCCAACCACAGCATGTTTTTTTTTTGGGGAGGGGGGGGGGCTTGTTTATCATAAATGCTGGGTGATCCCACTTTTTTTGTGTTACATTTAGAGTATTTTATTGAATACATCCCCAGAATTTGTAAATTACTTTCATGAAAATATGTTGTAAATAACGGAACATATTAATAATAACATATTGCCATCTAAAAAATATTGCGATTTTGATGAAAATTGGCACAAAAATACTTTACAACCAATTGGCGAGATTCGTTACTCAGCAGAAACCGCAAATCAGGAGAAGTTGGAAATGAATGAAATAATTTACAAGGTGATATGAAGGGTAAAGGAAAAAAGGAGGAGAATCCCAAATTCTTCATTCTGAGAAAATGGAATTTCTAAATTTAAAACGCTGCAAAAATTGTAAATTAACGTATTTTTCGACTGCTGCAAGTTTGATAGGTCCACCAGAAATCCCCGAGGTACATTACAACAAGATACGAAAAAAAAAAGGTCTACTAATAAAAAGTATATATTTTTCAAAAAAACTCCAAACTTACAGGCACATAACAAGGAGAGTCACACAAGAAAACATTACTTGTGAGGCAATTTCTTGTAAAATTCTTGATTTCTTGGGTGGTTAAATTATTTAAAAACTTGGAGAGCGTCATATTTTGGTTTGGACAACAGTAAGCGGTGTATATATGCGGGTAAGTGGATCTGAAATTGTCCTGATTTTAATGAACATGTTTCGGATGGTCTGAAAGATTTTATATTTTTTTTTCCTACATTGATAGAGTGGTTTTCACAAACATCATTTTAAGTACTACGATGGTACACTAGACCTGGTATGTCTTGAGTCAATCGCAATTCCCCCACTTTCTGAATTGGAAAAGCAAATTTCTTTTCAACAAACATCATTCATTTTTTAATTTTTTTCTTCCCTCACACGTAGTGTTTTGGAAGGATTTGTGGCGTTTGCGATGGCAATCTGGACCCAACTCGTGAGATTCTTCATCACATCAGCCACTCTTCCAGTTTTCTTTCTTTTCTTAGCACGTTCATTCATTACTTCATCTTGATCACTCTCACTCATCGTTGCTTTATCGTCAAACAATTCACTTAATTGAAAAAAACAAAATCACACGTGGTAGGAAGTCGAAAAAAGATCGTAAACCACCAGTGAAACACACCGGAAGGTAACAAGAGACAAGGTTACATATGTGACTCTCCTTGTTTTTTCCCTGCAATGCTTGGACTATTTTTGTTTCTTCCCTGTAGGCTGATTTTTCAACTTCGATTTTCATAGGATTATCCTTTTTCTAAGCCTATGTCAGTGTTACCATCTGATAGTACTCGTCAAGACCAACAAAATGAGCTAAAAAACCAAAAATCCGAGAATTATGGACTATTCTTGTTTTTTCCCTGTACCCTTCATATATTTATGCGTCTTTGAGAAATGTGGGTACACTAGAATTTTAGTTTCGGAAACTCCAAAACGACGAGTTGATCCGACTCGAAGGAACTGCGTTATCAGAGCGCCCTTTCCATAACTCTTATCACTAGCGTCATTTGGACACACTGGAATAGATGGATAGCAGTTATTATTTTTTGAAAAATTTAAACTTCTACTCTAATGAAATCTAGAAAGTTGATCTTGAAGGCGCCATCATGTACAGAAAATATTTGTTTTACTAGCAGATTCATTTTATTATTTAATTATTGGTTCTTTGTTTTAGGGCAATGCCCTCTACAAAGGAGTGTGAGCACATATTTTGGATTTTTTATATAACACATCCTTACATATCAAAAGTTTCTACCATAAAGTAATAGAACAAATTACATGCGTCAATAAATAGACTTTACAAAAAATAGTAATATAAAAATAATAGAGTAAATCAAACAACAAGCTAACAATTTATGTACTTGCTTGATAACTTAAGCCGTAAATAGGTCTAAATGGTATTACAAACTACAATAGTAAAATGAAATACATTTAAGGAACAATACAAAAAAAAAAAAAAAAAAAAAAAAAAAAAAAAAAAAAAATTAAAAGATAAAGTAATGCAAGCAAAATATTTATATGAAAATCTTTTTTTTTTTTTATTTTATTTTATTTTTTTTTATTTAGTCAGAATTTACAACAATGTAAAAATCAAATTAAGAAAAGTAAAATAAGCCAAACCACATGATAACCAATGAGGAATATAAGAAAAAACCCGCACCTTTCCACAATAGACACATTAAACTTATCATTTCTTATTATTAAGAGAATGGCGCCATTTGCACGACCGAACTTCCTCATTTAGATAGCAGGTACGGATGTGCAGGTGAAGCCTGCTAGAGATGCTGGTAGAGAGACTGGTACTAACAAAGATGGGTTTCCTAGCAGCAGAGAAGGTCCAGATCCGAGAAATCGCCCTAAGTAGAGAGGTAGCAGATTCATTTTACTGCTAAAAGCAATTACATAAGCAACAAGGATTGAAATCCTGTGACAAATCACACATAATGAACGCAACGAAACCAACATTTTGCAAGTTTTAACCATTTATTTCTCCGACAGAGAATGATCCAAAATCGACTGACATCAGTCGAACATTACTAAAGGCCCGATTTCGTAGATAGTTTAGAAGGCTTTCGAATATCTTCGTTCTACGGTTTCTCAACCGCTTGAAGATATTTAAGAAAATACGAGAAATTGCCAAAACTGCTCATGTCTGTTATTCTATTTTTTTTTTTTTTTTCATACTTCTTTGACTCTAAATGAAACCAAAATTAAAATATCGCGAAGTTTGGATGGCCAAATATCTGGAAAAATGTTCTACTGAATCCATCGTTTCTGAATACCCAAACCAAAACTTAGTTAATAAAAATAGCTGTGTCTAATTTTCATGAAAAGGGTAACAGATATCGGCTTACGAATGGGTCATCCGTTTTCTTACGTTAGAAGCCTCGTTAAAAGCCTATTAACGCAAAAACATAAGCGCTGCGATTTTTTGGCGCTCCAAAACCCATGTTCCGGTGGACGGATTTTGCTAGTAACAAACTTGCACCAATTTTCATTAAACTCGTATTATTTTTAAGCACGACAGTGTGCAAACAGACAAATATATATATATATATATATATATATATGTGTGTACTAATAAGTTTTTCAAGTGTCTCTAACTTTTCTGATCCCTCTAATTTACTTTATACACCCATCAACGTTGAGGACAAACGACGTGTGTGTTTTAAAAACCTGTCGGGTGTTAAAAATCAAACACCCTATATAAGGTTTCCTTCTAAAAACTATTTCATGAGAACCCTTTGTCTTCACGGAATACTTAATTTGCCCTTGTCCCGCGTTTACTGGATTTTTTCCGGTATAAAAGGGAAAGAATAAAATTTAATAAAATGGTGAGAGTGAATAAACGAAGGTATTGTATAAGATAATGGTGAAGCTTTGGACAGCCTTAGCCAGTGTCCAAGGCAAGCAGGGGCGAGGGGGAGAAGAGGAGGGGACAGATTTCCGGATGGCTCCGAGATAAAGGAGAGGGTACGTCCAGGGAAGTCGGTTGAGTCCCTTGTTTTTCCGGACTCAGGGTCCGGTTCTTCCGTTGGGGATCCCACGCCTAACCCCATCCCAACGTTCCCACCGCCCCCGTGCTATGGGACAGGTGTCCCTCGCTCTCTGTCTAGTCATCGTCTAGTGCCTCTCTCCCCCGCTATCTGTGGATTAAGGAAATCGCTATTCAAGCCCTTGTCCCAAGTAGCAATCAAAGGAACGGATCCTCCTAGCTTGTTATCGATAGAAAAACCTCTTTGGAGGTGAAGATATGCAGAATAAACTCCTTGGAATACTAAGTAATATCATGCTAAGGGGCAAACGGCAAATTCTTGCGTGAATTCATAAAAATATTAGGGCTTCGTAAGCGGTGAGACTAATCATAGACTGTAGAATTCATTCAAGAACTTGTACAAAATAAAGCCACCCCTAGGACAAGTATGTGGCCCTTTTTTAGTCCCTGAAGATATTTATGAACCTAGACCTTAATAGAAGCCGAAACACCGCTAGGATATACACAATAATTGTATATCGAAACCCCTTATTTTATTATTCGGAAAGTGCTAAAAATCTAGTTTTGGTAACTGTTCCTCTTGTTGAGCCACTAGATCTTGATCAAGCTAACTAGTTTTTTGCCTAGCCTCCCCTAGGTCTCAACACAATCAAACAATTACGAATCTAATTTAAGAACTCCACGCCTTCAATATGAATAATACACTTGTTTCTGTGATTGTCAGCGCCTAGAACATTATTCAAATTAACTAGTTTATGACTAGCCACCCCTAGAATGTAGCAAACCACTCCGGTTAATCCGTGGAGATATGCGTCTTCAACTTAATAGATCCCGGTTTTTGTCTAGGCCCCCTATTAGGTGCTGAAATATGCTTAAAAATCCAACAGGGGGCCTTACGAGTTGGTCAAAAACGTACCACAATTGTTTCCCATGTGAAATTCTATTTATAGGAAATACATTATATCCCTAGGAAATGCACAATAATAGAACGGTCCCGTTGTACGATTCGGAAAGTGCTAAAAATCTGGTTGTGGTAACTGCTCCTCTTGTTGAGCAATTAGACCTTGATTATGCTAACTAGTTTTTTGCCTAGCCTCTCCTAGGTCTCAACATAATCAAACAATTAGGAATATAATTTAGAAACTCCGCAACAATATTATACCTGATTTTCTAATTATCAGCACCTAGAACATCATTCAAATCAACTAGTTTTTCACTATCCATTCTACATGTATTATAGTACCCTTTGTAATACCAGCAGATAGTTATTCACTCACATCTAATATAAATTACAAATTAGAAGCCACAAATATTAAGACTTATACTTTTGTAATGTATTTTTGTAGGGCAGGCCATAGAACTCCTGTAAACTCCCCTAATGTGCTGAGAACCATAGATTTACATTATGATTACTATTCCACTAATATAAATAAACTTGTTCAGATATCATTCTTCTTTTCAGCCACTAGACATCATCAAGGTAACTAGTTTTTGTCTAGCCTCCCCTAGAACGTGTTGAAACTTCCCTACACATAATCATATATTCACCCCTCTTCTAAATTATGATTTCTATCACACTGATCTAAATAGCCTCGTTACCACAAGAACGTCATCAAGGTAACTAGTTTTTGTCTAGCCTCTCCTAGAAGGTGCTGAGACTTCCCTATACACAATCTTACATTCAACCCTCTTCAAAATTATAATTTCCATCACACTAATCTAAATAGCTTCGTTACCGCAAGAACGTCATCAAGGTAACTAGTTTTTGTCTAGCCTCCCCTAGATGGGGCTGAAACTTCCCTACACACAATCTTATATTCACCCCTCTTCTAAATTATGATTTCTATAACACTAATCTAAATAGCCTCGTTACCACTAGAACATCATCAAAGCAACACGTTTTTGTCTAGCCTCCCCTAGAAGGTGCTGAAACTTCCCTACACACAATCTCATATTCACCCCTCTTCTAAATTGTAATTACTGCTACACTAATCTAAATAGCCTCGCTACCGCAAGAACGTCATCAAGGTAACTAGTTTTTGTCTAGCCTCCCCTAGATGGGGCTGAAACTTCCCTACACGCAATCTTATATTTACCCCGCTTCTAAATTGTAATTTCTATTACACTGATCTAAATGGCCAAGTTACCACTTGAACATCATCAAGGTAACTAGTTTGTGTCTAGCCCCCCCCCCCCCTATGAGGTGCTGAAATATGCCTACAAACATGGGGACCTACGATATGGTTAAAAACATATCACATATTATACAGATGATATTGATATTACAGTAAATGTAACCTTTCCCACTCATAACCATCAGCACTAACCCGGATGAAGTTATCGAGCAGGTCTGGTTATTTCTGGAGCAAAGGAAGGGGAAAACCTCTGACAAAGTGCAAAGCTCTTTCAAGTGCAAAGTATTGATCTTCCAGCATTCGCACTTCGTTCCGGAACATGTAAATCTTAACGAACTTTTATGAAGCCACTAACTCAGGATTTAGTAGACTCCGGACAGTGTTTTAGTCACGGCCACCGGGCCTCCTGTAAAACTGCCGCCTGTGTTTTTATTCAGCGCTTAACACCAGGTTGTCAGCGTTGTTGATGCCAGGTTGCCATTCTTATGAATTGCATAGGTTTTTTTCGCATTCATATTTATCCCAATATTCATATTTATACGAAATGAAAATAAGGCGATAGGAGAGAAGGTGGGTGGGATAGAGTAGAAGACGAAGAGGTGTAAGGAAGCCCAAAATCATGGCATAACAAGACCTTAGAATTTTTTAACTATGTTGCGTTGAATTGAAAACAAAGAATTTTTTGTCATAATAAAAATGATGTGTTTTTATGTGCTCACTCCTCATATTTTGCAAGAAAGCAGTACTTGATGAACAAAAATGGCTGAATTTTTTTTTTTTAGATACATGTGTAATCAAATCATACATATTTCAGTATTTTTGTTGTTAATTCGAAATGAATAAATAAAAACTTATCATAGGACATATATTTCTAATGCGCAAACTAAATTAGGAATGATTAGGAGTAAATGCCAGTGGACAAGTTTCAACTCCTACTAGGGGAGGCTAGACAAAACTAGTTTCTGCAGATCTAGTGGCTGTCACGGGGATATAGATAGATACCTGCTTCTGTGTATTAGTGGCTTACAATTTCAGAATTAGATTTTGTGTGATTATGTAGATGCTTGTTGGGGTTCCAGGGTCCTTCAACACGCACTAGGGGAACTAGATAAAACTAGTTTCCGCAGTTCTAGTGGCTGTCACGGGGATGTAGATATATACCTGCTTCTGTGTAGTAGTGGCTTACAATTTGTAAATTAGATTTGGTGTAATTGTATAAATGACTGTTGGGGTTAACAGGGTCTTTCAACACTAACTAGGGGAGACTAGATAAAACTAGTTTCTGCAGTTCTAGTGGCTGTCATGGGGGTATAGATATATACCTGCTTCTGTTTTTTAGTGGCATCCAATTTGTAAATTAGATTTTGTGTGATTGTATACATGTGTTTTGGGGTTATCAGGGTCTTTCAACACTCAGGAGGGGAGGCTAGACAAAACTAGTCTTTGCAGTTCTAGTGGCGTTAGCGGGATATATATATATATATATATATATATATATATATACATATATATATATATATATATATATATATATACCTGCTATTTTATATTAGTGGTCTAAAATTTGTAAATTAGATTTGGTGTGATTGTATAGATGACTGTTAGGGTTAACAGAGTCTTTCAACACTAACTAGGGGAGGCTAGACAAAACTAGTCTTTACAGTTCTAGTGGGGTTAGCGGGATATAGATATATACCTACTATTTTATATTAGTGGTCTAAAATTTGTAAATTAGATTTTGTGTAATTGCATACATGTGGTTTGGGGTTAACAGGGTCTTTCAACACTCACGAGGGGAGGCTAGACAAAACTAGTTTTTGCAGTTCTAGTGGCGTTAGCGGGATATAGATATATACCTGCTATTTTATATTAGTGGTCTAAAATTTGTAAATTAGATTTGGTGTGATTGTATAGATGACTGTTAGGGTTAACAGAGTCTTTCAACACTCACTAGGGGAGGCTAGACAAAACTAGTTTTTGCAGTTCTAATGGGTATATACATAAATGCCTAATATTCATATTAGTTGCTTACAATTTGCAAATAAGATTTGGAGTGATTTTATAGACGGGGAGGGGCTACACAAAAAATGTAATTGCCCTACCGTAATCTGTAGGAAAACTAATAACATTGTCTCTTAAATTGCTTGTGAATGTACTATAGATATTTTTAGGATTGAACAAAGATGTATCTACTTCAGGAAGCTGGGCATCATTGTTCTAGTTGTAAATCGTATGATAAGACATTCACTAATCACAACTGGCCTGTCTATTTTAGACGTTTCGGTATTCTCCCCGGCCTCACAAGGTTTGCTCTAGGAAATCACTATTACCAATACGTTTCTCATTTTCTTGCCTTATTTTACTAAAATACTAAATTTACTGATAAATGCAATTTTAAACAAAATATTACTAATTAAAAATTGAATTAAACAAAGACAAAAACCCGTTCAAAAGAAGAAAACTAACACTTTCGAAGTTGAGCACTTATTTCTCCCATTATGACCGTCCCAGCTTGTGAGAGAGCTAACAGACAAATATACTTAAAATACATATACACATTTCAACCACCGTTATTTATGTGATTTATTGGCTTTGAAACAAGAAATTGCGTCATGAGGTCAACCTTATAAGCGGGGTGTCTTCCTTTGGAGGGAAAGATGAATGAATTGTGTTAAAGGTTTCCTAGTGATATTTTGCGCTCACTAATGGAGCCTAGATGAAACTAGGTAATCATAATGAAAAGTTCTGGAGGCTGAAAAAGGGTAAGATATCACAACTAGTTTATTTATATTAGATGAATAGAATTTGTAAATTAGATCAGGTTTAAATTTATTATTGTGCTGAAGGGTTAATAGGCATTTGTCAGCACCTACTAGGGGAAGCTAGACAAACTTGTTAGCTTGATGATGATATCAAAACTAGGTAGTTTGTTTACCTTAGTGGAATATAATTTGTAAATTAGATCAGGTGTAAATGTATGATCGTGCTGAAGGGTCCCTGGCTTATTTATGCACCTACTAGGGGAGGCTAGGCATAAGTTCTAGATGGTAACCGAAGTGATCAGACTATTACTAGTTCATTTAAATAAGAGGGTCCGGATTTATAATGCATTATAATTGGTAATATAATTGTGGTGAAGGGGTCCTCAGCACCTAGTTTGAAGGCTAGGCAAACTAGTTAGCTTGACGATTTTCTAGTGGCTGAACAAGCTCAACATATACCTTATATGTTCCTTATACAAATCCACACCGTTTGACCGATTTTGACCAAACTCGGTACATATGTGGATCTTAATCTGAGGAGTGTCTTAGGCTAAGTCAAAAACGTCTACCAGCTGTCTGTCTGTATGTTTGTCCCTTATACAAATCCACACCGTTCGTCCGATTTTGACCAAACTTGGAATAATGGTAGGTCTTGATACGGCGATTGCCATAGGCTAGGTCAAAACGGCTACCATCTGTCTGTCTGTATGTTTGTTCTTTACACAATCCCACACCGTTTGACAGATTTTGATCAAATTGGGCACACAGGTTGGTCTTGATCAGGGGAGTGTCATAGGCCATGTCAAAAACGTCTACCAGCTGCTGCCTGTATGTGATTTTTTTTTTTTTTTAAATAAAAATCCACACTGTTAGACAGATTTTTACCAAACTTGGCATACATGTATGTCTTGATACGGGGGGGGGGGGGTGTTTTAGGTTAGGTCAAAGTCGTCTAGGACTCCCGGTTGGGAGGTCACGGGTTCGAAACAGTTACAGATTCGTGTTATTTGATTTTAATAATACTTATTTGGTTTCTAATTTATTTAGGCTTTTCTATATGCAGAAAGTAGGTGTAGCATAGCACGCCGGGTAACAGCTAGTACTTTATAATTGTAGGGAAGTGGGCTTAGATAGTCATCATCAATTTGGGAAGGCTAGGCAAACTAGTTACCTTAGTGATGTTCTAATCGCTGACCAATCGTAACAACTAGTTTGTTTACATTAGATGAATAGAATTTGTAAATTAGATCAGGTGTAAATGAATGATTGTGCAAAGGGTTCCTATGTAGGTACATTCAGTACCTGTTAGGGGAGGCTAGACAAAAATGTATTTATAATCTATTAGTTGTGGATAGTAACCAAAGAGGGAATAGTAATGCTAGTATGAATAGTTTTTTTTTTTTTTAATAAGAGGGTTTGGAGTTGTAAATTTGATCGGAATTGTTTGTATAATTGTCAAGAAGGGTTTCTAGGGTTGTTTCGGAAACTACAAGAAGGGCTTGACAAAAACTAGCTTAATGGTCTTCTTGTGGCTGAAGAAATTCAACAAATTACAACTAGTTTGTTTACATTAATAAAATAGAATTTGTAAATTGGATCAGGTGTAGATGCATGATTGTGTTGAAGGGTCCTAGTGATGTTTCAGTACCAACTAGGGGAGCCAAGGCAAAAATGCTTTTATGATCCAGAAGTTAGGGATTGTAATCAAGTGGTGCTGCATACTATAACTAGTTCATTTAAGTAAGAGGCTACGGATTTTTAAATTACAATATAATTGGTAGCGTGATTGTGGTCAACGATTCTTAGGGATTCTTCAGCATCTTCTATGGCATAACGTAGGAACAGGAAAGCCCAATCTTTCTCTGACTGTAGTGATATAATGAAGGCGAGATTGTTTATCACAAAAATTGGAGTGTGGTTGAAACCTGGTGCATAATTTTGTTTTTAAAGTATTATTACTTGTCTTTGTTCCATGTTTACGGCCATTCCTTTTACCTATAAAGTTTCCCTCTAAGCCGAGATCTCTGACCACTTGATCTACTAAGCTATCAGAACTGTCAGCAGAGTCAGACCGCTGATCTCTGCCTATTTTGCACTTGTCGTTGGCGTTTGTCACTCTTACTAAGCCGGCTTAATGACAGGCGTCGAATGAAAACTACTTGTTCACCCGTTGGTGTGTAAGTAAACTCTTCAGCAGCAAGGATCGCGATAAGGAATGGAGCATCGTCACCTTGCTGTATTAAATAAATAGCTTTAAAAATAACTCGAAGAACAATCGGAGAAAGGAAGGATTTTGGCAGCCAGATACTGACACTATAGGCGACAGAACTGCCAAACAAAGATCAAAAGGAGTAAAAACGTTTTAGTACAGAAAGTTACCCCCGAGATAAAGCGGACAGACACTAATTTGGGAGGAGCAAAATAAGAATTTGACTAGGCAAGTGACTAAGCAACTAGGCAAAGAGACAACTTCGTAGTAGAATGGTGCAAGGGCGTATATTGAAAATAATTTCGGGGGTGGGGGGGCTGAGAGCATTTGGGGGATAAGGAATACTAACAATCTAGAACTTGGAATAATTAACCTATTAAAACGCTATTACACCCAAAAAAAAAAGTATTAGCATAAATATAGTTTAGCGATGACTAAACTGAAAAAAAAAACGTTACGAAAAAGTGTCACAAAAAAGCGTCCGCTGGCGTTCGCGCATGCGCGGTAGCCACGTTCGAAAAAGGAGACTGTATGTTATACAGTACATTACATGGGTTTGTCGGGTGGACCTAAATCATATCTACGTTCCTGAATTTGAGCTGAAGGATCTAAACGAACTTTTTTTCTGAAGTTATCTTTAATTTATTTTTAAGGCTTTTATCACACGTTTTTACCGATTTCGGGGGAGGGGGCTGCAGCCCCCTCCTTATATACGCCCATGGAATGGTGATAGGGGAGCTTTCTTGTCTGTTGGTAAATAAATGAGCTTTCAATTCAATTGCACTAATACTTCTCACTAAGCACTTTGTTTACAAGTAGATACAAGTGCTTGGGTGACAACTAGGCCTTAGATACGGGGGGTATACCTGTGCAATACAACAGTACGTTTATAGCCGGACTAGAGTATTGGAGTCGTTAAAGTCTTCATCAATCGCATACGCCTGATGTTTATCTAATTTTCATACTATAATTTAATAATGTCTTGACAAAATATTTAATGATGATTCCTGGTGGCGGGGAGTGTTAAGCTCTCCGTGGCTTAAGCTCTCCGTGCGTAGGGTCGAGCGGTGGCCTTTCTTGTAAATAATTAAAAGTCCGTCTCGCAGGACTGCATCATCTTAGCGCGGTTCCGTTCATATCCCTAGTCTAATTTGGAAAGATTAAAAAAGAAGCAGTTATTGTTTTGGTTCCACCAGTCTTTTTTTTAAAATTAATTATTATAATGGCGTGTCAACCCTTAAGGTCACTAACGCCATTCTTGTGAGTAGTTAAGTCTTGAAAGGTCATGATTTACAATCTTACCTGGAAGGGTCGGCTACAGTAGAAACAGACCCGCTAGTGACAAGGTCTTGGAATCTTGGAAATCTATATTTCTAACAATAAATTGTTTTTGTTATTTTACTTAACCAGTTTTATTGTCAAATACATTATCCAACTATAAGCAATTAAAAAATAACAAGAAATAAAACAGACAAAAAGAACCATTGGAATAAACGAAATCAATTAATTTAAAGCTTTAAGCACTTTTTTCTCCGATTGACATCGCCTAATTAAAACTTTCTTCAGAACCTTTTTTGTAGAGCATTTAGTAAGCTTCCGAATGGTAATCTTCCGCTTCACAAGATTGTCAACGGTTTTCGAGATACTAACGAAATTATACAAAGTTATAAAAACTTTTTTTGTCTGTTAATAAAATATTTTATTCTAACCCTTCCTTTACTCTAAACGTAACAAAAATTTCAACTTACTAGTGTTGATGAAACTCGAACATGCAGAAAATGTTTCAACTGTATCCCATAATTCTAAGTACCAAAATCAAAGACAAAGAACCCTCCCTAGGAAGGACGCTAGGCTGTTGAAAAGCTATATATCTTGGAAATCCATATCTCTAACATTAAATTGTTTTTCTTATTTTTCTTAACCTGTTTTATTTTCAAATACATTATCCAACAATAAGCAATTAAAAAATAACAAGGAATAAAAAACAGACAAAAAGAACAGTTCGAATAAGCGAAATCAATTACTTTAAAGTTTTAAGCTCTTATTTCTCCGATTGACATCGCCTAATCAAAACTTTCATTAGAACCTTTTTTTAGAGAATTTAATAAGCTTTCTAATGGTATTCTTCCGATTACCAAGATTCTCAACCATTTTCGAGATATTAAGGAAAGTCGGGGTCTCCCGTGGTCTAATGGCTAGCGCCTTGGATTCATAAGCGGGAGATGGTGGGTTCGATTCCCAACCTCCGGCAGGAATTTTATCATCCCACGGCTCGCTGGTAAAATTCCTCGCTGCACCCTGGATGTCGGCGCTAATGACCTAGATGTAGATGCGCCGTAAAAAAAAAAAAAAAAAAAAAAAAAAAAAAAATTAAGGAAAGTATACAAAGTTACCAAAACTTTTTATGTCTGTTAATAAAATATTTTATTCTAACCCTTCCTAAACTCCAAGCGTAACAAAAATTTCAACATATTCGTTTTAATGAAAGTAGAACATGCAGAAAATGTTTCAACTGAATCCCATGATTCTAAGTACCCAAACCAAAAACGGTATTCAAAAACGTTTTTTCCAATTTTCTCGAAAACGGTTAAAGCTATCGCCTTGAACATGGTTTCATTCGTTTTTCTAGCCCAAGAAGCCTATAAAACGAGTACTTACAAGCTTATGAACTCAAAAACGTAAGCGTTACGATTTTTTTTGCGCGAATTTCGCCCCAAACGCCATCTTCCAGTGGGCGGATTCTGCTGGCTAACGAACTTGACCTTTCAAATTAGACGACGGATTTTTGTACCAAATTTCATTACAATCGGACCATTCGTCTTCTACCTAGAGAGCGAACAGTCAAATATATACATATATATACATATATATATATATATATATATATATATATATATATATATATATATACAAATTTGAACCACCGTTATTTTCGGTTTCTAGGGGTTCTGAAACGCGAAATTTTCTAGTCGGCACTTCCGGATTGTTTCATTGTATCAACCTTATAAGCGGGGTTCCTCCCTATGGGGGAGGGAGGAACCGCGCTAAAAGACCATACGGTGTAAGTCAGTTTGCAGGTAGTCGTGCCCAGAATTCAGACGAAATCGAGCGACAGTTTCAACTCTCTCAAGGTAAAAAAAGGTGGTAACGCCTAGATAACCCGTCCTGAAAATCTTTGTTTGGAAATTTGGACACTAAAATTTCAATAAATTTAAGATGAACAGCTGTTTTCACTATTATTTCTCTAAAATGCTATGTTTGATATATTGGTACTTTTGTTCGTGTATTCGGCTTACTTCGGTCTCATCTATTTGACTACGTACATGATCTTGTTTTACATCGCAGAAACAGTAACTGAGGACGAGGAGGACTTCAGTGACAACTTGACACCACAGCCATATTATCAACAAATTTTAAATGCTCAAGTCAGCTCAGAGACACCCATAACATGAAGGTAACCTACAGAGAAATAGGAGGACGAAGGACTGTTTACATTAAATTGGTAAAATAAAAAGTTTAGAAGTTTTATTATATTCGACAGTACATGTGTTCACGTCAAACTCCTGGTATTTGTAAACGAGGGGAGGGCAGGACGTTATCATCAGAAGGCAAACAAATTCGTAAGTTACCTTTCAGCGAGCTTCTTCTATAGGAAAAGCTTGTGACGTCGACTCAATAACGCTAACCGGGGGGGGGGGGGGGGGGGGGGGGGGGTCCGATGGGAAATGTCTATGTTTCAGAACTCATAGTCACGAAAATACTATTGGTTGAAAGTTGTATACATACAAATATCTGGCGGGTAAACATACAAATTTAGACTGTTGGGGCTCACTTTTATGGAGGAAAGTGGATGAGGCGCCAATGGAAAAGGGGTCTTTTTCCGAAGACCACAACCAGTTACTCGTGAAGTATCTGTTGAGATTATAACAGTTATTCAGCGCACGCGCATAACTCATTAGCTTTTCTATTGGCCATTCCTATGGGCAATTCTATTGATTGTTGCTGATAGTAAAGTAACCTTTAACACTCAAGTCAATCCAACTCGCAAAAATGAATAGAATTCTATTAATTTTAGTGTGTTGGATTGACTAGAGTTTTGATATCTTCTTGGGCGAGCGTAGCGAGCGGAAACGCATAGCACGTATGCTCATAATAATGAACCACCAGACAAAACAATCGTCGAGGATGCCCCTAAACTTCACAATTATTAACCTTTTTATTAATAAATATTGCTTGATTAAATATATTCTCCTTATTTTCATTTATGTTTTACAAGCCTAAAAGTATTTCTTACAAATAAAAATTATCTAAGGGTAAGTTAGAAACCATATTATATGAATCTATTAGTCATTAAAAGTTTCTTTTAGTAGTGTTTGCAGTGATTTTAAATACTTTTCATTACTATATTAACTTTTGATTACTATATATAATATGGTTACTAACCTTAGATAACCTGTAAAGAAGAAAATAGATAACCTACAAAGAACCTGTAAGCTAATCCAAAATCGCTGTTTAAAATCACGACAGATACTTAAAAGTAACTGGATGTGGTTTTCAAAAAATACCCTGGAAAAGGGGGTTTTCTAACTGCTGAGGTGGAGGTGGGTGCCTCGCCGATTCGGGTGAGAGCGAGCAAGTTCAAGTAGCAATCTTATAGATTTGGATGGCCAGGAAAATACTCAGCTTCCGTAGACTAGATGTTAGAAAACCAAAAACGCAATATTTCCTGGCACCATTTCGTCATGGCTTGCCATAGAGAATGATGTAGCTGAATGGGAGGTTGTAAAGATGGAAAACAATTTCAAGGCAAGTGTTGGTGTTGTTGTTTAGAGTGTCTGTTGGTCGGGGGACGAGGAACGTCGAATAAATAGTGGGAGAGCAGTCTGGTAAAATGAAAGAAATTCACATATTTTGGGAACTACATAATAAAAAATACTGAGCTGCTAGACTACTCTAGTTGTGGCTATGCAGTCACCCAAGCATAGGTTGGGTAGAACCTTCAATTTCTGTTTGTATTTAATCCTTTCTTCACCGTTTTGGACCTTATTGTCGGTCCATTCGGGGGTCCTTACCTTTGGGTATATATTTTGACGAAGGATAATACGTTCCTCAACAATGCAGTAAGAATTAAATATTAAAAAAAAAAAAAATGGAAGATTCTACCCAACATTTTGAATTTAACCCAGCTTACCTGAATATTCCCTTCCCCCTTCTTCGCAAGTTTTATGAATTATTTTTATTTTTTACATTTTAACGTTCACTTATTTTGGAAATTTTGGACGGGTTACCACTCTTTTCTAGGGCTGATGCGTTTTCTTTTATTGCACCCGTGGCTCTAGGCACAGAGCTGTCACGCCTTGACACTCAAGGCCACCGGGACTCTGAATTAATTAACTTATAAAATGTAAATATAATAAGAAATTATGAAGTTAAATTGTGCAAAGATCGGATCCCAAGTTTATTCTTAGGTGATATGGATCATCCCTAACATTAGTTTTAAATTCTTTGTAATTTTGAGAGTAATCATTGAATTCTAATCAGCACTGTGGTTGTTTGAGGGATTAATAGGATTAACTAATTAATTCTTTAGATAAGAAGTCAAGGTAGGAAATTAGTTAATATTTCTAAATGTTTTCTACTTTTTGTTTCAGACTGCTTGTCAATGAGCAAGTCGAGACACAAATAAACGGAGTCTTCATTTATTTAGGTTTTAATTCACTTCATATAAAAAAAAAATATTTGCTAGAATGTAGGCTACTACAATGAAAAATAATTAAAAACTTGTATCTGTTATCAGGAACAGATTGTAATTGTCTTCTTAATAAATTAATGAAAATGAAAAAGGAAAAAAAGACCTTGCACTTTGGAGTCAAAAAAATGTTTTTAATGAATACAAAATCAATAGCTTCCTTCGAAAATTGCTAAAAGTCCGACTCGCAGGAACTTCGTTATCTTAGTGCGTTTCCGTCTTGTCCCTAGTGTCCCGTGGAAAGCTAAGAATGAAAAAAGTTAATATTTTGTTATGATCTTTCGTGAAAAAATTGATAACCTGTAAAAATATAAAACGAAATCTTAAAGAGTAGCAAGATGTTAGGCATCATAACAGGAAACCTGCAGTATCCTAAGCAAAAATTAACCCCTCGCTATTATAAATATGTTTCTCATTTAATTCCAATTTAAAGAAAGAACAAGAAAAGCAATTAATTAAAAGCTGAGGCAAACAGAGAGAGAAATAAATGTTTAAAAGAACTAAACCGACACTTTCGAATTTTAATCACAGATTTCTCCGGATGAAATCGCTCTATCAAAAACTGCATAGTAACCTTTTTTGTAGACATTTAATAAGGTCTCGACTTGCTACTTTACTTTTACTACTATTTATAAACCAATAGATCCCAAGAAAAGTCTTCCCCCCCCCCATTTTTCTGCAAAATGGCTACAGAAAACTAAAAGTTTATTTCTGTTGGAAGCAATTTTGAAAGGTACTTTTCAAAGGCACAAAGTGAGAGGGTTAACTTCCAAAGGGGACTCTACGTTTTGCACGTGCTGCGTCCCTTGTTAACGCCTTCTTGCTCTCATTAGTGCGAATTTGTGTAAAGCCCAATTTACTAAAGGAAGGACCGGAAGAAGCAAAATTTATTTTGACAATATACTAAAGGATAGAAGACTTAATTCTAACATGGGCGTATATAGGAAATAATTTCGGGGGGAGGGGCTGGGAAGATTTGGGACCATTTCCGGGGTATGGAATACTAACAATCTAGAACTTAGAATAGTTTTAGCCAAGTAAAACGCTATTACACCTAAAATAAAATATTTTCTATGAACTAAGTGATCTTATTTAATTTATTTTTAAGGGGTTTATGAGACATTTTTAAGCTGCAGCCCCCTCAGCCTCCCCTTATATACGCCCATGAATTGTATACACCAATTTAGGAGACAAACAGAAAATGTTAATACACCGATTTATCTTAGGAGCTGAGTTAAGGTGTACGTTTCCGTACTTTACCTAGTGTTATTTGGAAAGCTTGGAATAGAAACAGTTAGTTCTTAATTTATTTATTTTTTTACATTTCCTGAAAAATGTAACCGAAAAATGATATTTACGCCCCATAATCCAAAGGAAACTGGCAATAGCCATTTCTAAGCGGAAAATACTCGACTTATACAATTAATAAGAGCAAGTAATTTAGGGTCTCCCGGTGGCTAACCCATTGGATTCCAGGGCCCATTGGATAACAGGGCCCTTTGAAGGAATTCCATGGCCCACGATGGAGGCTTAGATTTTAATATTATGTCTGTTTATGTTCCCCCCTTTTCAATTTATTTTTGTTTATTATAGCGTTAAATACACTTCTATTTATCATGTTTTGGTTGGTGAGACTTATTTATTTTGTGCTGAAATTTCATGTGAAATATATCTCCCAAGACACTACTTATGCCATGTTATGCTTTGGGATATGGATAAAGGAGAAAATGCTGCTTCGACTTAACGGAAACTTGTAGAAATATATGGCGAAAATGTCATTAGTGATTGTCGCTCACTAAGGGTGCACCTACTGCACCAGTTCCGTTCCGATCCAATAGCCCCCGACTGTCGGAAGAAAAACAAACACATGCATCTCAATGAGGTGCCTACATTGGTCCCGACCCGATCCAGTCCGGTTCAATCCAACGGCCACTGATTCTTGGCCATTCAAACTTGTTTGTTTCTAGACCGATTTCGGACCGACAAAGCAAAATGGCGCCAACCCACATTTAGTGTTTCAAAAAGGTCTACAGGTTCTAAATCTTAACCGATTTCAATGCATTTTTTTTTTATATCAAAGGAAATAACATTTAGAACAACCTTGTCAATTCACATTTTTGTTTTTTGTTTCCCTTGTTTATTAAATTGCGTGGAAAGATGTTTATAACCATCCAACATCTATAACCTTCCAATAATTATAACCTTCTAATGTTTATAACCTTCTAATGTTTATAACCTTCCAATGCTTATAACCTTCTAGTTACCTTTCTTATAAATCATTTTAAAATATGAATACCAATACTTCTCTTACCTCCAACATGCAACCTAATGGAAGGTTTCTATGCTTATTAGGTGGTATTTCTTAACTTAATCACTCATTTTCACTTCACTACGAGGTCATTACTGACGAGCTGTGACTAAATCGGATCGGATCGGGTCGAGACCAATGTAGGTACTCATGTCGGCCGCAGTTGGCCGTTGTCGATCAAACGAAATTGGATCGGATCGAATCGGCCAAAATACGGGTCCAATGTAGGTGCAGCCTAACTTGTGCAGCGTTGTTTTGAACGATTTCGAGCGGGAAACCGCAAGCTTGAAGACGAGCCTTGTACAGGTCGACCAACAGAGCTTGAAGACGAGTCTTGTACAGGTCGACCAACAGAGCTTGAAGACGAACTCCTGCAAGCTACTGTAGAAGAAAATCCTGTTGCATCAGTCGAAGTGTTAGCAGAAGAACTTGGATCGACACAATCTACAGTCCACCGACCTTACTTATGGGATGATCTCATAAATAATTGTACTTATAATTCCATATGCCCATTAATTTAAATTACTCTTTTAAATCAGAAATCCTCAGCAACGTGCCTCACCCCAACATCTGTTTCCGGTCACGTGACAGATGAAGTGTCTTGTCCCGTTACATAAAATTTGGAGACGTACGATTTTTTATAATGTCAAAAAATCGGCTTAAGGGAACACTTCTAATATGTTATATTAAAATAATTATTATATGCCTAAGTATTTGCGCATTAAAATAAAAATATATATTTGAGGGGTTGATAAAATATAAAAAAATGAGATGAGTTTGGTGGGATCTCCCTGCGATCTACATCGGCTGACCAAGTTGAGGGTTGAAACCGGACTCAGCAGATGTTGCTAATCCGGGACGGCCTTTAAAAGGACACGCAACAAGCAGAATAATTCTTTTCATGGAAAAATAAACCATCCTTTGATATAGTAAATCTAGCTATTGGCTTTGCTCCAAATTTTATTCGTTTCTACGCTGATTGAAAAGAAAAATCTATTGCTTATCTTAATTTTAAAATAATGTAACAAAAACAAAAAAAAAACAGTTATTAATTTTTTTTAATTATATTAAATTTAAGATAAATAAGAGATTTTTCTTATAAATTGTTATAAGATATGTTTCTTAATAATTATTAACGCCACAGATATCAGTAATAAAATTAGGCATTTCATTTTATAAATTACTATTGTAAATAACTGCACAGTGGTCCAAACTAGCAGAATTCGCCAACTGGAACATGGTTTTATGGGCGAAATTTGCGCGACAAAAATCGAGATTTTTGTTCGTACGCTTCCAGACACATTATTTATAGGTTATTTAACGTATTAATACGAATGGAACAATTTTTAAAGCGGTATCTGTAACCGTTTTCGCGAAAAATGGAAAAAAAAGTTTTTTAAAATAATTTTCGGTTTGGGTACTTAAAATCATGAGATTCAGTTGAAATATTTTAAGCATGTTTGAAGTTCACCCAAATCAAGATGTTTAAATTTTGGTTACTTTCGGAGTTAAGGAAGCATTAGAAAAAAAATTCATTTACAGACATGAAAAGGTTTGGGATCTTCATATATTTTCCTTAATATATCTAAAACGGTTGGTAAGTGAAAGGTGACACTTCGAATGCTGACTAAATTCTTTACGAAAAGGATTCTAAATCAATTTTCGATTGAACGGTCAAACTTGGAGGAATAAATACTTAATTTTTTTAAATATTAAGAAATAAGTATCTTAATCTTTTTAAGTAAAGTAGTTGGTTTCCTTTATTTAAACGTGTTTTTTTTTCTATTGCTAGTTATTTTTGTGATCGATTATAGCAGGAAAATGTATTTGTCAATAAAACAGGATAGGTAAAATTAGAAACAAGAATAGGTCTTAAGAATATGGGAGAAAGCTGATTGTCTAATTTCCGCTTCTGTGTAAGTTGGCTCCTGCCAGTTTTCTGTGCCTTGTGACATATAAAATATCGCTTTTATTCAAGATGTTTACATTTTTCACGAAACATCAAAACAACCAATAACTGTTTTTATTCCTTTACAAATGTCACTAGGGATAAGAAAGGAAACGCGCTAAGATGACACTTATCACTAAAAAGGAATCTGTTTACACGCAGGTAGAAGTGCTTAGTTGACAAGCACTAATGACAATTACTACGCTCCATGGGGGTATGTAGAAAATTAATTCTGGGGAGGATGGGAGAATTTTGGGGGGGGGGGGGAGCATTTGGGGGGTATGGAATACTAACAATCTACAACTTGGAATAGTTAGTTAACTAAAACGCTCCTAAATCCCCCAAAATATTTTTTCTGAACTTAGTGATCTTATTTAATTTATTTTTAATGTTTTTATGACACATGTTTAGTGATTAAAGAAAAACCAGGGGGGGGGGCTGCAGCCTCCTCAGCCCCCCCCCTATATATGCCCGTGCTACGGTCGTATAAACTCGGCATGATGGTTGTATTTTAGTACTGGGAATCGTCATAAGGTTTGAGTGAGTCAGTCGCGAATGGTTAGGGATTTGATAGATTTTATTTATCTATTGCCTTTAAAATGTTTGCTTCCCTATCAGAAATTCTCTGAATCAGTGAATAGAACTTATTCCATCGACATGGCTTCTATATCTAAATGGGAGGGTTATGTTTTGTTAAACGCATTTTCGATTCCAATTATTTTTCGAAACCTCCCCTCCTTGAAATCCATTGGGTGGTTCTTAAGTAAAGCAAAACACATCAGGGACCAAAACCTTTGTTTCCTTTAGCTATGACATAATGGCCTAGGAGGATCAATTATAATAAGAAAAAATCCATTACCTGCTCTAGTCCCCGCCTCATTTTCCTACCTGAGCGACCCTAGAGCAAGTTTCCTTCATCTATGAATGAGAATAGGAGCGTGCCTAGGTTTTTTCCTTGCGCGACAGGTGGAGTTGTCAGAAGCGGGAGAGTAGATCACATTGGTATGTAGATGCGGGGGAGTGTGGGCTTGGGCTGGTTGCTGTATTTGGATATCGTTCATTCTACTTCCTATGGGGAACATACTTGGAATATCTTAGCTATTTCTACTGCTGCGTACAAAGTAGAGCGTACACGTAGAGGGCAACGAGGAAGAGAAAATAAATCAAACACGTCAGTTTAAAGGGAAGAAAACAGAATGGACTAGCTGACGAAGGAAAGAGAATAGCAATAATTTCAACTAACCTGGCATCGCAGCATTCTGTATGCACCATTAGGTTGCGCAAAGAGCATAGCGAAGAAATCAAACACTTGAATTTTATAGTCACTCTGTGATCTGAGTGCTGGCAAAGCAGAGAGCAACGCTTTTCTTTGGTCTCACCAAGCTGCAATCTGATTGTAGCATAATTTAGTAAATTGTCTGAACACTCGTTAAAAGTCCGTCACGCTGCATATTTGCTTGATATAACCTGTATATATTTATTTAAATTTTGACGTCCATTTATTATTAACTACGAATTTTAGGACGGGTTATCTATAGGTTACCACCTTTTTCTAGCCAGGATAGGGGTGATGCCTTTTCTTTTTTCGAAGGAAAAGCCACCGCCCCTAGTGGGAATCGAACCCACGACCTTTGGCACGGAGTGTTTAGAGCTCACGCCTTAACCCTCACGGCTATAAAACCTATATAAATATATCATAAACATGAAAAGGTGTGGTCTTGTAATGATTTGTTCCGAAATACACCCCAACTTGTAGTGTACCGATTTGACATGGATATGTCTTAGCCATGGCCTAGTGTGACGCTAAAACTGTAACGCTTCGGCTACGATGGTACACGAGGGTTCCGTTCCTATGGAGACTAACCCACGTGGTTACTGTACTATCGAAACCGTCAAATTTTCATGTGTAGCTTATAATGTATAATCATTGGAGATTAAATCAGTGGAGTTAGTTGCAGCGTAATATTAAGCATTACTAATGGGGAATAAATAATTGGTCCTTTTCCAGATGAATAAGAAATAGTGTGGATAACTCATTATGCCTCCTTTAGACAAATATCCATGATGCAAGCTATTTTTTAAAACACATAGGGTGCTAACCTATAGAGAACCCGTCCCAAAATTCTCAGTTAATAACAATGGACGTTAAAAATTAAATAAATAAATTAAAACACATGTTCCTCATTAATTCTGCATCATGTCTGCCAAGTTTCAATGCAAGGAATTAAAAATAACGGCCAGCACGGGCAAGACAATAATTTGGTTCTGAAACCCCCTCTTCTAAAGAACCTATTTAGTTCAATTTAAAACACAACTTTTTTTTTTTTTCATAAGGCAAATTCAACCACACGGGTCATTGTTGCCTTCTGAAATTTAAAGCCTTATATTATATATATATATATATATATATATATATATATATATATATATATATATATATATATATAAATCTGAAATTGTTGCCTAAGTAAATCAAAATGTATTAGAGGAAAACATAATAATGAGAAAAAAAAAGTCGTTGAAAGCAAAATACACTAATATTGAAACTATTGATCTGAAATGTTTTACATTTTAATATTTGAATTATTATTTTTTTTTTTTTGTAAATAATTGCTTATTATATTTTATTAAATAGCTCAGTGGCTCTCAAAAAACTCAACACTCTCAAAAACACAACTTTTTTGTCAGATATCCACGATGTATTCCGCCTTTAGTTGCAATATAACAACTATTACAGCCGTTATGATCAAATTAGTCATTTCCGTATGTGGTAAACCTCCCCTTCAGATGGATCGATTAAGATTATTTTAACAACAAATCATTATCTATAGATACCTATGCCGTATAGGGAGTTTCGTTGCAATATAACAAAAATTACGGCAATACTAATTTAGATAAATTAGTTCTTTGATTCTGGAGTAACCCCCCGCCCCTTCTGATGGACGGACAAACCTGGTTAACGAATCCATCTAAGCCATTCTTATAGGAATGCTATATACCCATTTTTGGGGCAAAAAACAACAACAGAAACTATGACCGCCGCCGTTTTAACAGACACAAACATATGTGGATATATATTTAGGAAAGTACTAATAATTAATAATATACACCAGAAGTGAGTTCAGTAGGGAAGTGATAGCTTTTCTCTCCAACCTCCTCTTGTACGGCTCAACTTTTCTTTCCTTCTTTCCGAAACACCTTTAGCTCCTGTATCCCTAATTTTGACAATATACTTTTACCTAAATATTAGGCCTATTTGATGTTCTAACAATAATATAATCACTAACGAATTTCAATGTTCCATGTGCATGTGGTTTCTGTCGGCAGTGATTGTAGTGTTATTTTGATAACTTTTATTTTCTTCTATATTGTAACAGATATTGTCTAGCTGTTCAGCTCTTCTTCCTTCTTGATGATTTGACATGCGGAGGAGGAGGAACTGGTGAAATTCAGTACAAAAGAAAAGGTACCAATATAACACCAACGCTTACAACGGAAGCCTCACAGATAATGACAAGGAAATTGAACTAACACATCGAGCGAATTAAAGAAAAAAAAAAACAGAACATTTTCATACTCTCTCTTAAGTAAAGAAGTCCGACTCTCAGGAACTGCGTATTCTTACTTCGGCCCATCTGGGGGAGCGGTTTACTCCAGACCTAAATTACTATTTTGCCCATACCAGCCGAAATTTTTGTTATATTACAACAAAACTTCGTATCCATCTAGGACATCTAAAGAAAATAAATCTTGTAAAAATATACTAATTCGGTTCATCAGAAGGGGGGTTTACTCCGGGCCCAAATAACTAATTCGCTTATACCGTCCGTTCTCTCTTGTGGAATCGGTTCACTAAAAATTGTGGGTTATTCTAGTTTCTGTTCAAATTGAACAAAGCCGCCAAACCTCGGGGATTGGTTGTTAATCCTACCACTTGGGGCGCAGACCACGGACTCCGATTTCTACGTTGCTTTGATTGTCTGATGCTGCCATTGTACATGCAGACGCTTTTATTATTAATCGAGATGATAAATAATAATGTCAAGTTTTTGTGTATTTACTAAATATTGTAGTTCCTTGCATGTAGAACAACCGAGACGAATATTAATAATAAATAAAAGATAATTGAGGGAACTGCTCAATCCAAATTCAAAAGGTCAAACCATTTATTCAAACAACTTTTATGATATCTATATAGGTTATTGTATACGCATTATTCAAGGTCTGCAGGGTACAGTTCCCAAATTCTAGGGAATGTGGTTGTCCTGCGTGAAGGACATTTTTTAATTGCTTTTTGCAGTAAAATGATTTTTTCATTGAAACAAAGTTATAGCCCGTTCAGTTAGATGGAATAGTTCTAATCCCACACGCGCGACATTCTGAGGAAAATAATCCCCACGGTTACGCCATTTGAGAATTCCCATTACAATGAACAACTCGCTACTTTAACCTTAATAACAACTGATTATGTCTCGTTTAGGACCAGGGAAAGCTTTGAGAGGCCAGGAAAGGGAGATAGGTGTTTAATATTTATCAAAAACAATTTGAGCTATAGCCTGCTCAAACAGATGGTTAAGTTGGAGGGAAAAGAGCGTGGGCCTATATTCTCCGGGCAAGGAATTGGCGTTATATATTCTTTGTGTTATGACCTTATCACTAGGAGGTTTTAAACGTTTTTAGTCTTATCTTTGGCTATGTATTGATCAATATTAGACACTATTTCTAACTGTGACCTCTCGAAGCCTTCTTTAGTCTTAAACGAGACATAATCAGTTTTTATGATGTTTCACGTATCGTGTTGTTCCTTGAAATGGGATTGTGCAAATGGTGGAACTATAAGTAACTATAAGTTAAAATGTTAGTAACTGATATTGTTCTATCTAAATATAATTTGAAATACTAATTGACCATTTAAATGGATTTTAAATTTGTTTATATGTCCCATGGACGAGCTCGTTCAAATCGGGGTTTTTCTCTCCTTCGACCAGTTCGACAGTTAGAAGCCATCTTACGATCCCGATGGACCATAAATCCACGTCAGTTTGAAGAATATGAAGCGAGAGGGAAAATTCACCGGAGAGATAATCCTGGGACGTCCGTCCGTTGGAGACCGGTAAGAGAAGGAACAGGAGTTTCCCAACGAGACGGCTCAATTAATCAGTCAGCATTGATGGGACACGTGGGAACCTTATGCTAATTCTTGGGGGAGGGAGGAGAGAGCACCGCTCATTTGAGGCTGTGGGACTCGTCCACCCTCCTGTCCCACCCTCTACCTCTAGCTCCCTTTCCATGTGGCTAGATCGGTAAATATTTCTCTCCTTACAATGCTCTCACTACTCTCAATAGCCATTGCAATGCCTCTCATGCGTGCCGTTTTTAAAACAAATCCCCTCTCATGACAAGACAGGACTCGAACAGGAAGACCGTTAGTGACAGTTGCCAATGAAAATGTTAAGTAAAGGCAGTTCCCGTAATAATGTCCTAATTTATAACATGTGGAGCAAAGATACAGTAACATATCCTCAAAATGATTTTTAGAACTTTGGAAAAAAATTACCAACCTACTAAATAACGAAAATGACCCCCGATAAAATATGTATTTTAATGAGCCCGCAAAGAAGCGACTTGCTCGTTTTATTGTTACATTTTAATAAAGGCACATTGGCCTAGACAATTCTATTTCTAATGAAAATTTTCTGAGATACAATATAATATTAAATTACAAAAATTAAAAATCCTTCCAAACCAAACGGTCCTATTTTTTTCGGATTCACTAAGTTCTTTGATCTCCCTGAATAACATGTATGAGTAAAATATGTGTATACATTCAGCAGAAAGAAAGTACGGCCTTACATAAAACTGAAAAAGGTCCCGCTTGTCATATCGATTTTACCTCCAACAATTTTACAGTAACACTACAGTGCAGTTAAAACTGCAGTGTGTTACAATTAGTAATTACTTGCCACTAAAGTAGACCTACCAGTGTTCTAAGTTTGGTCAAAATCAGTCAAACGGTGTGGATTTGTATAAGGAACAAATGGACAGACAAACAGACACGTGATTTATATATATATATATATATATATATATATATATATATATAGATTATAAAACAAACAAACAATACTCCGCCTAATCCGAGTTTTCGATAATTCGAACGTGGTATATATATATATATATATATATATATATATATATATATATATATATATACCTGAATATAAATATGTGTGTGTGTGTCTGTTAACGCGATAGTGACAGTTTTTGTTTGTTTTTGGCCCAAAACTTGGTATGTACTATTGGCAAAACAAACGATTGGACGAGTTCTTTAACCAGTAAAATGGATCCTTCTTACGATGGGAATATCCTTCATAAACCATACTATCCTGCTTCGGAATTTCATCCTGTCCTATGTCCGTCATTATTCTTTTAGACCAAGAAATATTTAATCGTGCATTAAGGTTTAGCCAAAAAAAGGTTAAGACGTTGTTTTTATTTACCAATATTTCTTATTTTGAGTGATTTCCCTCATTTTGATTTCACATCATGAACACAACTGAACAACTACTAAATTGACTATAGAATGAACCAACAAATAACCACTAAATGTGTGATGCCGTGAATAATAACCGTTGTTAATATAGGCAACCTTTAAAAATTAATTCCATCCAAATTAAAAACGCAATTTCCCGCCAAAATCATTTAAATCAATCAATCATAAATCATCATAACGCTAATGAGCTAATCATAATCCTCATAATTTATTTCCTTGTGAGCTAATCGCTAAAGTTACGAACCTCTCAAGGAAATAAATAAATAAAAATAGCCGACTATCCAAATAGACAAAATTCCACAACTTCTCCCTGATCTGCTGCGAAATAAATATTCATGCCCTACGATAGACCAATCTACAAGATATTTTGCCCAATAAACAAATTTCGGGTTCTTTAATCAACTGAAATCACCTAATGGGATATTTTTTCTAGCTAAAATGATAGATCTAGCGGTTTCCGTAATAGACTTATATATATATATATATATATATATATATATATATATATATATATATATATATATATATATATATTATATAAATATACATAAATAAAGGTCAGAAATCGTGGAATTAAATATATATATATATATATATATATATATATATATTTAATATTCTTCCAGGACATTCTTCCCCGTGTCTGGTTACAGCAGACGTTTTGGTGCGTTTTAGGCGGTAGTCAGCACAGTGTTGCTTTATCCTTGTGGCTATCTTCTTTCCAGTCTGTCCGACGTAGACGGTTCCACAGTCACATGGAAGAACGTAAACACCCTTGTCCTGTAACCACTGCTTATCCTTTGCTGATCCGAGTGAGTCACCTATTTTCTCTAGAGGTCGGAAAGTCTAATGTCCTGGACAAATGCTCTTTGATGAAGCTAGAGTCCTGGCTAAAGAAGATAACCGGCAAAGAAGGCTTGTCAGAGAGGCGGTAGAGATATTCAAGCAACCCATGACTCTCAACAGGGATGAAGGTGTTATCCTACACCCTACCTGGAAGCCCGTACTTAGAACTGTAATAGGAAGATTGGCAGAGAAAAGAAAAGCAGATACTTCGCAGCAAGACGAAGAAAAGCTTCTAAACAGTTCCATCGGCTCTACGCGTTGTCAACAGGCGACGATACAAGAAAGAATATCCGAAAGCGCCATATGTTAAAATAAGCTCAATTTATTATAGGTTATTTAAAAATAACAAACTAAAAAAGTGAAAAAATGGACAACCGTCTGAAGAAGCAGAATAGGATTTCTGCGAAATATCACGCTAAAAAACAGACCGCTGGAGAATGCCGCATGAAGAACACGAATAATTCTCCCCAGCGAAGAAACCTCAAAAATAATATATATATATATATATATATATATATATATATATATATATATATATATATATATATATATATATATGTTCTGAACCATAATGATCCGTAGGCAGAACCGTTTACTTTTAAGAGAGTTCTACATCTTTTGGTACACTGCACACATGTCTTTTAAAAATAAAATAAAATATACACCGCTAAAAATTAATATAAATAATTTCATTTATAAAAATTCAGTCTGTAATAGAATCTAATGTCAATTTGAAAGTTAATGATAATAAAAAAAAAGAATGAAAGAGAATAAAATTATAGTGGAGATGGAGATACGGCTCCATAAATTATATGGAGCCGTTGCAGTGATACGAAGACCGTGTCTGTATATTGATTTTTATAAATTGTATTCACTTATAGAATAGATTGTTTTTTTTTCTCATAATATAAAAATTTTAATAATATCTTTGTTTTGTACTGTTTGCTTATTTCTTTCTACATGTTGTTTACTTTCTAACTACCTATCTACCGAATTTTCATTGTTTTTAAAAGTAAGATTGGTTCAAATTTATTGTCATGATGTATATACTATGCTCATTTCTGCCTGTTTTTTTTTTTTTTTGCTTATAAATTGTATATATTTTTAGCTGAAGAAGGCTGCCAAAGTGCAGCCGAAACGTCCAATATAGATTTCTTCCTGAAGGTCTGACGTTTTTTTTTCTCCTAGCCGAATCCCAAACATACCTTGTCTTCGAAAAGAAAATTAGTTTGAATCAATTAAAAAAAATAAATAAGACTCAGTGGAGTCAATTCTTTTCCTTCATGCTTTTTATTTTTCTAGCTTTCAAAATCTAAAGATAAGACCAAGTTTATCCTTCCTTTTTGTGATTTCCGGCTCAAACCATCTTCCTTTTTTTAAAATATTTTTAAGTATAATAACCACAATTTATTATTAAAACCACAAGATTCTATGCTTATGTTCCACCCTCTTGTTCCGCATTGAAATATTATAATTTTGTATTTTAGACTTATTCCAACTTGAAGTTTATTTCTCGCAGCTCATCAGCAATGTATCATTTCATTCAGTTCCTGAATGGCCTTAAACCCAATCTATACTAAAATTTATATCCCTCTCAGTTAAAATTATTAGGTTTCTTCTATATTTTTTCAATTAATGCATTGTTAACACACATATATATATATGTTTGCTTCTTTCTCCAGCGGTGTCGCTCCTCTCTCCATCCCAATATTTCGTCGGGTTCATCTCCGACTTCTTCAGGCTGCTATGTGTCGTCCTCGGTGGTTATCAAGGAAAGGATATATATATATATATATATATATATATATATATATATATATACATATACATATATATATATATAAATGTGTGCGATTTGTTAAATGTCTGAAAACCCACTTAAGCGTAAATCTACTGGTATTAAGAAACTATAAATTGGACGCCTTTGAACGGAAAGGAACCAAGTGCCACCTGTTCATTCTTTAGAGAATTGGGTTTAAAGTTTTTTGTGGGTCTAAAATTCCTTTATTATCTGAAATGTTCGATTCATTTTCTCTCATTAGAATAAACTGTTGTTATGGTAATGGGGTTTTATTTCATAGTTATTGATCAAATGGTGCTTGATTCCTTTCTGTTTATTACAGAATTTTTTATTACTATGTAAATTCTCTACAAGATAGCACCAAAAACTCAATTTCTTTAAAAATGGTGCTGGGTTCCTTTCCTTTTAAAGGCGTCCAATTAACAGTAAGCATGCAATGTACTTGCTCAATTTTATTAAAATAAAATTCTTCCGTTTTATCTATTTTTTTTCTTAGTCATAGTGGAAGTAGTGCCACAATAATTATTCACTGGATATCTTTTTTTCATTAGAAACTTTAATTTAAATACAGTTTAAATATATCCTGTATCAAGCCATTTGGAAGTATGGGTTTTACTTCGAATGAAGATATTCAAGAATATTTTCATGCGGTTTTATGAACATTAATCTCTTAAAATGGAGCAGAACCTCGTAATAAAACCTTTATATATATATATATATATATATATATATATATATATATATATATATATTACAGTAATATTTATAACAGACAATAAAGACAAAATATATTAAATTCTCTCATGGATTAAGAAGCGGCCGATTCTCTTTAGGGATGTTCTAAATAGAATAATAGGAAGAAGGGTTGGCCCGTGAAGGGAGGGGGTGGTTGGAGGAGTGTTGAAAAGGGCCCGGACTTGGGGCCTAACGTACCGGGACTCGATCCCTGGGAACACTAACCTGCTTCCTCGATTGCACAACCAGCACCGCCCACCGGCACGATAAATCACATGGAGGGTCGTTCATGGGATACATTTAACTGAAAAATATCTCCTCCCCTACTCATCTCCCTTCCTCGGGGCTCCTGTTTAAATTAACAAACAGGCCGCCTAAACCAAAAGGGGTCCGCATGGTGAATAGCAAGGACTCGGCAAGACTCCTTGGGGGACACCTTTTTTATCATATCTCTTCTTCTTGTATTTAAATAAAAGTCTGTATTGCAGGAACTGCTTCATCTTAACACCTTTCCTTATTGTTCTTATCCCTGCTGTCATTCGGAATGCTTGAAATACAAACTTTGAATATTTTGTGTTCTCTCTGGCTATTATTGAGGGAAACATTGATAAACTTATTTGACTATTTTATGTATTTACAGATAAATTACAGAGTTAATTGCATTGTGAAATTTAATACCATAGCCTATTCATATAGAAAATTTCAATTCCACATGCCCGAAATTTTGAGGGAAATATTCCCGACGGTTCCAACATTTTCAAACTCCCATTTTAAGAAAAAACACGATACGTGAAACTGAAAAAAAAAATCATTATGTCTCGTTTAAGACTAGAGAAGGCTTTGAGAGGTCGAACAAAGGAAATAGTGTCTAATATTTATCTATACTTAGCCAAAGCTAAGACTAAAAACGTTTTAAGCCCGGTAACCGTGAGCACTGAACACTCCGTGCAAAGTATCCTGGGTTCGATTCCCACTATGGGGTAGTGGATTTTCTTTAGAAAAGAGAAAAGGCATCAGCCCTATCCTGGCTAGAAAAGGGTGGTAACATATAGATAACCCGCCCTAAAATTCTTAGTTAACAATAATGTACGTTAAAATTTAAAGTTAAAGTTAAAACGTTTTAAACCTCCAAGTGATAAGATTATAACTGATTGAATTTTTACCGCCAATTTCTTGCACAGGATTTATAGGCCACGCCCTATTTCCTCCAACTAAGCGATCTATTTGAACAGACTATAGCTTACATGGGCTGCAGATGTCTAGAGGAGAGAAAAAATTTAATGATAAATCAGTTAATATAATTACACTGATTTTGGTTCACTCAACTCCAGAAGGATGAATGGTTATTTTACTATTAAACTGATTTAAATAACTACTTCTATAATAAGAAAAGCGAGATTATAGGCACTTAAATCATGCATAAGGAAAGCTATACGATATAAGGAAAAACATGACATTTTACAAAATTGTTAATGAGTTTATCTGTCTCGTTTTATTGGCAAACTTATTTTACTTCTAAATTCTGTTAAATGATGGTTTTTCTCGTGCTACCTCCACTTTTAATTTTGAATCAATCGTGTATATTATTTTTAGAAAATCTAAGAAATCTCGATGATTTTTGGCACAATTCATGGTCGTCTCTAAGTATATCAGAGAGAGAAACATGAATGTCAATTTGATTTTGAAGGTCTTCGTAGGCTCTACAGTCCGTGAAAATTTGTTTAATTGAAAATATCTTCGCCAGATACTCTACATTTAGACCTGGGCTCCCAAAAACTCAAGATTCTAAGCAAGAAACGGTCAATATACAATAGTGTTGGTTTCTTTTCATTTTAAGCTTTCCAAAGCACATAGCTCCAGCGAGTCGCGCTACAAAAGAACTGCCACTGGTTTCAAATGGGATTTTAATCTAAGAAATGGGAAGAATGTTTTGGTCCATTATTCCCGTGCCGGTAGTAGAATGCTAGTTGAATGAGACAAGACTTCCTGTCCCCGAGGAGGAATGAGTTGAAGCAGGAAGGGTATGTGTTTGTGGTGGGAGTCTTTGTTCGAATTGTATCCCCCCCCCCCTTCTTCAGGGGAACGCCGTTCTCAATGGAATACTAGTCCATACAGGGGCAGTAATATGAGAACTATCAATTACTTGGGTCTTTCTATCGGCCATCCGGGGAATATGAACTAGAGGTCTGGACGGAGAACGGAGAGCAAGGGATACTTGTGGTCCTGGACAAGTTATCTGGAAAATTGGGGTTATATGCCGGGAAACTAGTATCTTGGGCAAGGATGAAATATGAAAACGTCCAGCAGGAATTGCGTCATCTTAGCGCGTTTCCCTTCTTATACCTAGTGTTACTTAGAAAGCTTGGAATAAAAACAGTTAATAAAGAATGTAAAATGAAATCTCAATTTATTTATTGCATTTACGAACCCACAAAGAAGCGACTTACTCATTTTATTGTTACATTTGAAATTGGCACATTGGCCTATACAATTCTAATTTCTATTCTAATGACTATTTTCTGAAGTACAATGTAATCTTAACATACAAAATCACATGATGTTAAGAATCCTAAACCGAAATTATTCTATTGTAAAACCGAATAAGATCGCTCTATCAAAAAACACTTAATAACTCTATTTATAGGAAACTATCTGCTACCCGGCGTGCCATGCTACGCCTACTTTTTGCATCTAGAAAAGCAAATATAAATTAGAAAAGAAATAAGTAATAATAAAATCTAATGATGCAAATCTGTAACTATTTGGGTTCATAGTTTCGTACCCATGACCTCCAGAGTTGGGCAAACGTTAGCGCGCGCTAAAAGCTGATACCTCTCTGCTAATTTAGCGAAACTGTAGAAAGCCAGCGCTAATAATTAGCGGTTAGCGGCGGCAGTGCGCTAACCGCTAATCTATTTATGAAATATCGTAATTGCTAATAGCTTAAGCTAAGTTACAAGTTGTAACTATAGCGCACTGCCGCCGCTAACCGCTAATTATTAGCGCTGGCTTTCTACAGTTTCGCTAAATTAGCGGAGAGGTATCAGCTTTTAGCGCGCGCTAACGTTTGCCCAACTCTGATGACCTCCGAACTGTGAGTCCTAGACGATTTTAACCCAGCTTATGACTCTCTCCGAACCAAGACTTACCCGTTTGCCAAGTTTGATCAAAATTGGTCGAACAGTGTGGATTTCTATAAAGAACAAACATACAGACAGGCATCTGTTAGACGTTTTTGACCTAGCCTATGGCACTCATCGTATAAAGACCTACCTGTGTGCCCTAAGTTTGTTCAAAATCGGTCAAACGGTGTGGTTTTATGTAATTTATATATATATATATATATATATATATATATATATATATATATATATATATAATAAGTCCCGTAACAGGCCAAGAGGGCCCTGAGAGGCAGATACTATAGAGGAATCTGGTGCATGACCATACGGCACACTAGGAAGATAGTGTGGTCAGCACTATGCTCCGGCCGCCCGATTTTCCCCTTGGCTGCTAGAGCCATTAGCACCCAAGGTACCCATTATTAAATTAATTAAAGGCTGGGTTGGCCTAGGGACGGTCAGGGAGGCCGAATTCAAACCATGAACAAAGACACTAGAAGTAAAAATCTTTAGTGCTTGCTCGGGATTTGAACACAGGTCCTCCAGCTTATTAGTCCAATGCTCTACCACTGAGCTAACCACGCCCCCATAAATATATATATATATATATATATATATATATATATATATATATATAGAGAGAGAGAGAGAGAGAGAGAGATTTAATAAGCTTTCTTATAGATAGTTAACATTTCTTAAGACTTCGCAACCGGTTCGAGATATATAAGAATATATGAGAACATCCCAAGAAACATATAGTTTTTGACCTTTGAAATCATATCAAGTATTTTTGCACCAAATTTTATTAAACTCGGTCCATTTTGGAGCCAGCTAGATAGTTAACTGACAATATATAATTGTACATATATATATATATATATATATATATATATATATATATATATATATATAAAAAGGTTTTCCGAGCATTTGATTGGTTCAACATGGGTGTCAAAATTGATGGTAGGAAACTGAGCAATTTGAAGTTTGCTGATGACATCGTGTTGATCTCAGAAAAGGCTGAAGAACTAAGAATAATGGTGAAGGATCTCATAAACCATAGCGCTGAAGTAGGACTAATCCCAAATTACACTAAGACCGTGTTAATGACCAATAGCTTAAAGAAGGAGATAAGCCTCAACGGAATAGCTCTACAGTATGTAGATGAATTTGTTTACTTGGGACAACTCATATCCTTTAATAATCGTGCAGCTAAAGAAGTGCAAAGGAGAATTACTAGAGGTTGGCAGAAGTATTGGTCACTAAAGGAAGTAATGAAGGGTAACTTTAGCCTGAATAACAAGAAGATGGTGTTCGAAAGCTGTGTTCTCCCTTCTGTGAGTTACGGCTGCCAAACATGGGCACTGACCAAGGAGCAAGAATCCAAGCTAGTAGTGTGGCAAAACACCGTCCTTAGAAGCATGATGAACTACAGGAGACGGGATAAAGTCAGGGGTTCATTTATGCGGCAAGAATCTGGAGTGACAGATATAGGCCTGCATATAAAGAAAATTAAGTGGAAATGGGCTGGTCATCTTGCCAGATTGCAGGATAGCAGGTGGACCCTGAAGGCTACGGAATGGATTCCGCTTAACTTAAGGAGGAGTCGAGGAAGACCATGTAGGCGTTGGAGTGATGTCTTTAAGTCCGTTGCTGGTCCGAATTGGATGAACGTTGCCAGGAACAAAGACAAATGGAAAGCAGTGTTGGAAGAAACAGGGAACTCCACTTCCTAGTTGGGTTGGTCGCCAGGGAAGTTAGACCATTACCCCCATGAAGGGGAGGCCTGCATGAGAAACATGTATTTGTAAATATTGTAAATAGTAATTTAAAAAGAAATGAATTTAAATTTTTATTACTTTTTATTTTGGTTATTTTTTTTTGGAAATAGTTTTTTTTTTTGTTTATATTGTTCCTCTTATGCAATAAAGGCTTTATTTATTTATTTATTTATTTATTTATTTATATATATATATATATATATATATATATATATATATATATATATATATATATAATTGCGGAAACTTCGGGAATACAACCTTATGAATTACGTGCTTACAGAATTAAACTTTTCCATCTAACTAAACGGTGGCAAATGCTCATTGTTCTGAAATATTGTGCCCATGGGCGTATATAAGGGGGGCTCCCCCCCCCCCGAAAATTTGAGTTGATCGGTAAAAATGTGTCATAAACCGTTATAATTAAATTAAATAAGATCACTTAGTTCATAAAAAATATTTTATTTTATGTGTAATAACGTTTTAGTTGGTTAAAACTATTCCAAGTTCTAAATTATTAGTATTCCATTACCCGGAAATGGTCTCAGCCCCCCCCCCCGATATTTTCCCAGCCCCTCCAGAAATTATTTTCTATATACGCCCATGATTGCGTCCATCCAGCCTATGTTGGGAACAGACATACTACCGGATGAATCAGATACCGATAACAGTTTCTTATCGATTCGATTTATCAATCAAAGAAGCAGATAGCATTTGTTTCTGGCGTGATGTTTGGAAACGTCGGTACAGTCTTGAATACCGTCATGTTTCCAAGCCATGGGAGATATTGAAAACCTGTCTTATCAGAAATATGAGAGCTGGGTACACAAAAACCAGACGTGAAAAAAAAAATAATATTAATGGCTATTAAGATAACAATGATTCATTTAATGAAAAGCGGAAGTTTTTATGACGATTTAAAAAAAAAAAAAAGTAAAACTATTAAAATCCCACTCAGAAAAGTAATTACTTCCCTTGAAGCTCTCATTGAATAAGTGTACATAGTACATTTTGACAAAAACATTGACAATTAAATGAGTAGCTAGTTGAAGTACTCGTCGTTAACGAAGTTGGAAGGAAAACTTCAGAATATTTTTTTTATGGTTGAAGTTCAAGCAGACGATTTCTGTGCTCTGATCGACACAAAAAATATTCATTTGTAAGGCTTTTTATCTGTTAATTACTCAAGAGAGCTTCTGTAAAAAAAAAATAAAAAAAAATGCCATATTTGGATAAAGACGGTGCTGATGGCCCAGATGGTGCACAGTAAAAATTGGATGATATCTTCGGACCAACTTAAATAACATTAATTTACCTACACTTAAAGTGAAAAATTGCCGGAGCATACTTCTTCTCAATAATCTAAAAACATTGAAAAAATCACTATTTTTTTATTTTTAAACTCCGAAAGTATTTATACAAGAGGCCTTCCTTTTTTTGGCTGTACCGGAACTCCTAATCACCCACACTAAAATATTGTACTGTAACGCATGTATTTAAACTCTTGTCTATTTTAATATTTAATGTTTTACTGTAAGGAAATAAATGCAACTCTCAATAACCGCAGTCCCTATTTGAAAAAGTAATTTCCTTTTCAGCGCAGCTTTGAATCTTGCGAATTAAAAAAGCCTAGTAATTTTTATCTCATTTTTGGGTCCGAAATTCTTCTCCCTGAGCCCAGATCTGGAACAATGTGATCATACGACACATCCAGCTTGTATTTACTAAAGACATAACGGAATCCTCAGAAGCAATCACAAAGTAAACCACTATGAAAGGCAATATTAACATTCTTATATTTGTATTGGAAGAGTTTGTTTCATTTTTATGTAATACCAGGCTGTACCGTATGAAATGTCAGTTTTGGACTTGCCGATTTCCTTCAAATGTCTTGAAACTGTCGTGGCTCCTACTCCGAGTTCTTTGGCATATTCCCTAGTGCTTTTTGAGGGACAAGCTTCAACCCTATCTTTCAGGTGGTCATTGTCAAGCTTGGTTTCTGGCCTTCCTCGCTCCTCGTTGTCAAGGTCAAAATTTCCACTTCGAAACCTGGAAAACCACCGGTAAACAGTTCGTTCATTCACCGTTCCCTCCCCGAACGCCGTGTTAATGTTCATACACGCCTCAGCAGCGCTATGACCGAGCTTAAATTCATAACGAAAAATAATACGGATTTCCGTTGAAGTCATAATTTAAGTTTTATTTTTTTCTCAGAGGATCGTTCTCAAAACACAGTATGCAAGTTACTGATTAAATAATAGGATTAAAAGAGCTTTAATTCTATATGAATAACAATGATGTTTGTAAATAATGAAATAAAAAAGGGAAAGGATTAAATCGCAAAGTTAACAAAAGTGACGTTTCATACGGTACAGCCTGATAATTCTTGGATAAACCCAACAAACAGCAGGTGGAGGTAAATTGTTCATTGCTTACATTTAAAATAATTTTATAGTGCGTTTTTTACCTCCTCATGAGGAAGCCTGTTTATGACTTCAACTCGATGACGATGCTGACTAGATATGTTTTCATATTTATGTATAGCGTACAAATGTTTTTTTTTTTTTCATGTGTTTACACTTTACAAGAAAGATTAGGATGAAGAATTAACTGTTTCTATTCTAAGCTTTGCAAATGACATTAGGGATAAGAGAGGAAACGGGCCAAGATGACGCAGTTAATGCTTTTCGGACTTTCTGCGTCTAGAAAACCAAAAATAAATTAGAAACCAAATAAGTAATATTAAAATCTTACAACGCAGATCTGTAACTGCTCGGGTTCACAGTTTCATACAAAATGTGAGTTCTAGACGATCTTGACGTAGCCTACGACACTCCCCGGATCAAGACCTACCTGTGTGCCAAGTTTGGTCAAAATCAGTCAAACGGTGTGGAGTTGTATAAGGAACAAGCAGGCAGACAAACACCTGATTTATATTGTGGCAATTATTAGAATAACAGTAAGATGATCCAAGATACAGGGTCCGCCAATGAAGCGGGATGATTAAATAAAGTAATTTTTGCTGAAAAAAAAATGTTTTTAATACTTTCCTACAAAGTGATTGAAAGAAAAATAATAGCCAATAAGGGTACCTTACAAAGTGATTGAAAGAAAAATAATAGCCAATAAGGGTACCTTACAAAGTGATTGAAAGAAAAATAATAGCCAATAAGGGTACCTTACAAAGTGATTGAAAGAAAAAGAATAGCCAATAAGTGTACCTTACAAAGTGATTGAAAGAAAAAGAATAGCCGATAAGTGTACCTTACAAAAAATATTATTTTCTGAACACTAAGCCTACCAAATGTCTTCCATTGCAGTTAATGCATTCCTGTAGCCTGGTCTAGAAGCTTAGCATCACCTCTGGAAACATGTTGACAGGTTGGCAGCAATCTCGTACAAAATGCGTTGCTCGGGCTTGAATGGTCATAGGTGGATCTGCTTGAAACACTTTTGTTTTGAGTTAGACCCATAAAAGTCCGACTCGCAGGAACTGCATCATCTTAGCGCGGTTCCGTTCATATCCCTATTGCCATTTGAAAAAGCTTAAAATAGAAACAGATAATATTTTGCTCGGCCTTTGTTCAAAGGGGTTTATGATTTTACCTGGTCGGGTCCGCCAGACCCCAGAATCCTCTTCTAGAGATACCTATTTCATACGTTGACTGCATTGAAAAATATCAAAAATTTTCACATTTTCTTGTGTTCTTCTACTATAGTAATTATTCTACAAATAAAATCAATTAAAAAAAAAAACAACAGCATAAAGGCAATTGAAAATATTCAAAAGACGTCATCGAATCTCTTTCTCTTGGCAAGCTATATTTCTAAAAATGAATGGTTTTTCTTATTTTACTTAATCTGTTTTATTGTCAAATACATTATCCAACTATAAGCAATTAACAAAAAACAAGGAATAAAAACAGACAAAAAGAACCGTTCGAATAAACGAAATCAATTACTTCAAAGTTTAAGCACTTATTTCTCCGATTGACATCGCTTATTCAAAACTTTCTTCAGAATCTTTTTTGTAGGCAATTTAGTAAGCTTTCGAATGGTAACCTTCCGCTTCCCTAATTTTCAACCGTTTTCGAGATATTAATGAAAGTATACGAAGTTCCCAAAACTTTTCATTATTTCTAGCAACAGAAAATTGGTCTCATTTTAGCTATCCTGTTTTAAACACAAATACATTTTCCTGACATAAGAAATTACAAAAATAAAATGCAATAAAAAACTAAGAGAAAGAGACAAAAATTACAAAAAGAACGACAAAAACCCGTTCATAAGAACTAAACAGACGTACATGAAGTTTTAAGCACTTTTTTCTTCGATTGACATCACCTAATCAAAAATTGCTTAAGAATCGTTTTTGTAGAGAATTTAGAAAGCTTTCAAATAGTTTCTATCCACTTATCAAAATTTCCCAACCGTGTTCGAGATATTAATGAAAGTATACGAAGTTCCCAAAACTTTTCATGTCTGTTCATAAAATATTTTATTCTAACCCTACCTTAACTCCAAACGTAACCAAAAGTTTAACATATTAGTTTTGATGATATCCGAACATGCAGAAAATGTTTCAACTGAATCCCATAATTTTAAGTACCCAAACGAAAAACGTTATTCAACAACTATTTTTCCAATTTTCTCGAAAACTGGTTAAAACTGGTGGTCGCCTTAAAAATGGTTTCATTCTTAGGCCAAGAAGCCTATAAAACGAGTACTTGCAAGCATATGAAGTAAGCGAAACGATTTTTTTCGCGCGAATTTCGCTCCAAAAACCATGTTCCGGTGGGCGGATTCTACTGACTAACGAACTTGACCTTTCAAATTAGACGAAAGACTTTTGTAACAAAATTCATCAAAATCGGAATATATATATATATATATATATATATATATATATATATATATATATATAAATAAATATATTCATGTATATATATATATATAAATAAATATATACATGTATATATATATATATACATATATATATATATATATATATATATATATATATATATATATATTCCACTTGTTCTTTTTTCTTTATTTGGCAGAGGGTCGATGAAGCAGAACACCATTTGTTTTTGTTCAACTATTTTATTTCATCTCATCTATTTTACCCGACATGTTTCGTGCCTTAATTTGCACCTCTTCAGGGGCTTTCCTTATCGGGAAGTCCTCTAGTCATGTGTACTGGCTTGAGTCAGGCGTAATACTGCCAGTACACATGACGAGAGGACTTCCCGATAAGGAAGGCCCCTGAAGAGGTGCGAATTAAGGCACGAAACAAGTCGGGCAAAATAGATGAGATGAAATAAAATAGTTGAACAAAAACAAATGGTGTTCTGCTTCATCGACCCTCTGCCAAATAAAGAAAAAATTACAAGTGGAAAATATATATTGGGTCATATTCAGAAGAATTAATATATATATATATATATATATATATATATATATATATATATATATATATATATATATACAAATTTGAACCACCGTTATTTTCGGTCTCTAGGGGTTCTGAAACGCAAAATTTTCTAGTCGGCACTTCCGGATTGTTTCATGAGATCAACCTTATAAGCGGGGTTCCACCCTATGAAGGGAGGGAGGAACCGCGTTAAAGGAAGTCGCAAGCAGTTAAATCGGGCGAACGAGACGAACATGACATGACCCGGTGTAATTTCTTGTTCTTCCAATAACTTTGTAAGAAAGTGAACAAATTCTTTTTTCAACAAACAATTTCTTTATTTTATCATCCCATTTAATTGGCGGGAACAAATATTATTCCACCAACAAATAGGAAGAATAATCAAATAATTGAAAAGATTTTGGGATAAATTGAATAGAGACTTTTTAGAAAATATAAATAAAAGTCCGTTACTCAGTAGCTGTATTCCTAAGTAAGGTGCCGTAGTCTGCACCACATTTCAGAGACATTTGCTAAAATCAAGCGACATTAATACAAAATAAAAATAAATACTGTTGCTCTTTTATAAATAGATGATTTAATTTGCTAAGCGGACCTCACGTGAAAGTCTACAGGAATTTCGTTTGGCCTCGTGTTCTTATCGTGACGTCTCCTGACTTTGCACCATCTCCGCTGATAAGAGAAATTTATAAACGTTTGCAGTACAATAATAGATAAGGCTAAACGTTTTTTTAATATAAATGAATTTGGTAGTGAAGTAGTTAGTGCGATCTGCAGGTTTTTTTCTGAAATTAATGATTGAAACAAATATGTTGTTTTAAAAAAAACGGGGCTTTAGTTTACTTTATATTCGATGCAGGAAAAAATGTCAATTCCTCAGAAGATGAGTAAACTCAGCAAGTTCCTTAGCAAGTCAACGACCCCAAGGCTTTAAATATATTAAAGGGATTTGTTGTTTTTTAGACCTGACAACCTTTGAAAACATTAACGCTGGATAATAAAATTTATTCTTTTATGATTTCTTTAATGTGTGTGTGAGTGGTTGCGGTGCATAGGAGTGACTTTAGAAAAGCATTATTTCTTTCATAATACCTTTTAATTTGCTCCTTTTCTTAAATATGTCATATAATTAATTTTGAAATTTAATATTATATGTTACATATATAATTAATTTTTTTTATATCCTATGTTTTGTATATATTACATTTTTATATTTTTTTACCAATTATGTGAGCAAATCAGCCTAGTAAGTTACACCATAACATATATATATATATATATATCCACTTGGTCTGCAACATATGTATATTGTGTAACTTACTAGGCTCACATAATATATATTCCTTTTCTTGTTCAAAGAAAAGGGTTTGCTTTTCGGAAATGTAGCTTCCACCAAACGGAACACTTCTCTTCATGTCAAGCCGAAACGTTGGCACAAATATGAGTAATTTTAGTTATAAAATGTAGTTTTATTCAACCCATGACTAAACCCCGATGATCTAAACCTTCTTCAAAATCTGTTCAAGGTCGTACCTCTACTGGGGTATGAAACGTCCGAATTTCTCGACTGAACTACGGATTGGGTAAATGGGTTAAACGTCATATAAGGCTTTACTCTCGATAGGGAGGAAGTAAACGCCCCAAAAAAGTCATAAGACATCATTTAAAAAAACAAAACAGATTTGGAAATTGTTCATTATATTTTAAGAAATTGGAAACTACTTCAATTAAAATCATCTCAAGTTCACATAAGGGAGCGTTTGTTAGTAAAAAATGGGTTAAAAGAAAACGATTGTAAAGCAATGACGTAATTAGTAAAGCCAAGGGTACTGGGGTTTCGCTAGTCACCCCATTGTACGCAGCCATTGTCCTTTGGCTCTATTCTTCAGGAGAAAAACCCAACACGTGACACGAGTCCAGTTTGCAAACTGGGTTATGCCAAAGTTCAACAAGCATCCCCCTAAGTTTCCGTTGCAATTTAGATTCCTTTTCGCTCTGCAGCTCATAAGCAAAACAATTTTTGGCATTGGCATTTCTAACGCTTTAATGGGATCCTGCACCGTTTAAAGAAACCAGGGTTAAGGGGTAATACTGCCTAGTGCGATCAAAATTGAAGTCATTTTCTTGAATTTATAAATAACAGATAAATCAATATTTTTCAATTCTTTATGCCAAACGGGGGGCGAGGTTAGCTCAGTGGTAGAGCACTGGACTAATAAGCTGGAGGCCTGAGTTCAAATCCCGAGCAAGCACTAAAGATTTTTTCTTCTAGTGTCTTCGTTCATGGGTTGAATTCGGCCTCCCTGACCGTCCCTAGGCCGACCCAGCCTTTAATTAATTTAATAATGGGTACCTTGGGTGCTAATGACTCTAGCAGTCGAAGCGGCCAAGGGGAAAATCAGGCGGCCGGAGCATAGTACTGACCATACTATCTCCCTAGTGTGCCGTATGGTCATGAATCAGATACCTCTATAGTATCTGCCCCTCAGGGCCCTCGTGGCCTGTTACGGAACTGATTTTTTTTTTTTATACCAAACGTCTTATATGGGATGTTAAAGTATCCAAAAAAATAAGTTTCAATTTTTCGATAGAAAAATGGCGGCGCTTTTTCTGACGAACGGAAACCCTATTTTTTCACGGGCGATGGTCTGCAGGCGGAAAGACTGAAATTATTTCGAAAGAAGAAGGTTAAATCTAGTAAAGTCGTAGGATTTATAAGAAATATCAATTTTTTTCGGAAATGGTGAACAAATATTCATTTTCTATTAAACAATCCGTAGAAAATCCGTCATAAAATCCTTATAACTCAATAAATCGAAAAAATCCTACGTACTTTACAAGATAATATCATTAGGAGGCTGCAATTACTAGTTAAGGTACATAGGGTGAACAATGAAGGCGCTGTCGTATCGCCTAATTTGAAAAACATAGTTTTGAGAAAAACGACTTTAAAATTTAATGTTCTGAAATATCCATATTTTTTCTATTTAATTTATTTCATACTTTCTTGAAATTAAAATAATGGGTTTTAATTTTGAAATGTATTGAAGAACATGGGCGTATATAGAAAATAATTTCGGGAGGGGCTGGGAAAATTTCTGGGGGGGGGAGCTGAGACCATTTCCGGGGTATGGAATACTAAAAATTTAGAGCTTGGAATAGTTTTAGGCAACTAAAACGCTATTACACGTAAAATAAAATATTTTTTATGAACTAAGTGATCTTATTAAATTTATTTTTAAGGGTTTTACGTCAAGTTTTTACCATCAAATCAAGATTTCGGGGGGGGGGCTGCAGCCCCCTCAGCCCCCCCCCTTATACGCCCATGTTGAAGAAGGCCAAAAAAACTTAACAATTAAAAAGAGACGAAGCTCGCTCAAAATTTATCTTCAAATCAGCATCGCGTTCACTCGGCATAAGAACTTCATTTGGAAAAAATTTAGATCATAATGTCCTTCGTTCACGGTTCAATTCGACAGAGTGGTTTTAAGGAAAACTGACGAAAAAGGCAGCACTATTTTCCACTTCTGTGCGACTTTGCGCAATAACACCGTGATTGGACGCAATAACACGGGATCTCTGTAAAATGTAAATATGTTTGAGAATAAGGCAAGAATATGGCAAAAAACGTGACCAATTAAGTGGATGTTAGGTATATTTAGTGGATATTTTTTCTATGATTTGGCACTAGTATGGGCGATAGATGACGAAATCCATTTGTTAACTTATTGGTTTAGTCAATGTGCGCATTTATGACGAAGCAGCTTGTTTTTATTTGCATACTTTTGACTGCGAGTTTAACATGTCGGTACAGGGAATGTCACCTTTAGGTGAGCACGAGATGGTCACCTAAAAGTTATTGTGGTCTTCCTCCCTCATCTAGGCATTCAGTGCTGAAGAAGGCTGCTAAAGAGCGCGTGAAAACGTTTTTTTTTTGAAAATCTGACGTTTTCTCTAAGCCGAATCCCTGAAATTGTTTACACATTTATTATAATGTTTACTGTATTACAGCAGTTTAATATAGCGTTGGTGTTACTTAATACATGTGATGATGTGAGTGATATAATATTTATGAAAATGTATACTCGGCCGGGAATATTTATACTGGGGGATTGACCGTTTACCCATAGTTCTCTAGGAAACTGTTCTAGAATAGTGCAAGCTTTGCAAATCATCATTTTTTCTTGCTATTCACCTGCATGAAGCAAGAGTAAACCCGTTAGACATACCAGGTGCTCTTGGGGGAACTATTGGGATTTATTGTTGTACGGTGAGGAGGGTGCTCAGATAATGAGCAGTCTCCGAAGGGTAGGTGCATTGTGGGGTGCGGCCACCCGGGGTGGGGAGTGCATAATGCACTGGGGACTGCATGGCCCTATGCACAATGCACCGGCTTCCGGTTCGGCTCCTGCATTTCCCAAGAGCCAGGTGCACTTCTCTAGCCTGCACCCGACCGTTGGCTCTATGCAAACCTACTAGACGGGGATCCACGTGGGTGCTGGCCTCTCCTCCTTCGCAATACCCTTATGCCCCGTGGGAATGCAAGGATCGAAAAGTGCATCTGCACGCAAGTGTGAAACAGTTTCAAGTGAGACAGGTGTGCCGTTCGTATTACTGAAGTGGTAAGTGCAATGACCAGCAAAGTGGTCAGTAACTTCCTCACTGTGTGCTCTTCATGTTCAACTTGAATTGGCTACGGGTTAGTTTGAAATGTTTTTTCTTGTACACTTAGTAATAATAGGGGGTAGTCAAGATGGGCCCTTCTGTTTCTGCTAAAATTAAGGCGTGGGCAGGCTTGAAGTTTCAAATGCCTTTCTTATACCTGTACAAGCTCCTTATGTCTTCATTCATCTTTTGGTAGTTCAAACATCCGCCTTGGCACTACTTTAATATCGTCAATCTTTAAGCGCTGCGTTTCAGCGTTTTATTTGTGAAAGGCAAAAGCCCATATGTTACATTAAATGCATTGAAATAGTTAGATATAAAGGAATCGTTATCTCAAAATGTTTTACTAAATCAATTCATATAAGAGATTATTATTATTTAAATTTTAACGTCCATTTATTATTAACTACGAATTATAGGACGGGTTATCTATAGGTTACCACCCTTTTCTAGACAGGATAGGGGTGATGCCTTTTCTTTTTTCGAAAGAGAAGCCACCACCCCTAGTGGGAATCGAACCCAAGACCTTTGGCACGGAGTGTTAAGAGCTCACGCCTTAACCCTATAAGAGATTAACGGCTGAAGCTTAAGACCAAACTGGCTCTTCTGGGTAATTTTTTGTTTAGGAAACATAACTGAATTAATTGATCGTTTGTACATAACACAATAGCAGTACTTCAGACGGTAACTATGTATTATTAAATCAGTCCTGTAACAGGTCTCAAGGGCCTAAAAGAGCTACCCATTAATAAATCAATTGAAAGCTAAGCTAGGGACGGTCTGGGGTCCCAATTCCAACTCTCTAGTGACGAAACTAGAAGATAAAATCTTTAATGCGTGCACGAGTTTTGAACTCAGGTCCTCCAGTACATTATTCCAGTGATACTACCACCGAGCTAACCTCACCCGCTATATTATTAAATATTCAAGTTAATAAATTCCGAATAATTATTAATAAATGATGTTACACAGCTTGCTTAAGAAAAGTGCCCGCCGAATCACAACATTACATTTTCACACGTCTCACAAAGACCTGCCTCATGTGCCTCTTTGTTTCGGCTCCCATTTCGCACAGAGTAACATTCCACTTATTAGGGCGAGGCTTTTCAACCTCTACTCAATGCAACCCTTGTGGATCTTTTGTGACGTCCATACCTTTTGTACGCACCAATTGATTCTTCTAAAGACCTTGATGAAGAGCATCAGGTCTTTAGGTTTGGCTTTAGCAGTTGTTGAAGCCGTCGTAATTGCCTAGCAAAACCCAATACGTTCGATGCGCAAGAGATGTGCCAACTTAGCGCGCTCCCATAAAATATTATTACTGGTGTAAGTTGGTAAGCTTTGAAGAAAATCTTTTAATATTTACCTTTCAATTGAACGGTTCCAGAACAAGAAGGAACGTTTTCCCCAACTGAGTTGGAAATCAAAGTTTACGCCTGAATCTATGTAATAGGAAATTCATTAAGGTGTCCAATCGACATCTTCCATATATTTTTTTTTTATGGCCGGCACCCATGAATTTTCTCATCGGGCCCTGAACTGTGACAAATCCTTGCTGCAGGCGGTACTCGACCACGAGGAGACCCACATGTCTTATATTATCCAAATATTTCAGTTCCTTAACAGGCTACGAGGAACCAGAGGGGCAAACACTGTAGAGTAATCTCATCTTGACATATGGGAGATAATGTGGTCATCAATATGCTATGGCATCCAAATACATATTTACACTTAATATATATTATATTAACCCATTATTATTATTTTAAACCATTTTAGAGAAGCTTAAAAATAAATATATGAAAACTACAAACTACTCATTTCTATTGGTAAAATATTTATTATATAATACTTCCTCTGCTCTAGCGTAACCATAATTTATATATCTTAGTTTGGATGAATCGCAAACATGCAAAAAACGATTCAAGTCAGTGAGACGTTTTCGAGAGCCCGAAACAAAAAAATCTTGTTTTACCCACTTTTTTAGAAAATATTTAAATATATAACGTTAAAAGTGGTTTTATTCAGAATACTTAAATAAATAAATCCTCGACTCAGAATGCTTAAATAACATTTACCTGCAAAAACAAATATGATAATACATTTCGGAAATTCGTTTTTAACCAATATGTCGGTCAGTCCTCAACTGTTCTGTATGCTCAAATTACACGTGTCAACGGCGAGTAAATCATCTAGTGGTACATTATATGTATATATGTATATATATATATATATATATATATATATATATATATATATATTGTGTGTGTGTGTGTGTGTCGTTTACGCACTAGCATCTATAAAAATAGCCCGATTTCAATGAAATATGTCACATCAATATTTTGTCTAAGACAGAAGATATAGTTCGTTAAAGAGCAGGATGTGTCCACCGATAAACTGTTTAGTAAAATTCATACAAAAATAAATCGTAAAGCTAACGGTTATGCGTTAATTGGCTCCTCGTACATTTTTACAGGGAATTCTAATGAAGATACTTTCATGGGGATATCTTCAACCGTTTTCGAGAAAACTGGAAAAACTAGTTTTTTGGTGTCGGATACACTCAAAAATGACGGACTGATTTCAAAATATGTACACATTCATTTAAAGTAAGTTGACTAACGTTTGTGGAGTTGTGTCGAACTATTTAAAAAACAAAATTTATAGGATTTTTAATTCATTTAAAAAGTAAATTTTTCTTCTTTTGGAATTGGATATTTTAGAATTTAAAGAAAAATATATCCACAGTTGTGTCAGAGAAATAAACTGGTTTGTTTGTTTTGAGACCCTTTCTTCGACTCAGATAAATTCTACGCCTATTTTACGATAGTAAGTTTTAATTTTAGTATTTTATTTTATTATTATTTTTTTATGGTGCATCTACAGCTAATAATACAGCTTGAATCCAATTCTTTAGCTACTGGACCACGGGGAGTATCTAATTTTTTGTATTTATTTGAATTTTAAAGTCCACTTATACATATCACTGATTTTTTTGAAAGCTTATCTATAGTTTACCACCCCTTTCAAGCCAGGAAAGGTCTAATTCCTTTTGTTTTTCTTTTTGAAAGAAAAACCACAAGTCCTAGTGGGAATCGAAAGACCTTAGGCGCGGAGTGTTCATGGTCATCCTCAGTATTATTAATAAACCGTGCATTTTTTTTTACTCTTTTTTATTTAAAAAAAGAAAGTTTAGTTTCCCAACTGAATGGGTTAATTAAACCATCAGTTGAATGAATTACTTATGTAGTTATATATGGTATAAGTTCATAGAACAAGTTTTAATATTATTTTAATTAGTAACATTCATAAGGTATACAATTAATTTCCACCTGAACATTTCTTTTTTTTAAATATAATACTGTATTAATATAAGAATATTAAATAATGAAACCAAGGACCCTTGAGGCATATTCAAAAGGATACAACATTGCTAGAAAAGTATGACTTGAACCAGTAAGTTTATCTCTGTTATCTGTTATCTCAGTCAATATAACTTAACCACAATTTATTCATACACTGGTTGCTAATTAGACAAAAAAATTTAGTAATACATTTAAAAATTCATGAACTCAGAAATGAAAGAATTAGGATAAGAACACTAATGTAAGATCTATCATTTTTTAAAAATGTTTATGAGTAAAAGAGATAATAATGCAAAATAAAACCTGATTTAGAAACCAGTGTAAAAAAAAAAAAAAAACAACTGCTAAAACCGTAGGCTATTCATTTTCATTTAAAAATCGGTCTGGCTAAATGCTGTTCAAAAAATAGTCTTCTAGAACGTAAAAAATTTGTATTCATCTAGCTTTATTTTCGTTGATTTGGTGAGTATTTTTTGTAATTTCCTGTAGTTCAGACAAGTGTTTTAGTACCTAGTTTTTTGAAGGATCATAATATTTATATCTTTCATTTTTGGCCCTTATGTAAAGATTTTTCTTTTATTTCGTATACATTAAGCATATTTTCCCTAGGAGTATGAAGTTAATACAGTTAACGTGGAATATAATTCTTTTTTCGCTACGTACGATTTGAAATTTCAATGAGAAGTTAAAACGTTGGTTTTACTGGTTCAGTGTTGTCCTAGATGGTTAGTGCACAATTGTTTAGACACAAGGTTTGAAACTATAAACCAAAAATTTCAGTATTTATACTGTTGTTAGCTACCAACAAATAATCATACTACAAAAATAGAACAAGAAAAACTAAAATTAGTATCGATACAACCTATTCTTTTTGGTATGAAATAGAGAAAAAGTGGTCCACTTGTTTTGTTTTTTAAATACTAGGGTTATGTATTTAAATTTTATTACCCATTGCATCTTCTTAAAAATCTCACGCAAATAATGATAAAAAAAAATTATGTATTGATTTTTCCTCTACCATCACCTAATCATTCTGAACACTAATGGTTGAAATAGTCATGGGCGTATATAAGGGGGGGGGCTGAGGGGGCTGCAGCCCCCCCCCCAAAATTTTTGAGTTGATCGGTAAAAATGTCATAAAATCCTTAAAAATAAATTAAATAAGATCATTTAGTTCATAAAAAATATTCTATTTTGGGTGTAATAGCGTCTTAGTTGGCTAAAACTCTTCCAAGATCTAAATTGTTAGTATTCCATACACCGGAAATGGTCTCAGCCCCCCCCCCCGAAATTTTCCCAGCCTCCTCCGAAATTATTTTCTATATATGCCCATGCAAATAGTTGAAAAATATATTGACAATTTGAATCCTATCTGTAAAGAGATGTAATTAACTAACTATTCTAAAGGCATTGCCAACATTTTTCTCTTTTAGGATGCGTTTGCATCTGACATTTCTCGCACGATATATATATCTCAGGTGTCGGATAGATCATTATCATAATTATTATATCTGACGCCAGAGATATATTTCCTGCGACAAGTGTCAGATGTAAACGCACCCTTATTGCTCGTGATATAAATATAGATCTTAGACATAATTTATTTGCATTTTACATGTGTTAAAATTTTGTTTGGCATAAATATCCTGCAATAACTATCAGGTGTAAACGCACCCTTAGATACCAATCGCATTTATTTTGGGAAGAAACCATTATTAAATACCATTAAAACTCTTATCACGTTTCACTAATTAACTGTAATTAAACCAGATGAGAAATGATCAGTTTCTAGTAAGGAATATCAACTTATTAGTTGATATGAAAAGAATATACATATTTTGAAAAGAAGGCTGATAGGGTGGCAACCTGAGTGGTAGGAAAGGGGGAGAGATATCTGTTATCAGACAACAAAAGTATTCGTTTATCAACAGAATTACCAGTTTTAAGGGTTTGGGAAGGTTTAATGAAGCCTATTGTCAATGCTTTTGTTTCCTTGAGCTCCTTTTCAGAAAATTATAATGGGATATGCGTGTGAAAAAAGTCAAATTCGCAGATACTGTTTCAATTACTGCCGAAAATATAATGTTTAAATAGTCTTTACATCAGGTACTTTTCTTACTTATCCGATCTATCCTGATACGTGTTTTGGGGCACTCGATGGAGGAGGGTATATTCAGCTTAGAAGTGATTATGGTAATAAGTCAATTTGGATAAAAATAGGTTGTTTTTTCCTCAAATATTTATTTTTTAGAAGAGATTCGAACCATCTAAACCCAATGATTAGATCCTCTCGTTTTAACGGACTTCATACCACTTCAGGGGAAGTCAATTCATCTTAAGCTTCCGATAGATGAAATGGCTTCATATTTTCTGAAATTTGACAATATTATTGTCATACAATACTCAGGGGTGGGCTATCCTCCTTGAATTTATTTATATTAAGCCACTGTATAATATACAGGGATCTATACGCCACTATTTTATTTTTTTTAGAAAATACACCCTCCAGTCGGGTTTTTGAACCCATCATTTCATTCTTGGCCAGGGTGACTTTCCTACTCGGCTTGTGTACTTCATATAAAGCACAACATGGTCGGTTTATTATTTGATTGGTATGAAAATATGTATCTTTCAGTTCTTTGTGATATTTCAGAGGAATTTTATTTTTTCCCTTTGAATTTTTATATAGATACCTGGTTTTTATGCTCATCCTAAAGCAACTTTTGAAGATAATGTCTATTGCAATATGTGTGTTAGTACAATGTTTATTCTTTCCCAACAAAAATTTTCATAGATTTTTGGTATGAAAAGGAGGGACTAGTTCTTCATCAGTAGAGTTAGTCAATTATGACTGGTTTTTCAGAAACTCCCTATTTCAAACAAAATTATAATGTTCGAAGAAAGACGACAATTTAGATTAAAATACAAGGCAGCCTCCTGCCCTGACTACACAGTAAGGTAACTTAAGCACAGATTGTCCAGATGCTTTGTTCAAATATACTAAAATACCAAACAATATTAATGATCAGTATCTTAGGTTGAAGTATAACTAAATAAAAGGAATAATTGTATGTCCCAGAAATTCATAGTTGTACTCGGACTCCAAGATTCCTTCATGTCTTAATTTTGCTTTTATTTTATAAATAAAATATTATTTTAGATATATTTTTATCTGCTCTAGCAGTGATTATCAGAGAAAGTAGTGTGTGAACTCTGCGTTAACATCTGACACTTCTCGCTGGTAATATCTCTCAGGTGTTGGATAGATATTCGCTTGAATGTTTACTCACTGACAGAAATAGCTGGACATTTATATCATGGATATGTATACGACAGTTCTGGATTTGGTATAATTTGCGATAAATGTATGGCCCGTTTACACAAATACATTTGTGTCCTGTACTGGCAATTAATCAGTGTTTACATCTGGTTGTATAGAAGTGTCGAAAATACAGCTAGTAGGCAAGATATTTATATCTGATATTAAATTCTTCTCTTTATAATCAGTGTTTACACGTGATGGTATAGAAGTGTCAACACTTATAGCTTGCAATAGAAATATATATCTCAGACAGAAATTGTTTGCAGTTTACATTAGTCACAATTTCTGTCTGACATAAATATCCTGCAATAACTATCAGATGTAAACGCACCCTTACACAGAGCTAAGATAATTAAGACTGAAAGTTCAACAAGTTCCCTTTCATGCCAAAAGTTTGTTAGTGAAAAACATCTTTATCACTATTTAAATAAAAAAATTGTCTGCTTCAGTAAATTGTAAGAGTTACAAAAATACTATACCACAGAGGCATGCAGTAGAAAGAAAGGCCATAAATCGTCCTATTCCTGGCACTCAAGCCAAAATTAAAACAATTTAATATTAAAAAAAAAAAATTATGAAAAACGATATGTAGAACAACCAAATACAACTAATTTGCAAAACCTGAATAAAATGCACTTAATCGGCCGTAAAATTCAAGTTTATTGTTCTTTATTGAAGTCGTAAATCTTTAAATTTAAAATGAATATTCTTTTTATTTCAGGAAAGAGTTTAAATATACTTGAATTGTCTTTTTGTACATCTTGGAACACGTGTCAGAATTTTGAGTTAACTCTGTGAGGTAAAGCATGAGTACTTGTTCATATGTTAATTGTTATAAAAAAATAAATAAAAAAACTTGGGAAAAAATTGATTCAATAAATATTTGTATGTTTTGTAAAAATCCACTAACTAAAATTGATGTTCACTGATATTTGTTCAAAGGCGTACATGATAATCTTTAGTTTTAACTTCATCAAAATTAAAGCAGTTATCGGACTGAAATATTTCTGAATAAGACAAAAAATAAAAAGTAAAGTGATAAAAATGGAGTAAATGCTAAGGGGAAGGGGGGGGGGGGGGAGAGATAGGGAGGGGGAGAGGGTGGGAGTGTTGATGATGATGGTGGTTAGGGAGAAGGGTGCAAATATTCCTTTGTTCTCGTCTAATATATGCGGATTTTATTGTTGCAGCCTCCAAGATATTAGCATACGTTTCTTTAGAATGCCCCCCCCCCCACTCACCTCTATATGCTGCTTCTGATATTCAAATCAAATCATTATGTTAAAGGAAAATAGTACTTCTCATTAATTAATATTATAATTTTATTTGGCATGTACATGAGATACTTTATACACATAAATATACAAATATATAAAAAAAAAAAAAATATATATTAATAAAATTTAAAAAAAGAAATTGGATGGAAATGTTAAATAAATCTCTTCAATCACTTTTTAAAAAAAATAACAGTCATCAATGGACGGATGATTTACAATAAATTATAACAATCTACAGGAAAATTTCCAATATTTTCATGGTTAACTAATACTTCCTACTAAACAGTCAAACCTACCTTCCAAGTACATCAGTATAAAATATTTTGTACTTACATAATATACAATACGCACATGACTTTAACAATACAGAAATGCATAAAAATGGAATAACAATAATTACCTTAGAAACTAGTTTCGTCTTTTAAGTTATCACACCTTTAAGCTCATTATATATTGAGTCTTCAGATCCCCTACAGTAAAATTACATGATGAGGTGTAAAAATATATGACATAAACTCCATGGCGCAAATAATCATAATTTTTATAGGGTCGTTCATAAAGCTTCCTTTAGGTCTAGCGCTTACATACAATTTTTATTCCAACTTTTCTATTTAGTCGATTTGTGCACGAGTCGAGATTTTAACACAAATAAAGTGTATTGTCCAAAAGGTGTGCATGCAATCGATCTCTATGCCACGATCAATTCTCAACAGAAAGACAGTACAGGCCCCAAACGACTATTTAGTTGATATTATACATGTGCGTAGATAGGTGCTCGATAGTTGTGCAGATTTTAAATCAAAATATTTGTCGAATATTCTTAATAATTAATAAATATTCTTAGTAATTAATAAATCAGAAGTATATAGGCTCCAGCACTTTATTTAATCTACACCCCTTTATTTTAACACTCCCATATGGTTTCACATCAGGAGTTTGTAACTAATATATTATTGGTCCATTTAAAAACAAAAAAAAATATTAACAGCCTACAGGGCTCAACTATTTTGTTGTCTATAACTATTGAGTTGATAGTTTTTACAATACCGTTCAAATCATTGTCTTTAGACACTCAATAAAAAAACTGTACGATAAAAATTGTATATATGCACTAGGCCTAACGAGGGGAGATCGGCAGCTATTATAAAAACAATGAGAAAGTGTTCTCCCTGGTTTAATGCTCGAAGCAGAAGAATAAATAAATTAGTTATTCAAAGCAATAATTTTTTTGTTATCCTATATAAATATGATTATCATCTATCATAATGATAACAGTGAACCATAGTAAGATCCTTTTAGTAAATACAAATGTGACAGTCCTCATATTTATTTAAATAGTTTATTATTTAAGTAAAATGTATTATTTGGTCATTTTGACCACATAACTAAGAGTTTTATTATTACTAAGAAACAGTCTTTAATATAAAAAACACGTTTTCTCAATAACGAAGAACTGGAATCGCGAGGTAGTAAAATTAGTCAAAAATTATTGATTGTTACAGTCAAATAGTTTCTCTACTAACTCAGTGAATATATTACTTTTTTGGTACGTTTCTTCTTTAATTTTATTCAGATCACTGTTAAAAAACTCAAATTGTTTAAGGCATTGAATGCATTCAAAGAGTCCCTGCATTTTAAAAACATTTTCCTCCAAGTAAAGAGGTGCTAAAAATCAATCTAGTTAATTTTTTAATATAAAAATGCACAAATAAAGGATTGCCATATTTGTTTCATTTTTTCAAGATTTCAAAATTGTTTCTATTGAACACTAATGTGTCTCAGAATGATCGATCTATTCATAAATAAGTGTATATGTATAAATATACTTTTTTCTGTTGTATGTGTCATAGGTCACATAAATAATTAGCACCTCATTTTTCTTTTTGTACCACTTTATTTCATATTTGCCGTAATTGTTTCTTGGCCTCTTGGTCCGCTTGCCAGACACATTAAGATTAAGGCAAATATGATAAAAAATGGGACAGAAAGGAAAAGGAGGTTTTACTTTTTAATGTGATCTTTGCCATATACAACAGACAAAAGTCAAACTGCAGATTTTAAAATATAAATTTATATATATATATATATATATATATATATATATATATATATATATATATATATAAACACACATAGATAAGATATACACGCACATATTTAATCTTAAATATACAATGCTTTTTAATTTGCAGAAGATTATCCTATGTAATTTCATGAAACCAGGGAGAAAATAAACTTTATACTTTAGATATCGCTATACTAGTTCATTTTTTTTCTCTGACAATACAAAGGGGAAATATAAAGGTTTGCCTCCTTTCTACAAAATTGTGCAGCAGTAAAAATATATGTAATATAAAAATCTTTTTGGCAATAAAGTCAAAAAACTAATATCATGAATGAGATTACAGGTAACAAATTGTCAACAAACACACACCACACCATTTTATACAGAAATTAGTATTGATTATATGGGCTTATTTACTAAATCATTTCATAAAAAGTATTCGCAAATGCTGATTGCTTCAAATATTGAGCTTTTTAAATAAATTTTATCAAAACAAGCTTACTAATGCCTTAGTAATTTTAAAATAAAATAATATACTACTCGCCAGGTATAAAAAGAAATAAAAACAAGATTGATGATTGATTGCTATTTATAAACAAACAATAATATAAGACAACAAATGAAGGACAGCCAAAAAAAAAATCATTCCATGCTTAATATCATGGTTAAGCTCTAGTAAAACTATGCAAAACTTAATAAAAAAAAATAATTCTAATTTTCCTCTAACATTTTTAAAAATATATTACGTTTTGATTAGAGTACAATTTTTTTTTATGAAACTATGGCAGGAAATTAAATGTATTGCACAATAATTTAGAATAATTAATGAGTGCGAAAAATTATTATAAAAATATAAAAAGTTAGACATTTCTCTATCGAAAGTATAGTCCAACCATAAATAAAAATGCAAGGATCACAAAACTGCTTTCGATTGATCCAGCCCCAGCTATTCTGCACTTAAACATGTCATACCTGTAGAGAAGAAAAAGTAAAATTAAATGATAAAGATTAATATTTAAATGTAGATTAAATTCTAATAATAATAAAGATTTTTCTCTTTCTATAGCAATAAGTTAGGGACTATAAAGTTTATCATAGGAAACAATCTAAAAAAGGATATTTTTCACATTGAAATCCCAAAGTAATTAAGTAATAAAAATTTAAATTTTTTAAATAGTGAAAACAAAATTTTATTTATTTTTAAATTTTAACGTCTCATTTATGATTCTCACAGAATTTTTGGATGGGTTATCTATAGGTTACCACCCTCTCCTATCCAGAATAGGGTTGATGCATTTTCTTTTTTCTAAATATAAGTCACCATTCCCAGTGGGAATCGAACCTTTTGGTCTGCCACCGTGTCGGAAAATAATTTTGGAAGCAAGTTAAAACACGTGTAATTTAATAGTAGTTTAATCAGACAAGCTATACCACAGATGGAAACTAATCTCTAAAATGGAAGGGTCTTAGGAATTTATGATATCTTTGTTAAAGAAAGGACATACATTAAAAATTTGTTGAAATCATAATTTTATGTAAGAGTTTATATTGAACAAATTTATCTATACATGTATAAGCGCTTATACGAACACAATATATAGTATACATAAGAGTTTCCATGTTTCAGAAGTATATAATCATTGAATAACTTATGCCTGATAGTTCTATTCACTTAAAGAACAGTGGGTATAAACTGAATATAAATGATTTTATAATCAGATGAAGATAGTTAGCCGTTGAAGTGATGCAAAGTCAAGGTTGAGATTCAGCTAGGAGAAAAAATGTCAGATCTTCAATTTTACTAGAAGATTTGACGTTCATTTTTCCTAGCTGAATCACAACCATATCTTAACTTAATAAATTATTTTATTTATTTTGTATCGACTGCTAAGGACATTAATATGAGGGTCTCTTCTGTTAGTCTTGCATTTTTGTGTCTAGCCCACAGTTGAACCTATGGCTTAAGTGGGATTATTTTTATAAGAATTAAAATAATCCCACTCAAGTCATCAAATCATTTATGCGAAATGTCATCTGAAATATCAGCGTTTCCTAAGGCAAACGTGGTGTATGAATAAATGTGCTTGTATCGTTTTGACCCATTGAAATAATCAGTTATAAATCAGATTATAACGTTTAAGTATTACATAAAAAAGGAGAATAAAATAAATTTTTGGTCCCTTTTTCACAATAACAATAAAAACACCATGAAATTGCATCTCTATGCTGTGCGATCATCCTAACTAAATTATATAGTTTCTGGTCTAGATTTGACACAGGAAACATTCATTTATTAATCCGCCAAACTAATACCACATTGTTAGATTCCCTCTCCTTTCCAAAATGTGGACAAAGCCAGTATTTAAAGTCCAAATATACTCAAGAATTTAGAACAGAATTTCTTAAATAAATCCTAAAGCTGCTTGGCTTTTCTCTTATATAGGCAAACTCACAAAAAAACAGATTATTCACTTTATCTTCCAAAAATTATATAATGAAATCTCATATCCTAATTATTTTACTTAATTATTTATAATTTAAATCCCAAATTAGGTATAAAATGATCCACTAAAAATCTAACGAATAATCTAAAGAATTCATTTTTATTCATGAAGAACAAGTGATAGAATAAATCATTTATTAATTACCTCTATGCAAAAATCAGAATATTATTTGGTTACTCATGATTGTTCAGAATAAAAACTCCTTAAGACAATATAAGCTAGCCACATTCATGCTGACCTTTCATCATTCAAACAGGAAAGAAGAAAAAAAAAACACTTCCTACTCCTCTGAACACTCACACAATGATAATAAAAAAATTGATGAGGTTTATATGATGTAGATACAATGCTTCTTGTATCTTTGATTTGCGGAAACCAATACTAAAGATGAAAAATAATAAATAAATAAAAGAGAGCTAAACACAATGACCTAAATAAAGCATTGTCAAGAAAAAACATGTATTAATAAAACATAGAATAAATACATCAAATACAATTCAAACCATTTCGTAAGATCATGAAAAATAACTATAGGAAAAATATAGCTAAGAACAAAATTGTCGGGAGAAAACATTGAAAAAAATAATAAAATATAGTAAATAAAAAAATTGTTTAAACTTTGCACAACAAGCAAATTTCTAGTTTTTTTTCTTTTCTGGATGTAAAATTATGATTTTCTCTAAACTAAAAAAAATAAATAAATCTGCATGTTTTGCAAGTAACCTGAATTTGGAATAATAATGAGTTTAAATGCCAAACTGAATTTAAAAGTATACTTAAAAAAAAAGAGGAAAAAAAGAGTAGCTCAAAAGATGTAGTTGAATAGGAGGAGGGGGAAGAGATAGGATAGGTAGGAGGAGTGGGGGTAACTGGTTTCAGTGGAAGGGGGAAGGGAGGGGTGGGGAGCAAGGGGTTGGGTCCAAGCCAGTCACCTGGTGGCGTTGTTAACGACAAGGTTGAGGAATTCTGCTTCAACCAGCTGACCATCATAGTAAGTGATGAGATCTTCAAAGGGATATTCGTAGCCCTGGAGACACTCACACTTGTAGCCGCCTGCGTCGAAACCTCGACCAAGGATTGGCACACACTGCAACATCATCACAACATATCAGCAACTGTTTGAAAAAAAATTAAATACTAAAGTGTTATCGCGAGTGATCGGTTATGTTGAAGGAGGCGTGTGATGGACGTTGGCCCAAGTGACCCTACGGACCCTTCAAACAAACCAAGCTCTGGATATTTCTCAATATACAATTTCAAATTACGGTGAGTCAGCACAAATTATTCATTATAACAACCTTCAGAAATTATTTTAGTTGCCTTGCTTGGTCTTTGATCAGAACAGGTGGGTGGCTAAAAATGTAGCAGCATCTGAAATTATAGTAGATAAAAAAATAAAAAAAATATTAGTGAATTTCATTACTAAATGACATCGTAATTTGCTAGTGCTCTCCCCAAAATTAATAAAATGTATAAAGTTTTTTAAATACTCATTCTTCAGCCAAAATAAAAATTTACCATAAAGTAAAAAAAAAAAATGTACGACTTGCAAAAAAAACCTGTTGGCAAACTTCTTGCCTACACAATTGATCTAAATAAAGAAAAACGTTTAAAATATAGGATAGCAATTTCATTGGAACCTAAGTTAACAATAATACCTTCAACCAATTAAAAAACCTGTTGACTTTTAAAAGAGAACTATTGATCGAAAATTTTAAACCATATTTTTAATGTCAAGGCCTTGTTTTAATCAAAAGCATTTTAAAATTTATATGATTTGAAGCCAATAATAATAATATCAGATAATGCCTGTTTAATATATTTTTATCTTAAGCTTCAAATACAAAATTATGATATTCAAATAACATATCTAATTTCTATTTGTTCCTTCCATCTGTTCTAACAGAGCTTCCCCTCAAAACTCCGAAAACGTCTTTCGTATAACTGCTACTCTTAATCAAACATTTATATTATTACTCATAGTTTTGCAAGAGATTTTAGAAGCTTGTTGAACTAAAATAAAAAATGTAATTCATCTTCTGTAGAATTTATTGCATAAAATAATAGTGAACATTTCACTTGAAAGCCCTTGGCTAATTCAAGCCTCTTATTTTAAGAAATTAAAATTACAATTAAACAATGATATTTGCTAAATATAGATCAAATGTTGAGAGGGGTAGAAAAACGTTGAAGAAAAGTGGCTTGTTAAAATATCTGAATTTGTATTGGATAAAACTGTTATTTATAAAATATTTTCTTAATTCACCTTATCCGTAAAGGATATAACAAATTTCCCATCGTAGCCTTGCCTAAATGAAAGTCGTCAAATAACCATTCCTTCTGAATATTTAATATTATTAATAGATTGAAAATTTAAGTGAGAATTTTAATTCCTTCAGAATGTTTTTCTATTTTATATACAAAAACATTCATAAGATTCTAAATAATGATTGGCTTATAACTAAATAAGAAAATATAACAAAATATCCCACACTTACATATGACGTTTTTCTATCACATTTATGAGTATCTTTGAACGCATTTGGCTTATAATATTTGTCCGGGCACTGATTTATATCGAGCTGAAGGAGATCCATATTCACGGCGACCACACCCCTGGAATAGAGGGAAAACATTATATAAAAATAAAATCGACTATATTGATTAATAATTTATCACACCTGTTGACTTACTTGAATTCGAGTTTGACCTTGATGCTATCCCATCCAAAAAACGGTACCGCATATGTGATGAGCCATTTTTTAACGCTACCTTTACAATCGAAGTACGGATTCGTCCAGAAACCGTCGGTCAATTTCGCTGCCCTGCAAAGAATATTTTATTCATTAGTTCTTTAAGCAATTATTAAACAAGAGAAGTAACCAATAAACAAAGGTGTCACACTTACCTGTAGAAATTTGGATATTGCTCGAATTTCTTTAAATGTTGGCCAGTCTCATTAAATCGAATTTTTATTTTCATGTAATATTTTTCTAAAGTATCGAAGTTTGTAGACCAACGCTCTTTTAAAAATTGAAACCATTGCTTGTTTGTATATACTTCCTCTAAAAATTAAATACAATACTAAATATAAAAAAAAATTAAAAAATAAATTATGGAAAAAATGTAACAATAAATAAAATAAATTTAAATAAACAGTTAATAATATTTAAACCAATTTATGTAGTAAAATTTTGTTTTATCAAGGATTTTGAAGTTAATAAGATATTAAATTTGTTTGTCATCGTCATGATTAATAACAAAATTACTTATTTTAAACTAGCTCGAAAGGAATGTTTTAAATGATTTCATTAAAAAATAATAATAAGTTCATTTTACCTGTTGTATTAAGGCGAGCAAGATCTTCAAGCTTGAATTTCCTCGTAGCAAAAGGTTTTCTGTAAGCGTACGGTGCAAAGAGAGTACGGTTAGTGAATTTATTTCTGCCCCAGTAAACTCCTGCTGACCAAATTTTACTGTCACCAAGAACTAATGCAAGCGTTTCTCCCATCATTTGATCTTCCGATAGAGGACGGTCTGCCACTCTCTTTCCAGAAAAGACTTCTTTAGGGTCTGAAATCTAACATAATATTTGTTACATTAGCCATTATAAAAAAAAAAAAAAAATCAATAAGTTTATAATAACTTGTTTTCATACATTTGTGGACTGTTGTGGGAGGAATGCTGCGTTAAGATATAAGAGTAAGACTCATCCAATAATCGTGTAAACTAGTGAAGCAAAATATAAAAATGTAGGCACGTTCATACCTTAATAAATGCATTTAATTTGAATTAGTAGTGAATTTTATCCACAATAAATATGGATCATCGAACTATTAGGCAAACAACTTCAACTATTAGATTTAAGATTTGCATTAAGCTGAAAATGCATTGCCAAACGATCTTTTAATTGTGTTAGCAAAGATTTAAATAGTTTGGTCGAAACAAATGGAAAAAGACACTTCATCCATACAACCAAAAAATATGACTTTAAGCAGAGAGTTTAGTATTTTAACTCTTTCATTCTCTTGAATCGCATAATACTACAATTTCAAAAGTTCCAAGGCAGGAACTACCATTTATACCAATTGATTGAGGGGAAACTCCTCACATTAGACAAGAAGGTAAATATTCAAGAACAATGAATGACAAATATATTTCAACGAACACGTGTAAATTTAAGAAATCATGTTTCTCAGGTGGTAAAATATAATATCACTTTTCCTATAAAACAAATTCATTTCTTCCAGAGTGTCAATTGTTAATGTTAAAAAGATGGTAAAATGTCGTAAGCCTATTTTGTAAAAGAAAAACGACATCTTACTACCTTCTAAACATTAACGAATGAGACACCGGAATGCAAAAAAATATTTTTAGAAAAGTTTATTTCAAACATTTATTTCATCTGAGCAATGCCAATAGTAAAAGCTAATTAGCCGTTCAGCATTATAACAATTACTTTAATGAACTAGTATGAATTATTTTAGCAATATGCTCAAAGAGACTGTAAATTCACCATTTAGTGTTTAGAAAGTGAGTAAAAAATTAACAATTAAGCAATGTCTAGCTTCTTCAATATAATTTATTAAAATGTCTCCTTAAGCAGAAATACGGCCACCACAACTAACCTGCAAGAAAGCACTGATAAAATTTGCAAGTCGAACTGCCATCTTCGCCTCGTTTTCAAAAAATTCCTCTGCTCCAAAACTGATATCTCCATGAAGTATTAAATCTTCTGGCTTAAATCTATTTAGGAAATAAAATATATAAATATATGTATGTTTTATATTTACGTAGCCATAAGTAAAATAGAATCATTAAGAACATCAATTTAACTCACGTGTGGCAATTTTTCGGTTTAACATCAAGAATGAAATTGATGGCCTTGTGAACGTTTAATAACTTCTGCCGAACAGGGTTGTTGTAAGGGTCTTGGGATTCGTTCCGATAGGAGTAAAATAAATCCATGTACTTTTCTCTTATATATGCCGGAGCTTTTTCCCACTTAATGGGCATTTTCTGAACCCCTAATACAAGAAATATTTAAATTTTCAGTTAACGATAATATATCTTATTTGTAAATGTTTTATTATACATACATCCTATTTTGAGACAGTCAAAACCATTGTAATACTGCTCGGCAGTTGCACGTTCGACTATTTCACCAAGAAATGGTCTCCGAACAGTTGAAGGAAGTCGCCACCCTGGTTTGCACCTGCATTGGTAGCCACCTCGCCTAAATCCCCAGCCGTGCAACGGTTCACACTAGAACAAAATTTCAATTTTCAGTAACAAAATATAACCAACGAAATAAGGAAAGTGTATGAAAATGGCTACAACATTTTTTTTGTATTCACGGTCATTTAGAATATAATATATTTTCTACAATCATTCTCCTTATAGAATAAAATAAAGAAAATCTTAAACTAATATATTTTCTAATTTAAATACCTATTTCTAATTTAGAATATGCAAAGTTTCCGGAAGCAGTAAAAAAGCAATACTTTTTCAATACACAGACATTTCTTGTACAGACTCAACTTTAAGAAAAAGTCTAATGGTTATACAGACAACTTATTTGATCCACATTATTTCTCTAATCTTATCACAAAATGAATAAAGCAAATGTAATAAAAATTATTTATGGGATTGGATTAAAATATATTTTACCTCAGTCGTTTCTTTTTTACAACGTGCTGTATCAGCAAAATGGTTCGGTCCATTGTTCCCTTCTCCTTTTGGACACTGATTTATATCAACACGATCAAAATCCATCTCCATGACTATAGATGCTGTGTACCTAAAATAAGATAACAAAATAATCAATTCCATAAAAAATTTATTTTTAAGCCATTTAAAATTTCAACTTATGGTGAATATTACCTCGGATATTCAATATGTCTAAATCCGGTATGCCTGGGATATATATCAGCAATTGGTACGGAAGCACTAACCATCCATTTATTTAAACGATTACAATCAAAGTAAGGGCGCATCCATCTTACGGGACCAGGATTTTCATCGGCTCCTAAGAAAGAAGGACTTAATGTTCATTAATGTGGGGAAAACAATCCAATAAATAATTCATGTTTTATAACTAAAAAAATAATAATAAAAGCCAATATTTTTTTTCACAGTAAGAAACGAAGGTGGACTGACCTGGTGGACCGTGGAAAGTAAATGTTTCGTTCGTATTGTTAGCATAACGGATCTCTACTTGGTAAGTAGTTTTAGTGTCATGTCGGCCAACAACATTATCTGGTAGCCAAGCTTTATACCTAATTTAACAATTAAAATAAGAATAGTATAATACATATATTAAATACATTTTAGTAGCAAAAAAATCGTCAATTATTTACCACTCATTTATGCGATAAAAATCTGTAGTGTAGTCCTGACTTTGGCTTTCATTGGAGGAGAATGCTCCCAAATCTCTTACGGTAAATGTATTTAAAGTTGACAGCTTTTCCACGTGAATGGGGTCGTTAAAGTCATCAGCACTGTAAAAAATAAATTAAAAATATAACTATCATATTTACAGAAGGGACAAAAATAATAATTCCTTCTAGAAATATTATTTTGGCACTAAATTACATATTAGATTTCTTTTGTAGTGTTTAACAGATAAAATTTATTTGTTTTAATATTTTAAAACAAGTAAAAAGTTCAAATGGAAATCAATTGGTTAATAATTAGTTTCCCCTCCCAACCATTGGCTTCAGAAGCCATCTCTTAGGTTCTTTAATTTTTTACCAAAGGAAAGAATAAAACATATTAAATAAAAATGAAAAGAAGAAGTAACAATGAAACAGAAGATAAATAATTATGTAAATTAACATGAATAATAATGAATAATGTCGCTGAACTTATCCCCTAATCAAACATTACTCATTTACGTTAAATATCACTCTGTACTTATAAAGACTAATACATACCGATATGTCCTTGGAGCAAATCTAGGAAGAGTTTTGTTAAAAAATCCTCTATAAGATGGAGTGTATGCAGAATTTGGAGCAAAATATATTGCACTAGCATTGATATAAGGGTTAGCTGAGACATCAGCAACAGTTGATAAGAAATAATACATCATTCCAGGATCATAAGTATCATTTATTGCTGGCCTGATGAATCTCGCTTGTAAAATATAACTAAAAAAGAAAGATCTACTTAACGCTAAATTATGCAAATGAAGAAGGGCTGTCCTGTTAGGAAATATAGGATTTATGTTGAGTTCCTTGATGTCCGGAAGATGGGAAACTGTATCTTCTGGCAAAAATAAATCATATAAATTCTGAAGTTCACAATTTTCTTTAACAACTCTATCTATTTTCTTTCGGATTTCATCGAACGAGTCTCTGGGCTGCCATTCATACTGGCATAAAACTCCTACCATGTAAGCAAGCCACGTAATAAGTATAAATGTTCTCATTTTTAGCAACACTAATATTCAATTCGCGGCATTTATTAATAAAACCCCTAAAACTATGCACTGAACACGCCCACCGTATTGTTTACATCTAACAAGTTGTTGCTTCTTGCCAACATAACCTGATCTAAAACTATTCTGTTCCCGTAAATTGAATAAAATAGTAAGAATGCAATTACATAATGGAAGAAGTAACTAAGTGGTGTAGTTCTTTAATAATATTTGTTTAAAACAATTAATGACCATTGTAAAAGATTTGGTATTGGATGATAGCTTTGTATAATTGACGTATATAATTTTAGGGCTTATTTTTTTAAAGGGAGGCAAATATAGAGTATATGATCATCAATTTCGCTATTAGGGTATTACTTGATTTATTTTATTAAGTGATATTATTAATTACAATTTAATTGTTTTTTAAAGATACATAATAAAAAAACAGAAGTGAGGGGGGGGGGGGGTTGGCTCTTTACTTGTTTTTTACATAGATTTAACTTCTTGCACAGAAAGGATTTATAGAACCTCTTGATGAACTACACAATTAAACTTTTTTTTCATAATAAAATCTTTAAGTTTTGCTTCAGTTTAATAATGTTTAGTCTCAAGTGATTAGAAAAGTGTTTGGAACTTACTTATACCTATATGGTTTTGCATCTGTCAAACTGTTTTTTTTTTTAAACTAGCAAAATGTTTACTTTTCACCAGTTTTCGAGTTCAAAGCCCGTTTCGTCCTTGAACTATAAATGCTTGAATTGCTTGGCTCAATTATTGCTAAGTTATTGAAATGTATTTCACTTGGAATATGTAGTAGTGCGTTAACATTATTTTTTTTAACATTAACATAAAACTTCGCGCAGGAGAAACTGCTTGAACTAAGCAAATTCCTCAGTTAGGTGACGATTACAATAGACATAAAACATTTTGCTCGTTTATTTTGGCTATAACTGTCCGACTGGATTTTTTTTTTGTTTCCAGAATGCATCTTTCTCAGCAGTTTTGGATGTTATATTGTTAGTTCCGTTGTTAGGAAACACAAAATAGGATAGGGTACATTAATTCTTGAGCGTAGAGTTCAATTCTGTTAGCGATTTTTTTATGTAATTTACCCGTCATTTTTTAAATTAGAATCGTAGTGAAAATAATAAAAAAAATTGTCAATTTCAAAATGGGGAAAAAATTAAATTGAATCTTCTCTTAGCAAAAACTTTTAATGGGCCACTATCCCGCATATTTTGTAGGTTGATTATAAAATAATCCTCTTCGATGGATCGATGGAAATGTCAAAACCATGTCTTTGACGCATGGAGTTCTTTAATCCTAAATTATTTTTATTTACATTATAATTAGTAATGCCGTTTTTCGTGAGAGCCGGTTTTCTTGAATTCGAATAATTAGGCAAAGGCATGTTTTTTTTTTCTTGGCAAATATTAAACCAGGGACGTATAAATCCATTGGTCTGAAGATGTCTTATCTTATACAATAGAACACGAAGTGTCACCCGTCATCAGAAATTGCCATTGGCGCCTTTAAATTGTTGCATTACAAACACCTCCACACATCCCTGATGGCGTAGAGTAAACACTCTCTGTGAACTCAATTTTAAGAAATATGCATATCTATTTGTGAGAGTGAGCTTCCCGATTTTTTTTTTCTTTAAATAATGAGCTGAAATGCCAGCTTTTCAAGCAAAGGGGGAGAAGGGGGTTTAAGGGACAAAGGGTGGTGGGGAGGGGTGGCTCAGTCCTGTGGAGCTCCTCTTGGTGGTCGTTACCTCTTCAAACATCCCTCCTCACGATGTTAATATAGCTTCAGATTGCGTACGTTACCCTATATGCGTTTTATATTATTTTTGATTAAATAATTGGGCCAAATACATTTTTCTTCAATGAAACATTTATTTTACAGTTAAATTGTCATTTTGTGTTTTGTGGTATTTAAGGTTTTCTTGTTCTATTAGGCTGTTATATGCTAAAAGTAAACAGTTTTACCAATTTTCACTGTACACTGAAGTCTCTAGTCAACACTGATTTCATTAGTATTTGAAATAATGTAAGAAATTACGTTCCGTTAATTCCACTTTTCCCGCTATAAATCTGAAACGTATTTGAGGTACTAAAGTGATAATACTGGTTCTAATTCGGAGGGAAGCGGGAAATACCTAATGACAAATTGGATCCTTCATTACGCTAACAAAAAAAAAAAAAAAAAAAAAAAAAAAATCAAAAAAGGGGGGCATTACTCGCCAGTGGAAAGGGTGAATATAAAATAGTTTCTTTCGTGCTGAAAAAAAACTGAATTTTTCCCCTGTATTTTCTCAAATTTGTTACCCTTTGTTGATTAAAACAAATATGTTAATCTATTTATGTTTATATAATAATAAAGTTTATTTGCTGAGATAAGAGTAACTTTTTCACTGTACATCATAATAATAACCACTACAATATGAAAGGGTTGAGTCCCTCCAAGCCTTTTATGTTTGCTGCAAGTCGGCCCCCCTCAAATTCGAATTTGTGATTTATGCTTGCAATAATAGTTTTTGCGAAAGTTCTCTTCAATACCATGACTATTATTGTTACAACAAGAGTGCTCTAGTACCGGGGAATGTTTGTAAAATTGACAAAAAAAGCTTATTTGAGATTGTCTTATGTTACATCCCTAGGTTAATCGGAAAAGCGTTAATGTCAATAAAGCTGTGTAAATGTATACCGTCGATAGAGTCTAGCCATCAACAAAATGATCGTTCTCTTTAACTCTCCTAGATTCGAGAAGTGAAGTTTAAATCTGCATTTGTATGTAAATATTGGCAAGGGCGGCGTGCGAACTCGGACCTAGTGCTTTGGGTTCTAGACTATTTTAGCGCGTCGCTCCCTCACAAGTATGTGATCACGTTGATTCCGGCCGCCATTCCGATTTTAACCATTTCTTTTCTTTAAATTCAACAGAAATTATTATTAAACAATTACATTTTGAACAGTTTATGGCCTAAAATTACCGCACGTAAGTACACAATTGCTATTTTGCAAGATCTCATGTAGATTAAAGTTGTTTTCCTGCTAATGGGGTTGTCCCATTTTCATTTGCAAATTTTAAGCCACGAGCCGTGCCGGCCGGTAGTAAAGCTTACATGCAGTTGTTTTACTCCAATTCGATTATAATTTTGTTCATTTTCAATTATGAAGTCAGAAATTTATTGAATCCATTTTTAGATTAAGGATACTTTCAACATATGTGTATAGCCCATCATGGTTTAACCTCTCCTGGTCTGCTATTCGCATACAGTTTCTTTGTGTGTTCACTTGAAAATTGCTTAGGTTTGGTGTTGTTTTAGTTTTAAACCATATTATAATTGCTTTTCTGTGCAATTTGCACTCAATCAACTCCAGTTTATCAATATTTAAAATGTAGAGGTGTGGCATTCTATCTATATATGATTCCAATATTATAATTCCATTGTTGCTGTTTAGATTTATCAATCTAATCAGTACTTTTTCATGGGTTTACTTTAGAACCATGCCATAATGTATTAACTGAGTGATTACAAATAATTTCTTTTTGTAGCCATGGCAGAAGGAAACGGGGAAGTAACAGTTAAAAATGAAGTTTCGACTACAGAAGACACCGTTGAAAAAACTGAAGATTATCCTAAACTTATTGAATATGGACTTGATGTAAAAGTAGCTGCTAAATTAGATGAAATTTATAGATCAGGTAATTTCCATATTTCTTGCTTAGTTACTTTTGCAGCACTTCCTATAGCTACTAGAAATTATATATACTATTTTTTATGGTAATGTTTTGGCTTATTAAGTCTGTTCATAATGTACCCCAAACAGGTTTACTGTTTCCATTTGCTTGTGGCCAACTTGTTGCTCTACTGGTTTTTCATTTAACCCATCAACAAGTGTGAAACATTTTTTTCTCTACATGCTCTAATGCAGGGGCAGGTGGTGGCTTTGCTCAATATGAGAACAGTATATTTCAGATATGTCTCATGAAAATTATGACATTGAAGTAAAAGTTCATTTACCACTTATTATTTTGTTTGTATTTACTGATTGTACATTATTCTTATTGGTTGCTCTCTCAAATGTTAGACTATTTACAATTAATACTTTATAATTAGAAGCTTCTTATTCCTTTAATTTTATTCTATAGGAGATGTCAAGAAAATAAAAGTGTGAACTAATAGTCTTTTTCAAAGTATGCTGTCAGTACCCTGATATATTATTAATTAGTGTGTTATTGGAACCTATATGATATTAATTCAATACTTACTGTTCTTAGAAGTTTTAAATATTTTAGATGATGAATAAAAATAGAAATATTAATTATTAAAAATCATATACACAAGATATATTAATTAAAATGAATGGCTGTTATTTTATAATATTGCCCGAGTTATGATTTGTTTACCCCCTGAATAGACACATAATATATGTTATGAGTACTACGTATCAAATTTCTACTAGCTTTAATAATGTCCAAGGTAGGGTTGTTTGAACAAATTTTTCTTTGATAATTGAAATTATTTTGCCCCTGTCTCTAAAAACGTGTTTTCTCATTATCTGTTGCATTAATTGATGAAAAATTAACTGTGCAGTGAATAATAAAATTATTGGAAGGCTAAAACTATAATTTCTTTTACGACTTAAACTTTATATGGTGCTTGGATTTATTCTCGTCAATTTTTTTTTTTTTTTTTTTTTTTTTTTTTTTTTTTTTTTTTTTTTTTTTTTTTTTTTTATGATTATTTTCCCTTGTTCTGGATTATCCTTTTAACACGTGATTGTTCAGAACCAATAAATATTTGCCAATTTTTGGTTTGTATTTTAGTAAGTTGGAATAATTGTGAGTAGTTCATGACACAATTGAAAACTTTCAAAAAATCAGAATCCTTTGATGAGATCCTAGAACAGTTACTTTAGTATTTATAAAAAAATACCTTAACTTCAAGGTCATTTATGAATTAAATGTATGTCTTATGTAATATTTTTCATACAAAGTTTCTTTTCGTCTACGTAATATATTATACCCCATAATGTGATAAGTGAGAACAAGATTGACAATACCTCTGACAAGCTTTTTATTGATATCATTTAATTATAGAAGTTTTGTTTACAACTATAATAAATTAATTTGTTTTCTTTTTTGTGAATTAGGTAAGCTAGCCCATGCTGATCTTGACGAACGAGCTTTGGATGCACTGAAAGAGTTTCCTGTTGAGGGAGCAGTTAACGTACTTTCCCAGTTCCTTGAATCAAATTTAGAACACGTTTCAAACAAATCTGCCTACCTTTGTGGAGTTATGAAGACGTACAGGCAGAAGTCAAGGACTGGAGGGCCAGCACCTCCGGCACCCACACCAGCTCCTCCCGCTAAGGGACCGGACGAGGAGAAAATAAAGGTCTTAACACCATGATTCCCAAAAATTTATAAATATTATATTCTATCTATAAACTTTAATCTGTAATGCCATTTTATTTAATATTAATATATCAGTATTGGTATATAGTATCAATAATCTCTGTGATATAACAAAGTTCCCAAAGGAATATCAAAAGTATATTGCATATACGTTATTGCCAATAATTTTCTGTGAAATAGTTGTATTATTTTTTTATTAGCTACCCTTGAAGGTTAATATTCACTTTAAAATTTCATCAAATTGTGAAACAAATAATTGGCCTTATGATCAATAGCTTAAGAGAATAGATTTCAAAGGGAAGAACCTATCAAGTTTATAATCTTCAAGGAATTTTAAAAGCATTTTATAAAATCTTCATCGAACCTACTTCATTAAAATTTATAAATATAAATGTCTTAATTAGATAGTGGCTAAAATTCGTATCCTTTTGCCGTAAAGCATTTTAAAATAAAAAGAAACTTTTTTTTTTTAAATGAATATAAATTTTTATATTTGCTGCAGTTCACTTGCTGAAGAATATGCACAGTTTAAGCAGCTCCTGCTGTCCGAACATAATTTTTTTTCCTGCAAAATAAATTTAATTTTTATATTTGTATTCTATTTGGTCAAAATAGATAATCCTAATATAATGGAGTTGTATTAAATAGATTTTACAGGTTTATTTATTAAAATTACATTATTAATGCAAATTTATTCAATAGGCAATACTGGAAAGGACTGGTTATACTCTGGATGTAACTACAGGACAACGAAAATATGGTGGACCTCCTCCGAACTGGGAAGGATCTCCTCCAGGCCCAGGCTGTGAAGTAAGCATTGTTATACTGGTATAATTTGTAAATTAGTTGAAATGTTGTTCTTTAAAGTTAACCATACTTAGTTATAAGAATAATTTTTAAATAGCTTGATAAGTCTTAAACCAACTATAAGTCAACATTCACAAAACTTTCTTTGGTTATTTAGTGAATAAAACATCTATACATATTAGAAGCATTGCAGTTCTTTGAACACTAGCTGCGGGAGCTGTAATAGTGAATCTCCTCCAATTATGGGCCTTTTGAATCCGATGGGAAAAGTAATGGAGGAGTGTCCTTCCGAAGGGACACTCTTAAATGGGTAAGATTGCTAGTGTCCTTCTGGAAGGACGCCCGCAGCGAAAGTTTTAAGATTATGGGTTATTTGGGAGAGGCTTGTTGGCGTAGTACTTCTTGGGAATCGTAGTTAAAGTTTTTGTGTTACTAACATTAAATTCAAGAAGAGCCGCGAATGCACCTAAGAAATGTTGAAATTATAGTTTTGATCAATCACATCGAACAAATATTGATGAATTATCATTGTGTTCTTGTTTTCTAGGTATTTTGTGGTAAAATTCCTAAAGATATGTTTGAAGACGAGTTAATTCTATTATTTGAAAAAAGTGGCAAAATCTGGGATTTGAGATTGATGATGGACCCAATGACTGGAACAAATAGGGGTTACGCTTTCATCACGTACACGACTAAAGATGAAGCGCAGCAAGCAACTAAAGATGTAAGTATTCTTAGAAACATTTTTATATTGAGGCCATCTTTTTATCCCTCCTTTCCATTCCTACTATCTTTGTACAGGTACAAACCTCTTAAAAGAGCTTTCTAAGTATGTTAATTAATTTATCGATTATTTACCTCTCCTTAGTTATGTTATGTAGGAAATAATTAAACTCATAGTGGTGAATATTGAGAAATAAAAAGGATAGAATTGGCTTTAGGCTGAGAAAACAATATGACGTATTACTAATTTGAACTTTTATAGCTTGCCTATTGATCTGGAAGTTTCTGTGTTATTTGACCTGGCGAATTTATTATTGTTAACTATTTATTTCTTATGTTCTTGTAGCAGAAGGTTCGCCTACCTACGGATAGCCTGCAGAATTAGGATATAAGTAGTTTCTGAGCTCCTGGAGAGCAATCGTACGATGTGAAACGAGTAACAGTTTTAAGAAAGTAACAAGTAAAAAAAAAAAAAAAAATATATATATATACATATATATATATATATATATATATATATATATATATATATATATGTATATATATTCATTGGCCTTATGCCTATTTTTTAAAAAATCATAGACATTTTGTGTTAAAAATGACTGTTTATTTCTAAAGGGAGCATAAAACAAATCAAATATTCCTGTGTGCCTTCTGCTCTGAATCTTTAGGAAAGCTTCCAATGTGCAAGCAACACAAAATTCTTTCATTAAGCATAAAGCCAAATTATAAATTTTCTGGTTATCTATTTTCCAAATAATTGTACCTATAGAGTATCTTTCCAATCAGATTAAAATTGTTCAACGTGGCTATGCGAATAAAAAAAAAAAAGGAAATGAGTCAAGTGTACATATTTTACTGAGTGAGAGGTATTGTTAATTAGAAAGCTTCATATATGTCTGATGGCATCTATTTAACAGCATTGGACATAATAAATTATGAATGACAAAGAGAACAATTAATTTGGTATTCTGTGACTAAAATGGCACCAGCTAACACATTTTTTATCAATACAGTAACTTAACAGAGTTAGTCATTTGGTTATAGGGTTTTGCCGTTTTCCTGTTCTTGGGAGTGCTTTTTTTGGTAACATTTTTGACCCTCAGGAATGTGGGAATTTCAAGCATATGTCCTCGTGTAATGTTAATTGCTGCTTCATTAATCTAAAAAAAAACAACGAAGTTAATGGGAGGAAAGCTCTTTTATTTATGTGTATGTTTTATGATTGTGATGAATGTTTATAGATAATTGCATTAATTATATATTATTAATAGCATTTATTTAGTTCATGCTTTCCTGCATTATTGTTTGCCTCAGCGTTAGAGCCTACATATTTCTTTCACTTAAGTTCATATATAATAAACATTGATGTAAGATAAGATCAATGGTTAGTATTTTACGTTTATTTATTTATAGATTTGATTTGCATGCCCTCTTCATTTGCTAATCCTTCATTTAGTTGCATTTATATTATATTTCGGCTTGTCAAAGGGGGTAAGTCATAAATCCTATGTCTGCTGATTGGGGAAGTATGATTATGTTAGAAATTCACTGACGGCCATTCACATAAAGAGATAATAGATAAATAATTTTAATTCTATTTGTGAATGCCATGAGTACTTTGTGCAATTAGTTTGGTGTTAAATATGACCCGCATAAACAATATTTACATTTATATAAAATACAAGAGAATAGAAAAAAAGTTATTGCCTGAAAGTAAAAGTTTAGAGAGGTTGTCTTCTCAAAGCTGGTATGAAATTGCCAATTCTTGCATTCCTGGTGATAGAACTAGTATTCTGGATTCAAATCAATTAAATAGCATCTGAAATATGTTCTTTCTAGAACAGCATGGGAAAGTCGGAAATTTGAGTAGGAGTGCTTTTAACATAAAAACGCTATGATTCCAGTTTTTTAATTGAATATCATTTTTTTTTTATTAAAATTTAATAAAATGGATAAAGTGCACTATACTTATTTGTCATGTTCTACTGCTGATTTTTTTTTATTTCTTGGGGGTACACTGGTGCCCTATTACGTGCGAGACATTTTATATCACTTAGTGTTGACTTACTCCTGTCCTAAATTATTATTATGCTGAATATTCTATTATTTCTTGTTAAAGTTGCTGCTCAATTATGCCTTGTATAGAAGTAATGGGGGGGGGGGGGGTTGCGATGATTCTCCTTCCTTTCTTGCCTATTCTTGTCTATAATATTTTCAATAGTATATCCAACTTGTTGGAGTTTGCTTCAGACATTAATGAACTTGAGATCTGTATTTTAAATTATTTGTATTATTGCTTTTATGTATAATATAATTTTGAAATTGAACAAATTCAGTGATTGTTGCTAGGAAATTTATTTTTCCATTAATCAGTCAAACAAGTGAAAATTGAAGTTCAAATTTTTATTTTTTATTTTTTTTTTTTTTTTTTTTATTTTTTTTTTTTTTTGTGTGATGCTCTGTAGTTTGGTTGAGGCTCCTTTTAAAATGTCAGACAAGAGAGAACTCTCTTTAAAGATGACCTTGTATTAAGGTCTACATGAACATTAATATAAAATACTAAAAATTATGTATGGATATTTGTTTTTAAAGGAACCTTGGCTGAATCCTTGATCGCCAGCCATTACTTATTGCCTTGTAGTGGATGGTAGACCTAATAATAACATAGATTTTCATGATATACAAAATAAATATATTTATATTTTTATGGTGAAGGGTTATAGTTTTCCTAGGTCTCCTCTTTGCTCACTTGAGCGAATTTGGGACCAATTTCTTCTTTATTACTATCATAACATGTCCTAGGAAAATGTGTAATGTCTCCAAAAGAGGCAGTCACCAGGCTCCTACGGAGCAAAGTAGAGGTGAACGTGTCATCTCTAGCTTTCATTGCGTTTAAACCTTTTCTCTATTTTTGAAATATTTTTTTTTTCTAGATACTTTGTTGTTCTCGTTTAAACGGATATTTTTGTTGCGTTGTTCTGGAGCAACTTCAATAAGCATGCCTACTGCCTAATTGTTCTTTTATCATTTGTCTTGGGTTTATTTTGTGTGAAATTATGTTTGCATAATGTTTTGCCAATTTCAAAATTATTTCTGTATTAAGAACACTTGTATCGATTTCCTAATGCTCTGTTATAATCAAAATTTTTTTTTTAATGAAATTAATATTTTTTATTATTTTTTGACATTTTGGCATGTGTTTTCTAAATCCACAGCTCGATAATCACGAAATCAAACCCGGCAAGCATCTAAAAGTGAACATTAGCGTACCAAATCTGCGACTTTTCGTCGGCAACATACCAAAGTCAAAAGGCAAAGAGGAGATACTGGACGAGTTTGGTAAATTAACAGGTAAAGTTGATCCTGATCAAAATTGAATAGACATAACCAATAAAGCAAACGCAGTAATGACGGCTTTACACTGTTAAAAAAAAAGTGTATGTTTTTATTTTAGTACAATATAAATTTAGCCTTCGTTACTGGATTTTGTTATTTTTTTTTTTTTTTTTTTTTTTTTTTTTTTTTTTTTTTTTTTTTTTTTTTTTTTTTTTTTTTTTTTTAATATTTGCCTCAACCCGACCCTCATAATGTGATAAAGAATAAATAATGAATTTTTAGGGGTCTGAGTTTTTTTATTCTTACTTTTTATTATTAATGCTATAGAATCTATTTGATCTTTCTTTAAAGTGAAACATTTCTATGGTTTTTCTGGCTTGATGTCGTTAATCTGAAAGAAATTAGTATTGGAATAGAATACATTTTTAATTCTGTTCCATTCGAATCGTTGAAGCATCTAAAGAACTAAATTTTTCTCATTGTTTTCTGTCTTGAGACCACTATATAATTATTGATACAGAGCATGTTAAAAGGAATTTATTCTATGCTGTTACTATATCTGTTGTTTTAGTGTTTATGTAATTCCAGCGATAATAATTTTAAATATTAAGTTGGCTTTAATTGGGTAAACATATTGCACTAGTATTTCTAAAGTCACACAACTCAAAATAAAACTCAACTAAAAATGTGACACTCTTTCCTATGTAAGGGGCATAGGATTAAGACAGGAAGATTGACACAAGACCCCTGTGGTGTAGAAGCTCTGAAGCTAGGTACATACAGTTTTGATGGTTGATAAAGAGATATTTACCATGCCTTTCATAGTCATAACTGAAAAAACGCAGATTTTTTAGTTGTGTCACTTTAGAAATACTAGTGTGATATTCACTTTGACATATACTTCTTAACATTGTTTTTCTATTAAATTTAAAAAGAGCAATATTTTGTTTCAAATTTAACCGTCTGAATCCCTTGTAGATTCTGCTTTTAAAGGTTGTCTATCTTTAATTGTTGTGTAGAAACATTTTTTTTTCTTCGTTAGATAAGCTTTGAAAAGGGCATCTTTTAACAACACAAATTTTGTTGGCTGTCATTTGTTCCCCAATTCACTTCCTTACAACTGTCCTTGTGTTTTAAGTGTTGCTTTATTTGTGCAGGATAAAGTCAATGAAGCATGCATATATTTTAAACGGCTTTTATGTTCTTATCTCCTTCCCCCTTATCCAGCAATGCATTTTAATGTAAACCCTTTTTTTTATTTGTCCACATTTTTTAAAATATTCTATTTTTTTTTTGGTGAGTTATCAACGTTTTTGGAGGAAGGTAGGTGAATTCTTGAAGAATCAATTTAGATTGTAATCCCATTTCACTAAAAATTATAACCTGTTACAGGAATGATGATTTTTATCATTACTTATTAGTACATTCAGCGCCATAGTTTTGTTTTTTCATCACACGATAGATTAATCTTTACTCAATGTATTTATCTTTATCCTCTTTTAAAATAATGTTTTTACAATATTATTTCAATTATTAAATAATAATAATTCTTAAAAATGATCTTATAAATTTTATAGAAACAAGACAATTAGGGTCACAGTTATTTAAATCGCACCAATGCACAGTGTGTGTGATGTGATATGTTGAAAGTGTCCAAAATATATTGGTAGACCAATTCTGTAAATTATTTTTACAGATTTTTCAAAAACGCTTTTTTCCCAACTAAAAGCATAAATTTTGTATTAAATCATTTTGTCATTTCCATAAAATTGATTTAAATTTTGAAACTGGTATTATAATGTTGTTACTGCATAATTTGTGTATAGAAATTTAGTCACAAAAGCTCTTAATAATAAAACATAACTATTTTTATTCTCTTCTTTCTTGCAAAATATTAAAAAGGCTTTTACCTAATCTGCTCTTGCAGGACACTTGGAAGTTATTCACTACTGTCACATTAAATATTATAGACCTATTAAATGTAATATGTGAAAATATAGTTAAAATATAAGTAAATAATATTTTTGTTTTGAACAGCTGGCCTCACAGAGGTAATAATATACAGCTCTCCTGATGACAAAAAGAAAAATCGAGGATTTTGCTTTCTCGAGTATGAGTCTCATAAAGCTGCTTCGTTGGCAAAACGAAGGCTGGGGACTGGTAGAATAAAAGTTTGGGGCTGTGACATAATTGTTGATTGGGCTGACCCACAAGAGGAGCCAGACTCTGAAACCATGGCAAAGGTAAACATTATTAAATTTTATATATTTGTTTATTTAATTAATTGGTTGTTAAATATTCATTTGCATTTGAGTATGTTAACACTATATTTTGTTGAGTTTTTTTATATGCAACAAAAAATTAAGGTGCTAAACTATGTTTTAAGAAATTAAACACTTAATGGGTTTTATAGGTTAAGGTGCTGTACGTACGAAATTTAACGCAAGAATGTTCAGAAGAAAAACTCAAAGAGGCCTTCGAAGCATTTGGAAAAGTTGATAGAGTTAAGAAAATTAAAGATTACGCTTTTATTCATTTTGATGAAAGAGATCATGCAGTAGCTGTGAGTAAAGAAATTTTTCGTCTAGTTTGGATCTCTCAATTTATATATTTTTTTAATTTTGGGGTGCCTTTCTTTATAGGCCATGGAAGAATTAAATGGTAAAGACATGGGAGGTTCGTGTATAGAAGTTTCGTTAGCTAAGCCACCTTCTGATAAAAAGAAAAAGGAAGAAATCCTCCGAGCGAGAGAGCGACGGATGATGCAGATGATGCAAATGAGAGGAGGCGGGTAAGTAGCAGCTTCCGTTCTCTTCTTAAACCACATTAGTTTTAATTGTTTAAGATAAATGAAATACAGGCTTGGTTCGTACTTTACAAAGAATCAACCTGTATTCTGATATTTTTCTGTTTAATACATAAGTGATACCAAATCCACCCTAAAATAAAATCTGCTTCGTCTATATGGTCAACAACTTTTTTTTTTCCACTAAAGATTCAGCCATGGCTAGTGGTATACCTTCAAAATGTTATCACTTTCTAATTATCATTGACTTAAACCATACACCTTAAATGAAATTAAAATATTGACTAGATCCAAAGTATGAACTCACATAATTTGGAACAAAAAACTTGCTGCACCCTGTTTCCAAGGGGGCGGGGGTAAAGAGCAGACTGTCCTAGCATAAGGTGTTCTGCCAGCTCAATCAACTATAGCCACTGACCTGGCCTCTCTGAGACTACTAGAGAAGTGATAAATGTTTACGGAAAACAAAAAAGTTTATAGAATTGGCGAATAAGGCAGAAGGTCAATAAAACTACGCCACACACTTTCACACTCTTTATTCCTCTTCCTTACATGTTTCGCACCATTTTGGCGCCTCTTCAGGGGAATATACTTAAAACCTAACTTCAGCCTCAACTTGAGGAGAACCTTCCACTAGCAGGGCCTCGTCTAGACTGGTCATTGACTGAACGAATCCAATATGGTGTCAAATAGTCAGCTGATCGATAACCAATCTGTCATATCTTTAAAATTAATTTTAATTTCCAGATGAAATATAGTCCTTTTCCCTATTTTGTATTAAATAAATTAATGAAAATATTCGCCAATTCTATATATTTGAGCTAAGGGTCATTTAACAAAAAAATTATGTTATTTCTGTTTATTGGCTTACGAAGTTGGTCAGAGTGAACACATTTTTAATTTTATCGATGTGTTAACAATTGATGTTAAAAACAATAATGTCATTAATGTGTTGTTTCTTGTCTAATCTAAGTGTACACATTTTTTGTTTGCTCAAATTTTATTAATACTCCTTTCAACAAAGGGTACATTAGCCAGTGTTTCTATAATTTTTGACATTTTTTTTGTTTCAAATTCTAAAAAAAAAATAATGTATCTCTATAATAAATGTTTTGCATCACTACCAGCATTGACTTGAGTTAAAGCGAGTGATTGTTAAACGAAAACAGTTTTTTTCATGCTGATTCACATTTAAATATAAAAGTTTCTTTATAATAATCTCTGATAATCTCTTAACACTTTTTCTGTGGCTGTCATTGTTTGGGAATACCTCAATAATGGGTGCATTTTTTGCTTGAATTTTTCATATAGACTTTTTTTTCATAAAAAATCGACCAGTCAGCCGATTTGAAAACGGAAACTACTGTTGGAAAGCCCAAACAATACTGAAGGCAATTGTCTTCACCTGGAGCTGTAAAAGTGAATCCCCTCCATTTACGAGCCTTTTGAATCTAAAGGGAAAAGTAATGGCCTGTCCTTCCGAAGGGCCACTCGTAAGCAGCGGGTAGGATCGCTAGTGTCCTTCCGTAATGACACTCGCAGCGAAAGTGTTAAAGCCAAAGTGGTTTTGAATTACTCGTTATAACTCAGCATCTTTATCTGTAATATGTAGTTTTAATTTTACATCGTTTTGTCTGCAATCTACTGGCATATCAATGAAGATTTTACTTGGTTAACTTCTCTAGTAAACGGATAGGTTATTAAGTGATGACTGATTAAATGATGTTTTAAAATACTGTATATGAAAGTTCTAATTCTATATAAATTATCTTTGCAGATTCTCACCACAACATCCGAGCATGATGGGCCCCGGACCACGTCCAATGGCGCGTAGTTCTGCTGCATCGATGAGGAGCATGGGCAGAGGTGACTATGGTGAGTTCTACCTCCCTCTTCCCAATCAGCATGCCTTCAATCTCGCTCATTAAGTTCCTCTTATAATCTTCGTCTATTGCTTAGCTTTTTAACATCGGAAATTTCAAAATATTATAACTATTTTTTTCAATAGTGAGAACTCAGAGTAGGATCTCCACTTATTATTACTATTAGCAATTGTTATATTACACTCAATCAAAATTATATAACATATTTTTATAAAGAAAATAAAACAAACACATATTTTATTATGTTTATATTTTTTTATTATATTTAGAAAATAATTGCATGCTTATTTATGACTTGTATAGATGTTTTTGTTGGGTTAGTTATGGATTGGGGTTAGTTATGGGGTTTAGTTAAGCAAATATTCCCTTACTGCGTTTCCATTCATCTACGGGTTAAGGTATTAACTGTGCTGACAGAAGGTAACTGCACGTGCAAGTATTTGCGATTAATAAGAGTATTACGAATTGTGCGCCTCTTTGTATTTCCTTTTCACAGCATGTAGTCACGCATTATTATCCTATATTCTTTTCCTTTATTTTAAAAGTTGTTAATATTTGGGTGTTATTATATTAAATCTAAATATTAATGTAAATTGTTTTATCACTGGTGCTTCCATTAATCACAATATTTTCTTTTGACTAATGGAGGTAATTCCAATGTTGAATGTATCATTTTTTTTTTCAATAATAAATGCAGCAGTTTGAGGATTTCGAGGTAAGTCTATCTATGTATAGAGTTTTGTAGTAATCGGTCTAATTATTTATTTGTTTCATTTTTCAATGTATTTATTAAATTATTAACTTCTAACAAATATAATATTGGTATCATAAGTACTTTTTATCGGCATGGCACACTTCTTAATATGTTTGTAAATTTTCTTTTTTATATTTTGTATTCTGTGTCATAGAATCTCTATTAAAAATTTATTACTGAACTAATTTGTTTAAATAAGTTTGTTCTTTTGAACAAATTTATGTTTTCTTTAACAAAAAATAAATAAATAAAAAAAAAAATGGTTTTTCGGTGGCCATGACACCTTTAGGTATTGTGATTGTTGTTATGTTTTTATAGATTATGATTACGACTATTACGGTTACGGGGATTATCGAGGCGGCTACAGTGATCCATATTACGATGACTATTATCGTTACGAGGATTACTATTACGATTATGCTCCACCTCTACCACCCACGTCACGTGGTCGCTCAAGGCAGCCGCAATCGGTGGGTCCGCTAACTTCTCTAAATCTCCTTTCTTTGGACCTTGGCACAGTACAACCATCTCACCCTTTACACCTTCACACCTTTTAAATCTATATATTTATTGTATAATCTTATTATTATTTTTTTTTTTCTATTATTCTTTCATTTATCTTAAGAGCAATTTTTAGTACAGGATTTTTTATACTTTTTTTTATTATTATTTTTATGTTTATTAATTTTTGTTCTTTTGTACAATTTTTTAATTCAGGACTGTGCTAATGGACCAAACATGGCATCATATCTGATTTTTTATTGAAGTAAAGGATTCAATAAATTAATTAAATATTTGATTAAACCGATAAATTATTTGTTTTTTTAAAATTACATCTGTTTCTTATTACTGACAGTAACCTTTCAATATATTTTATGTGTTGTCTTTGTGGGCTTTCCTAGTACAACTACCAACCTTTGTTCTTATATCAGATATGGTGCCTGTGTTTTTTGTATGCTCTTTCTTTCTTTATATCTGTCTTCTTTTTTTTCTTCATTTTCTAAAACACATTTCCTTCTTGATTCTTCCTTAGTCTCCAGTTGCAGGGTTATCCAAAAGCTCTAGGGGCGATGAACGCGATCCATCCCGCACTACCTACGAACGCAGCATTGTGCCATTCTGCAACTCCATCACACTAACCTCCAAACGCACTAGCTGGCTGGCATAACCGACTTCTTATTTTATTTTGTTGTCTGTTTTTTTTTTTTTTATTATTACTAACTAGCATTTACTCCCAGGTTACATTTTTTTTTTTTTTTTTTTTTTTTTTTTTTTTTTTTTTTTTTTTTTTTTTTTTTTACAAAAGCATTTAGACTTGTTTTATTTCTTAATTTTTATTGCCCAGTGATGTATTTATTTGTATAGTAAACTATTTTTTTATTATTTTGAATTATTTGCGACCGATGTCATTTTGTTTTTGTATTTATTATTTAAAAAAGAAAAATATTTGACCTTGAAAGAACTACAATATACATGGATGTGTAAGAATTGTAGACACATTGGTCAAGTACTTTGTTTTCTTGTCTGTGCACTAGTTTTGTGTAAGCTACTTCAATTATTTTGAGTGGCTATATTTATATATTTATAATTCCTTTTTTTTTTTTGCTTTTTATTCTAAGTTAATCTTTCTTTTTTGCTTTACTTATTAATTTGCTTATTAATGCGCTAGTAGATAAAAGGCTTATTTTTATAAAAACCCAACCATTCGCTTTGCCACGCTTTATAGTTTGTAGATGCTTTGGGTTCCCTGCTTTTGTGTCATATTCCTGCTTCTTTATCCCTGCTTATTTTACCCTGCTTTTATTTTGGATAACCCTGCTACTTGCTATATAATAGATTGTGTTTGTTTCATATATTCATTCATTTTCTGTGTATGTGTATCAATGTGTGTGCGTAATTAATCCTTCCCACACATTTACACACACGCATTAGAAATAAGATTGTAAAATAATTATATTGTTCAATTAGTAATTACATTTAGTTGATAAATATATGTGTACGAACTGTATACATTTGATATATAACTAAAAATAAAATGAATTAGTTTAATGAATTACACTACTTTGAAAATTCATTTGAGTTGGCATAAAAGCTGAGTTGCTGTTTGTATTAAAAGAGTATCTATAAATTTCCAATAATTCCTAATAATGAGTTCCGACGCTTTGGTGTTGCCACCTTAGGCTATCATGGAGGGCGCTATGGAGAGAGGACTGGCCAGTACGGGCATGAATTCTGGGACCCAGGTTTGTCATTTTCATTTACATTTTGTCTATTTTCGAATTGATTGTTGTTTTTTGGCTGTAGATATTTTTTTTTTATTTACAAACATCAATGTTTTTGAAAGTGTAAGTTTTTTTTTTTAATATATAACATAAAAACAAATGGCAACTAGCTGGTATTCTCTTTACTTTGGCATGGAGGAAGCTTGAGTTCTATTATATGTTTTTTTTTTATTTTATTTTTTCATTCGTAACCTCTTCCGAAGTTAAATTCAATCACTCTTATAAAATATTTATAATGTTATAACAGAGCAATATTAGTGTAGATTTTTTCAATATTGATCTTTATCACAAATACAACAATTATTAATGGAAATAATCAGGAATAGAGCTTATGAAACTCAGTATTGGTTTATTAATTGTGTGACTCGTTTTTATTTATTCCTCCCCTCTCCACCTTTTTTTCTGTTTTAGTTATTATTAAATTAAAAATTATGTTTTTTTTTACGGTATAAAGATCTAATTAATAAATAATTTGCTTAACTGTATTTAAATGAAAAAATATATAATTCTGAAACAAATGTTGTTTAAAATTAATTTTCTTATTACTCAAAATCTCCTACTACATAAATCTTCTTTTTAAGAAGCTTATTTTGTTAAATTTTAGCTTGGTCGATTTATTTTATGATATTTCCTTATCTAAAAGCGACAACAAACTAAACGCGTAACAATATTTACTCTTAATAATAATATTTAGTTATGGAATAGTGAAAAATCTGTAGTTGGGGGGGGTAAGGTCTCAGGTTCCTTGATATCAAATATATGGATTCTGAGGTTTATCTGAAGTAGAAAATCAGTTCAGTGTCAGTTTTAGTTTATTTACATATAATTTTTGCTTATCAAAGCATTTTGTTGTGTACAAATAGTTGTTTTGCTGGAAATTAGTTTTTGAACTCTGATGTAAAGAATTATAAACACATATTAGAAGTGTATGGATAAAATTTCCATATTTTAACATTTATCTATTTAGCTCATTTAATGCTAGTTAGAGCTCTATTTCTAATTTACTCCAAGTACGTAAGTGCTGCGGTTATCGTCTGATCTATATGGATTGTTCGCCTGTAAAAAGTATTAGTTTTGCTCTGTTATAGTATTATGAGATATTAGAACGAAATTAATAACTCTTCGGTTGTATCAACTTTCTTTATCTTCAATGTGTCTTATTAACAACAATTGATACATTAAGAATGTTGATACAACTACTTCTAAGAGCTTCAGTAAGTAGTTCATTGATAACATGTATTAGTTTCCATGCCGACTCAAATTGTTTTTTCATTTATTTTTCTTATGTTATTCATTTGTTTTAAAAAAATAAAAAGAAAGAAAGTTATATAATGATGTTATAGGGATTTTCCCTTTATCCAGATCTTCTAGATATTAAGAAAGATGGCAAGTTGATTTGAAACATAGACAAGAAGAGCCGAGAGGGAGTTGCGGGAAGGGTTTGCAGACTACGTAAACACTGTTCAAAATAAACGTACTAAATGGAAAAAAAAGAGAATCTATTTCACTTTTGTTCGTCATTTGGAATACGATTGAGAGTGGAGTGGATCTTGCATTGTGCCTCTTCTCCGAGTCTATGTATTTATTCAAATATAGAATATTATTTTCGGGAATTGCTTTTTATTTATTTTAGCAATGTTCCAAGTCAGGGAACAATCGGATGCTAGACAGTTTCAACAGATACATCTATCTATTTTAAATAGTAAACAGGAGAGAGACGACTGAGACCAGTAGGTATGTAGTCAAATAGATCAGTAAATTTACACTTAGTGAATTTGATCACTTACTATTTGACTTAATATCTTACTATTTGACGAACAAGTCTTGCTTATGAGTAGGTTTCCGAAGAATGTACTAAAAAAAAAAAAAAAAAAAAAAAAAAAAACCTAAATAAAACTACTTTTTCCAAATCTTAGCTCACATCTAATTGCTCCCTGCCTTCGAATTAATTTTTTATTTAATTTATAAATAGTCTCATTAGAATAAGCACTACTAGTCTTTTTAGTAAAATACATTGTGTATAGTGTTCACGAGTGTGTAATGAATCATTTAGCTAAGAATAAATATATGAATTTCTCCCGTATCTCATATTGCAAATCATTTATAGTCAGTTATAACTTTTTATAATAACTAATGACATTTAGTAAGCTCCAATATAGGATAAGCAAATCTGTTCTTCAAATTGTTTTTATTTCTTGGGTGTTATTACTTTTCCATGATGTAGTTCGCATGAGTTTGATCTACCACCCGTTTTAGTATGCAGAAAAGTAAATAAATTCCCAGACATTAGAGGGATTGAACCTGCTAAAGTTTTAGGCTTGGGCTGCTCCCTTCAATACTCATAGCGAGTAATGTTTTGTTGAATGTACCTTTTTACTTTCTAAGCTCTAAAAAATTTTATAAATCCTCCACGACCTTTAAAAAAAAAACAAAAAAACTCCCAGGCTCTTCTTATACATACATATGAAATTTGTATCTTAAAGTTTATAAAAAGAATTACTTAAATTTATTTTTTCAAAATTTAATTCAATTTCTTTATCTCATTTTGAATGTCTATTTTACATCTTGTAAAAGGTTTGCTCCCTCTCTGCCAATAGTATTGTCTATTATGCTTACTAATATTTAAAGGAAAAGGAATATTGCTTTTACAGCTAACTATTAATACATTTTTTTATTTATTTTTTTTGGCTGTTGTGTAGTTTCTAATCCAAAATAACACGTATGCTGATATCGAGTATTGGCAGCTTTCTAAATTTGCATGAATTAATCTCTGTCTTCCTAATACCCTTTGTTCTTATTCTTGTTTTCTGATTGATTCATCCGTTGGGGTATTGAGTGCCTTAACGTTACCCGGGGTTTAATTGTCTCTTCTGAGGGACTATGGAGTTTTCCTATTAAAGCGTAATTATGATAAAATATTATTAATTGTTGAAGTCACTTAGATTCAGGACAGTTTCGATAGGACTTCATATTACACATAAAATACTTCCACCTGACTGGTTGTATATTTCGTCCTCAAAGGTAAAAAAATAAAACAAAGCTCAAAATATTTAAATATAGACGAATTTTTCGTTACCCTCTCTCACTCTTTCTTTCTCTGTTTCTCCTTCAGATAAGTTTACATTCATTGTTTAATCAAGCTCGAGAGAATATTAATTGCTTCTTTTTATTAAAAAAAAAATTACCTACTTTCTTTTAAAATTATACCTTCTCCACCTGAATACTGACTCCCTTGAAATCATTTGGGTCTAACATTGAACAGACAAGAAATGGGAGACTATATTTGAGAGAGTTCAGATTTCCCCTCTGTTCCTGTGACACCTCTTGATAAGTTTTGTAACATATATTTAAGTTTCATTGACTCCTGTGAATAGGTTACATGAAAATTGTTACTGGTACTGTTAAAGGCCCCCTAATTAAGAAACCTTAAGAGTAAATATACAAAAATATTCATTTGTTGTTCTAGAGTTACTGATGTCTCCGAAAATATAACTTGTACAAAGCGAGTGTAGAAAAACAATATGTTTTTCTAGTACCATCTTATTAAATATCAATTTTGTTTTAAAATTCCTTTGTTTTATCGCTCTGGACAAAAATAGAAGCCTTGTATATGATTTTTACTGATAAACATGTTTTTCTAGTGTAAAAATAACATGTAGGCACAAATTTTCTATATTATATAAATATATCCAATACTTCGATGCCTTAAATAATTAAATTAATTGCTTTTGGTTATTTTATTTTGTTTTCACATTTGTCAAACAATCTTTTTTTAACTACCAATAGTTATCATTGTAGAGCAGAATTATGAAATATATAAAAATTATTGAAATTTCCCATTATTTTCATAATAAGTATCTAACTTAAAATTGAACCCCTTGAGCACTTGGTTTCCCTTATAAATCGGATCTATGATACTAAATCATATTTAAGCTATCAATAAGTTATAGTTTACGTTTTTCCGTTAAATAAACATTTCAGCTTCATAACGTCGACTTGTAAAGAAATGAAGTAACAAGCGTAACGAACCTCAAGTGCTAAGGTTAGTATTTCTATATTCTCCTTACGTAAAACAATATTTGTTAAATATTTTTAAAACTTTTAAGAAATATATTTTACAAGAATTCACTGCTGATAGACCATTGAGCTAGCACTGCTTCTGTTTGAATCCAGTGCCATTTCGTTGATATGAGTTTGTCTAGATTGCAAGAATTATAATATTAACTTTTTTTTTTTTTATTCATTGCGATGCTCAAATACAAAATTTGTCCGTACCTGAATTGGAAATATGTTGTTTTATTTTTGAAAGCTAAGACCAGTTAAATTTTGTGCTTTAAATATTTCATAAAATCATAATTTTTTAATTGTATGGAATTTCTATTTCTGACGATAATATTTATTAGTACTTTGTGTTCAAAAACCTCTTTAAATATTTGTATTCCGAACTTTTTTTTTGTTGGTAAATTTGTCTTCAGATTTGGTTGATGCTTGACATTACCGTAGCATCAAGGCTAAATAACTCCTTGTTGATATTTTATTTTTTTCAGTTTACATACAAAATTTAAATATTTGAATTCATCAATACTTGTTATTTATATATTTGTTTCCTCTGGCCTTCTTTTATGAACTTTTACAATTTTATAAGAAAAAATATGTAAACATCTTTTTATGTTTGCGCTTTGTGCTTTATATAATTTTCTTTCTTTTTTTTTCAAGCAAAAAAATGTATGAATACTTTTATGTTTTATTAATTTGTCAAAAGCTGTGCTAGAATAAAATTATTCTGTGCTAGTTTTACCGTGAAAGAAAAATTGAAGGGCTCAGTCGAATTACTGAATAAATTAGTGGGGGTGTCAGGATACTAGCAGATTTGTTTCTGTGTGAATTTATAAGGAGTCCTACAATTAATTTTATCAGCTAATTATTCGGATTAACCCTTCAGTTATTCTTGGAAAACACTAAAACCAGAATTAAATACTTCTTTCCAGATTTATTTTCATTTTCAGAATCCATAACACATTAAATACCATGGTAGTGAAATATTTATTTCATCATTAAAGGAACTTTATAATTAATAATTCATTTAATATATATTCTGCGTAGAAAAAGTTTTAATGGTGAAATATTGTTAATACCTTAATGGAAAATATTATAATTCTACTTGAGTTCTAAAGTCGAAATTTTGAATGAATATTGAGAATTTGTACTTGATGGTTCTACTTGTTATAATTGTTTTTAGGGTTGAGTAATCTTGGGATGGCATATCAATATAGTAATATAGTAGACTGCTGTAAATGTTTGTATGGGGGCTATCTTATTTATCTTTTATATATGGCTAAAGCTGATTGTGTTAGAAACTTATTTGCTTAATCTGGGGATCAAGATTATTGATCTGGATACAATTCGGGATTTTTCAAGATAAATTGTCTCTTTACTTTCTGGATCAGTAATAAATGTATTAAATTAAGTATTTAATACATTTATTATATGGGCGCTACTCTTATCATATAACATTCAGCATGTACTGCTGTTTGGGAGGAACATAGACATAACATCGAATTTTTACCGGATTGAATTGTGTCCTTCAATGAATCCTTAAAATCCATATTCATTAATTAAAGAACAGACTTAATTGTTGTAATACATTGGAAAGCTAAATTGCAGTTGCATTTTCATTAGAATTTACTGATTCTTTAGCTGATTATTATTTTTCTCTTACAGAAAAATGTCTGGTGCAAGTCAGATCAGTACACAATTTGTGCCAATAATATCATAAACATCTATTGTTTTTCCGAAAATGATAATTGTAACATATTAGTTTTCTCATTTTACAATTATGTCATTGTTCTTCCTGAACAAAGATATTCTCGTAATCAGTCATAAAATTACTGAGTTTATAGACTGAAAATTGCTCAGCCGTGTCTAATATTTCTTCTTTTCAAATTCAGGTGCATTTCGGTTATAAAGTTAGCCAAATATGAGTTTACCATGGTCTTTAATGTGCTATTTTTCTTTTTGGAGTGGAGGTATTATTAAACATGATATTATAATTTCAATTTTAGGTTTTCAAAATCTATTTTATTTATCTTTCTTTATATTATTTAGTTTTCTTTGAAAACAATAATTGCGCCATTATTTATTTTGTTGACGGTCTGTTGCGATGTGTTGTAGGGTGGGCGTGGGCGTGGAGCGGTGGTGGGGGCGGGTCGACGTGGGGGAGGTGGTCAGGCCCGTGGGGCCAGCAGCAGACGCAGCGGAGGTCAGCAGCCCCCCCGTACCACCAAGCAAGGCACCAATCAGCGTGGCACTTCTCAGCGCAACGCTCCCACCTCCAAACAAAGTTTACCAGGTATCTATCATAGACTCTGTCACAATTTCACATATTAGTACTATTCTAAAGTAGCTTAGCCATTATAAGTACCTTTTCTAGTAGAACATTTGAATTCTCAGTAGTTTTAGTCAATGTATGTACTCATGTAAATTGAGAAGTATGTTAGTTAATTTAGTGTACTCTTGAATACTTCAAAACAAATTTGTATATTATTTGCATGCCATTAAGGAGCAATAAATGTTCTGACAGTATTGAGTATTTACTTGACTTGTTTGTGTCCTCCAGTTATTAGAATTCTTCTATAAATTCCTCCATTTAAAAGGAATAAGGGGAAGAATATTTGAAGTTGTCGTTTTTTTTTTTCTTTTTGCTAAAGAGTAGTAAGGGGTTCAAGTTTTTAACTCAGGAAACTATTTCATTACCCATTGTGAAATCCATTTTTTAATCAGTTGTTTTTCCAGTTTTAAATAGTTTGTAATTACATTAAAAAAAAAAAAAAATATTTTCAAAGAATCCATTATATATAAAAATAGAAACCATTAAAATTAGTCAAAAAGAAAGAAAAATGTTATTCTCCCACAGGAATTTGGAAAATCAACGTTCTTGTGATCACGACTTTTTCAGTTCCTTTCTTCCCGAGTTTAGGGCTAGTAACATTGTAGCACTCCAAGAGACGCTGTACAAAAATAGAATAGGAAATGAGTTTTCCAATGTTATAATGTGATAATATTCACGTTATAGTAGTTCTCACATTATAGTATAGGATCCATTTTCTGAAAAATGTCCAATTTCGGTGAGTTGTATACAAAATCAATTTAAGAATGTTTTTGAGGCTTGAGGGAATTTGAAACCAAATGTAAAATGTGACATTCATTGTTAATGAAGTTGTATCTGACAGAGGAGTAAACAGTGAGAGTGAGGGAGGGACTTCATTGCTTTTACTTTTAAGTAGTTATCAAGTAGTATCCTCATTAAAGATACAAATTGAGGGAAGAGTAACTTATGAAACTTATTAGGGTTAATTTTTGTTGGCTTTAATATTGGAGTTATACCTCCTTGTAATCCTTCCATGTTAAAATAAGTAAATTTTAGATAGGGATGAGTTACCATCGGGAAGTTAATTCACTCAGTTTAAGTTTTTGAATAAAAATCTTTTCCCCAGTGTGCTTTTGAATTACTGCCTACATCCAAAATGAATACAACCATTTCCATGGAATAAAATGCTTAGTAATCAGGTCTTTAATTACAAAAAAGATACCCCCCCCAGAACTGGCTTAACAAAAAAGTTTGTGTTGTGGTCGAACTTTAATCTGAAAGTAAATGTCTATCTCTTGTTTAATTAGTACTAACAAATAAAATATTTTCTTGTATATATTGTTCATTTTATTTTTATTCTTGTTTTATATATTGCATATTTGCATGATTAAAAGTAATAATTAAATTGTGGCTTAATTAATAAAATATGCATGTTTTTTTTTTATGTTAAACTATTTAAATGTATTGTTTTAAAATAAGGGCAATTTCAAAGAGCAAAGTTTCAAATGAATTGAGGGCTGACAATTTTAAAAATATTGCAAACAATAATTTTATGATGTACTTTAGCGTAACATATTTTTCTACGATGGATAATTTAATTTAACCCGATTTTGAGCTCACAGCAGTATTTTGGACACCACATAATCTGTACCGAATTATAGACTATAGAACATTTACTAACTGTGTACCATTTAATGAACCTTAGACTAACAGTCCAAACGTTTACAACTTATGTTAAGAAACTTATTAAATATTGAGAGCTAAGAACGTAGATAAAATAATAAAAAGGATGTTTGAACTGACTATCTGAACTGACAGTTAATTTATACCAACAATTGTATACTTACAATGACACCTATTTGACATAACTGTCCGTGCTGACTGTTAGTAAGACATTGACAATTATTGGTCAAATGAATATCTGAACTGACAGTTAATAACACTAACATTACCTCCTGGACGTATGACTGACCCAATCAGACTCTATTAACCGACGTTTTTTTTATCGCCTGAGTTGTGAAAATATATGTTATGTTATTCTTAATAACTTGTGCGGATCCATGAAGCACTATAAGATGTAGAGCTTTAGAATTTGTGAATGTGGTAGTTAGATTGTATGTATTACACTGTTTCCATTTTCTTCTCAGAAAAAAACATTTAATCCAAAAATCAAGCAACGTAAAATGTAATGGATAGTTGATAGTTTTTGTAGCGACTATTGATAGTTTGTTCTAAATATATCCTGAATATATTACAAAAGGATATCTAGATAAGGTGGCTTGCATGTAAATGTAACTCTTTACAGCTGAAGTAGTTCTAATACTCTTTCCCTTTTCTCTCTAAGTTTCCATTGAAAGCAGTTAATACGTCATAAAGCTCTTTCAATGAAAGATGAACTTCATTAATTGCTTATTATATTCTCAAGGACCAACTCACCAATTGCTCTTGATATCTGTACAATCAATCATTCTGTTCATCTATTCTCAGTTTTTACTTAATTTTAAAGGCAGCTGGGAGTACAAAGGAAATTGAAGACCTTCTTTTTGTTAGGTTTATTTAAAAAATTGCCTTTAGTGTCGCATTGATCTTTGTTTTTTGGCTTGGGTCTGTGTCTACAAAAAAAGTCCAAACATCCATACAAACCATTTCTAAACCTATCTTTTTGGTTGTAATTTTACTAGAGGGATATGGCGACTTTGAAAGATTGAGTTGAAGTTTGTTTTATCTTGATTAGGATCTGAGAGTTAAAGCCGAGAGGAGGATGTTAGGGAGAAAAATTGGGGTTCTAGCTTTGAGTGAGGTGGGTAGGCCATAAGTAGGAATAACCAATTTCATTGTTAAGTTGCTCTCTGAACTTAAAAAATTAACCGTTTATCTTACTAATTTTGGTTCTTTTATATATCTAACAGATATTGTAGTAAGTAGTAATTGTTAGCTTTGTAGTAATAACTTATGGTTTAACTATTTCATTTTTTATTCTTCTGTATTTTTACATTATAAAATTGTACAGATTATTTATAATAACTGTGGCACACTGAATTAATATTTTGCCCTGCCCACACATAATATATTGTTTAACCAAATATTGTTTAATGTGGTTTCTTAGCTCAATATAAAAATGTGTATGACTTTGCTCCTATGAAGCTTATAAAAAAAAAAAAAAAAAAAAAAAAAAAAAAAAATGGCTGTGGAGTTGACAAATTTGCAAAGACAAAAACACACAAGCTGACAAAACTTTGACAAACAGAGACCACTCAGAGACACTTGTATAACTAGAGACCAAGAAGTTTAATCTGAAAAAACGGCAACACAACAGGCAACAAACTACGGGAAATTAAAACAGCAATATGAGAACGGCCTTTAAGTAACTGAAGCAAATGTAGAAAAGTTGTCCTTTGTCGCCAAAGAATAGGTCATTTATGTATTACTCATTCAAATCCAAATGACGAATGAGGACTTACCTTAAAGCCAATACTGAAAAAACAACATTGACTATAAAACATTCATTATCTAAATACATTTTGACTGATAACTTGATTTAGTGACAAGAGCCACCATATAAAAAATTTCAAACCTATAAAACAAATCAGACTATATGACACTATCTAAACTCATAAATTCATAATTGAATATAGATTACACTTGATCACTTAAGTAGACTGATTAGAAAACTGATGTGTATACGATTAGTGAACCAATGTTTTTTCCTTTTTCTTGTCTAGAGCTTGTTACACATTCTTTTTTAAAAAAAAAAAAAAAAAAAAAAAAAAAAAAAAAAAAAAAAAAAAAAAAAAAAAAAAAAAATTACCTATTATCTATAGAACTCAAGTAACCAAAGCTTTAAATAGAAAAAATAGAAAATGAAGTATTTGAACTCATTAAATTTATTGTACAATTTATGACGTTTCCATTAAAAACAACTAACTAAGACTTGTCAGTTCATGTACGACTGCTTGAGAATTCAATTAACCTGTACAATTTTTTCCCTTTTTGTAATATTACCTATGTTAATTTTTTTTACTTTGTTAATAGGTAAGCGTAAATTGGACGGGGGGAATAACCAGAACCAGGGGGAAACTAAGCGGCGATACCAGCGCAGCGGAGGCTGGGAATCGCTGGGAGGAGGAGGCTATGGCCCTATGAACGGAGCTGGAGATCAGCAGTGGTATCAGGACTCCTACTCGACCTGGAACTAACAATGTCCGTCTCCAGCGATACATCAATCCAACGCCTCCATATAATGTTTTATATTTGTATTATATATATACTAAAGTGTATATATAAAGTCCTCCCCTTAACTTTAGTTTATTCTTTATTTTTTTATGTGAAAAATTGTTTTGTCCTGTCCTTGCTCTAAAATGTTTTATATTCTTGTCCCGAGAATATCATTTTTATTTTTTTTGACAATTTCAAAGCCCCCCCCCCCCCCTCTTTTCATTATATGCATTTGGCTTTAAAAATGTATTTAAGCAATTGTGATTTTTAATTTGATTTCAAATGAATTTGTATTTTTTAAAGAAAAACTATATAAATATAAAAATGAAAAATTTGAAAAATTATACATATAAAATGGTTATTTGTAGATGTACAAATTAATATTCTATTGGTACAAATAGTGTTGATTATATGAATTTATTGACTTAAAATGTGATTAGTTCTATATTAAGCTATACATTCCCCCGAATAGTGTATTGTTAAAAGTTGATTTCTGCGGCTGTCCCCCTAGTTCTGGAGAAACAACACCATCAGGGGGATAATACCCTGACCCTCGCCCGAAACCTCGCCTTCCTCTGTCTCTCTTTTCTTTACCCTTTTTATTTATCCTTCAATTCGACTTGCCCTTTTTCCTTTCTTTCCTTTTCTCTATCTCCTCTCTGTTAATCGTTATTACAATTATTGTTTAAAATTATTGGTTATCGGCTATTTGGGTTTCTCGTTAAACGTTTGGGCCCTATCTGTTTTCTCTCTTTTTTTTTTTTTTTTTTTTTAATTTAAATGTTTTTATTTACGATTCTCTTTTTATGTTTGTAGAATGCAGTTGTAGATTAATTTATCATCTTTATAAGCACTTTTTTTGAAATTATATTTTCAGTTTTGTTTAAATTGTAAGTTCATTGACGCAAGAAGTTTACTGTTACTTGCATTTTTTTTGTCTTGAATGTTTCTATGTTATGACAAAAACTGATGTCCAATTTTTATTAAATAAATAAGCATAATTAAATGCTTAAAGAGAAATATATTCAATTTTGTTTAATTTTATTAATTTACATATTAGGATGTTATTATTGGGGGTCTAGTGTAGGGAAAGATAAAAAATTGCGGCACTTGTTTTACTGTTTGTGTCCGCGTATTTTTAACCCTAGGTTTGTTACAGTATCTATGTTACTACTAATATTGGTTTTTAGCATTATATTTTATGCATTGTTTCTCTCTTTATGTTAAGGAATCAAGGTTTTCTTTTTCAACAAGAAAATATATTGAATTTTGGAAAAAGTTTTAAAAAAAAAAAGTATATCGATAAGTACTACTTGAATCCATGTTTTTTAAGTCTTGCGTCATACCCTAGTAAGCAGTAGATTCGCTTAGCTTTTCTTCATTTTCAGCTTCTAATAAAATTTAAGTATCATTTATTTTAGTGTGTGAAAAAAAAATGTTTTTTTTAAAAAGAAAAACAAAAAAAAACAACACATCCTTGTTTTTTGAGTTCAAAATGGCACCTTTTTTGATATGAATATTTTTCTGGAAAGCCAAATGTATGAACAATCTAATTGTCTCAATAAACAGTTGTATGTGACCATATTTTATAAAATGTGTTCATCATTTTTATTGATTTATGTTCTGCCTGGTCACCTTCTTCATTTCTGCCATACTTTTACTGGCACGACACGTACATTTTATAATTTGTCGTAATGTTACGCATCTATATGCATGAGCTTTTTATTAAAAAAAAAAAGTGGATGTCAGTATTTTATGTGGTGAAAGGTTTTGTTGATAGCTTAAGAAGCAAAATGAACATATGTGATGGACTCTTTCTAAGTAACAATATGCATGCTGCCTTATTGCTACGCTGTTAACATAACACGTGCGGCTGTTTTAGCTTTAAAACAAACTGTATTCCAACTGTTTCTATTTTATGAGAGTTTTCATTTCTTAATGTGCTCAGTTGTGTATTTCTTGACCTTTTCGAGGAAGAAAATATTATTCTGTCCCCTTTTTCTTAATGTATAAATTTGACTGAATTTGGTGCTATGACTCCCACCAAATCTTCAGACTGCTAAAATTTATTATATGTGGACATAAAGCTAGGTAAGTTTCATTTAGTATCTAATTTTATTTGGAAAAATTATTGTGAAATAAGAAGTTTTTTAATTATTTAATGGTTTTCAAAAATATAAAGTTTATAAAAAAATTTTCTGTCTGTTATAGCACTTAAAATAAATTTTGAATTATGACAATCTGAATAAAAAAATTCTAACAGTTGTTTACAGTTGTAATGGCAACTAAATATTTTTTCTCTTTATTTATTTTTATTTTTTCTCCAGCAATTTCATAATTCTTAAAGTTAATCCCTACTTTTATATGAGGTGAATAACAACCTGTAACGGAACTATTTTTGCCACTAATAATTTTATTCAAGAAATCACATTGAAACCTTCATTACCTCTCAATTTGAAGATTGGAAATACTGCAATTTTTTCCTTGAGTCTTGCCCTGTTAGGGTGGATAGCACATCTGATTCCTGTCCGTGTAAGGATATATGGAGTTTGAGTCCTGTTTGCATCAAAGTTTTTACACCTTTTAGCCTGTTGAAAAATGCTCTTATCTTGTATGTTTAGGAAGTCTACAGATAACCTATCACTTATGGCGTTGATATCGATGCATAAAAAATAATAGTAATATTTTTTCCTGAACACATGATTTGGTTATGTAACAAAGTAGCATCTGTTAGTCGATCTCATTGAATAATGGACTTCACGAGTCATGGAAATAAGTCCATCCCCTGAGCCTGCACAAACTTTAATAAAATTAATTATGTTTTAAAGATTTGTAAGAACTCATTGATCAATAAATGTTGTTTGATGAGTTCTTACAAATGAACACAGCTCAAATAGTGGCAACGGGAAACATAATTTCTAAACAATAAAAATAATTACTTACCTCATAGACTCAAGAAATTTGATAAAGGCTCTATGTTTTTGTGGTATTGGCTACTGGAATTGTAACCTTCTTAGGTACTAAAAGTTGAAGTTGCATAAAGTAAATAAATAAAAACTCTATTTTTGTGTGCCTTTATGGGGAATGAATACTAATGAGATAATAGATTAACAATATCAACAAACTGGTGGAATAGTGCACTTATGATGATGCAAAGTTCTTTATCTTGTCGAATAAAGAACTTTAAGTGAAGGTAAGTCGTACATATGTATATATATTTTTGTTTCCTCCTTAGAGTAACATTGTGAGAATAAATTAATTAATTATTGTCTGCCATTTCCATACAATAACAGCATGAATTATCCAATTAGGACTTCTGTAGGGAATTAAAACATACAATAACAGCATGAATTAGCCAATTACTATAGGACTTCTGTAGTAAATTAAAACATTGTGTCGTCGATACAAATTCAAAGTATCGATTTTGAAAAAATGCATTTCTCATTTTCAATCCTACTGATTGCTGTTGGACTGATGTACGTTGTGGGAATTTAAAAAATTAAAGAAAAATTATTATCAATTACAGAAAATCACACTAATGCATGTATATTTATTTATTTAATTTTAGCGTCCATTTATTATTAACTAAGAATTTTAGGACGGGTTATCTATAGGTTACCACCCTTTTCTAGCCAGGATAGGGGTGATGCCTTTTCTTTTTTCTAAAGAAAAGCCACCACCCCTAGTGGGAATCGAACCCACAACCTTTGGCACAGAGTGTTAAGTGCTCACGCCTTAACCCTCACGGCCATCGGGTCTCTGCATCTAGTTAAAATATATAACCTGATAAAATGTATATAAAGTCATCTATGAGGTACCGAACCACTTTTCTCATTCGATACTTAGCATTTGTATCGACAATGTGTTACCTTTTTTTTTATTTTATTTATTGGTGTTCCGCTTTATGGCGGTGTACACCTTACATTTTATATAGTCAAACAATACATATATATACACACACATATATATACATATTACTAAATTACATTATATCAGCTTAGTGTCTATATATTTACATTACATTATGCTTAATACAAGTTGGTTTTTATTATTTACACACATATATACATACATATATATTAGATTACATGATTTTAAATTGTTTATTTACATTATGTTTGCACATCAGTCTTTTTGCTTTTCATCCTAGGAAAATCAGTATGGATCAGAAGGTAGATGAATTATCTGCCTTCGGAGGGATATTCATGTTCTATAGGACAATATGGTAACGAAATATTAAGCTCCGTTCAAATGAGTTCGTATAATCCATTGTTGTGTAGGTAATGTAGTATAGAGTCTATTTGTTGGCTATCTTCACTTAACAACTCGCATAAGTTGTAGGGTAAGTTCAGGTCACGTCGTCTCATGCATTCTGTGAGTAAGTGTTTTATCGTAAGAGTAGTGTTACATATTTCACATTGCGGCTGTTCTTGTCTCGTCATTTAGTAACTGTGAGTAAGTCGAGAATGTCCAATCCTTAAGGGGGTCAAAACCACTTCTTCTCTTTGGTTTACACGGGAACTGGATAGCCATTCTTTTACTGTATGTTTGATAGAACGGAGTATTCTGTTAGTTGTGTCCACGAATTTTGCCAGAATAATGTTATAATGTCTCTTGTTCTGTTTGTCCAGTCTTGGTGGGTTAGTCTTGTTATTTCTACGTTTGTTTGTTCAGTATCTGTTTTTGTGTTGTGTTACCTTTAAAAAGCTCTAGCTCCCAGAGTTGGGCAAAAATTAATCGGGATACCAAAATTATTCTTTTATTAGTGAATAAAGAATAATTAATTTTATTCATTATTCTGAGAATGAAGCTTATATTTTATTTACAATTATTAAAATAATCAATCAGAATAAACATATTTTATTGAATAATGAATGATTTTTTCTTCCTTTAAATGTTAACAAGATATTTGGAAAACGAATGTTTTATGGTATATCATGAGACATAATTAAATTTAATTATGATTAACTGGGTTCCAAGTCGCTCAGCCCATTTCCAGTGCACTTAATATAGCTTGCAAGGTAAATTCCTGTCAGGTTTGGACTACTTCCGCCAGCTCTAGTTATCCCGGTTTACTCTGGGTTCACCTCCAATAGACTTCCGGTACCTTCAAGCCCCTCAGGCTTACTTCCGGTCCACGAACCGACTGATATGAGCAGTCGTTGAACCGAATATGACCAGAATAGTGAGTTAATTATTAACTCGCAATTCTGAAAATATTATTATATAAATTAAACTAATAATTTTAACAATTTTTGGGGAGCATCTTCTGTCACTTTCTTTCACCCTCACTTTAACTTATATAAATTTTTGGGGTGGAATTCATCAATAATCCAACTGAATAAAAATATAGAATAAAAGGGTTTGGCAAATCCTAGTGAGCGCCAAAAGTTGATACCTCAGCGCTCCTGTATAAACCCAGCGCAAAAAATAGCGCATAGGGATGGCAGGGCGCTAATGGCTAATTTATTTATGAAATGTTTAAATATCTTCATAGCTAGGTCACTACTATATTCATCCCTGGGTCGTTTCCGGAAGTACCCTTGCGCCTTCCGGGCTCTCATGATAGGCCGGAAGTGACTCAGATTAATCCGGAAGGTGCCCATATATGATGGGTTGAGAAGCCAAGGGATACAAGTGACGTTATAATCATTTTGGGATATTACTGTTTAAATTTAAACCGTTTTTGTAAATTCCCGGATAAGTGTAAGTCTGTATAATTTTTTAATTATGTTTACAATTACAATGCATCAATTGAAATTTCAGTTATATAGTTCAGAATTACTAAGAAAAAAACTAATTGTTAATGTATATTATCTAATTTATAAGACAGCCACAAAAAAAAAAAAATAAATAAATAAAAGTCCGGACCCAGAGACCAGACCATGTTTACTATATGTTTCTGGGGTCGCTGAATCCGGGGCCAGAAAAAGCCCTGCGCTTTTTGTTTAAGCCCCACTCCTCAAAACTCATAATTTAGGATATTGTACACTATAAAATTGGTATTCAAAATAACCAGAATAAACGACTATTTCCTGGTTAGTGCCTTTTAGTGCATAAAAATACTAATGTTTCGAGACTTCAGCGAACTTGATTGGTCAATTTGGAGCGAATTTAAAGTCCTTTAATTATAAGACTTTTCTAAAAAAACGCGTTTTTGCTTATATTTTTGTATATTATATATTTTCTAAGGCATACAATCTTTGAGTTTTTACACAAAAATTGACAAGGCATTCTCAAGTAATTCTTGAACTGATGCAATCGTCTAAATCCCAAAATACAACCCTTAAAAAATCTCCTCATATTTTATTGGAGCAATGTAAATTAAATAAACGGCCTAAAATAAATTAATTAAGCTTCCATTTTCGAACTACTTTTTTATAAATTTGCCTACATGGTAATTACAGTGTCCTCTCGAAGGCTCTCGAGATATTGTGCCTCAAAGATCCACTTTATAACACGGGAGACAGAGGCAGGGGGTATCCAGGTTTATCTAATAAAAAAGCGAGTTTGCTTACCATTTTTCTGGAAAACTAGTATATGATAGCAAACCTAATCTTGCTGACAGAAGTTTTAATAGGGCAAGCGGTACTTGTTTTCGGGATATAAACACTCGAAGTCTCAATTCCGTGTTATTAGTATAGCTGTATATATTTCACATATTACTGGCATATTTCACTGCTACATTGTGACATATTTTTGAGGATTTTGTTTTGTGCCTTGATATGAGTAAGATAGTTTTCTTCCATGATAACACCAAATAATACCTTCAAGTAGAGATTTCGTCGCAACGCACCAAATTGAAAACTACTACAGGGTATTAACAACCTTAAACGTTGGACTTTATTTCCTTCCACATAATTTTTTTTTCGCGGTACAATTATGGCGTTCATGAGTTCTTTTTGGCGATGTTTACATCCCTTATCTTCATCATGTGTGGCTGCATCCAGGGCGTACATTGCCAGCAGTAAAATGTGCTGAATGAGATATACTAAAAACACAGGATTTAGACTTCGAGTGTTTATATCCCGAAAACAAGTACCACTTGCCCTATTAAAACTCTGTCTGTAAGATTAGGTTAGCTATTATGTATCATATTCTAGTTTTCCAGAAAAATGCTAAGCAAACTCGCGTATTTTTTAGGTGAACTTGGATACGCCCTGCCTCTGTCTCCCGTGTTATAAAGTGGATCTTTGAGGCTAAATATCTCAGGAGTGACATGAGTTGACCGGAAGTGATCCGGAATAACCCATGTGTGATCAGAAGTTCACTTTAGTGAAGCGAAAAGGAGTGAGCTTGAATGCCCCTGGAAGTTGCTCAGAGCTGACCAGAGAGAATTCGTGCGGGCTGGAAGAGTTCAAGAGTAAACCGGAAGTGAACTTTAAGATGTCAAAATATATTAACTAGAGCTAATTAGCTATCACAATATTTAAACATTTCATAAATAAATTAGTGATTAGCATCCTGCTGCCGCTAAGCGCTGGGTTTAGACAGTAGCGCTGAGGTATCAGCTTTTAGTGCTCGCTAAATTTTGCCCAATCCTGAATAACCAGTTATGAAGAATGCATGATGTATCCTATGAAAAAGATAAGTTTGTGGACAATATTTTATTTACTAAAGATTTATTTGAATATACATTCAAATATTAATTTTATTCGAATAATACTCTCGAGGACGGGACCGCCCTTGTTTAGAACCTATGTTTTGGACTAACTATAAGTTATGTTCACATAGTGAGAAAGAAGCTCCATAATAAGAAAGTTTACTAATAACTAAATATATTTTAGTGTGCAAAATTAGCTAGGTCCAGTGGATCCCAAACATACGTAGTAGTTTTCTGAAAACAAAAATGAAATGAAATTAATTTAATATAAAGAAATTTTATTTTTCTTTAACCACATGTGTATAAAGTGTCTGACAGAAAAGAGAGTAATTTTAGTGCAGTATGTTGGCAGCAGGGAGCATCTGGACTCCATGCTTACTGCTGCCAACATAGGTCACTGAAATTTCCCTCCTGTCTAACTTTATGCCCACCAGGGGTTAAAACAGTAATTTTGTAATGGTGTCATCTAGAAATTTCTGCCCTTTTCCAATCTCATTAGGAACATTTTTCTGTCAAAGGAAAATTAACTCAAACTATAAATTTACATTTATTTAATCCCCCCCCCCCCTGTATTAGCTCAAGTATACTATTTGCCATTATTGGCAACAAAAATAAAGAAGTAATTTCTTTGTGCATTTTTAGTAGGTTTCTTCCCTCCTTTCATAGGAAGGAAACCTGCTCATGAGGTTGACACATTCTGGAAGTGTCTACTTGAAAATTCCACGTTTTAGAACCCATAGACCACAGGTTCAAAGTGTGTGTGTTTATATATATATATATATATATATATATATATATATTATATATGGTGCAGGTCAAAAGAATAGTACTCCATTTTCTATGTACTACTTTATTGTTGGCACGCCCTGCATGTTTTGTGGCCTTTATGACACTTCCCCAGGGGCCATTAAATCCTAAACATTTTAAACAAATTTTTAATAAAACATTTTTCATTTTAGTAAGTCCAATAATTCCTAGCCATTAATATATTATAAACAGTTTAGTATTACATTACCTATACTAAATCCTAACCTTAAAACTATTGGTAAAATATAATAAAAATGTTACATTGTACATACATGTGTACACATTATGTATAAACTACTCTGTGTATAATATATTAATGACAAGGAATTATTGGATTTACTAAAATGAAAAATGTTTTATTAAAAATTTGTTTGAAATGTTTAGGATTTAATTGCCCCTGAGGAGGTGACATAAAGGCCACAAAACATGTAGGGCGTGCCAACAATAAAGTAGTACATAGAAAATGGAGTACTATTCTTTTGACCTGCGCCATATATATAAAAAATAAATAAATATATGTAAATAAAGGTCAGAAATACGTGGAAGAGTATATATATATATATATATATATATATATATATATATATATATATATATATATATATATATATATATATTTACATATACATGTACACACACATATACATATATAGCAAATGGTTTAATTTTATTCCCCACATCAAATTATCCATATAAAGTGTACCTGGACCGTTACAAAGCCATAAAAATATATGTTTTTTTTTTCTAAATAAAGAATAAAAATATATTAAATAATCAAGAAGAATGAAATAAAAATTAATTAAAAAAAATGTATGTAAGTAATAATAATAATAAAGATTATTGAATATTACCAAATATGTTATATATAAATATTTTGGATTAATTAGCTTCAGAAATTGAGTTATCTAAATTGAAGAAACATCCCTGGTTTATAAATTTTGCTTTCAAAACTTTCTGGGATATACACAATTACAAAAACAATATCACCTAACATTGTACAAAGGACAATCACATTTTAATGAATAATTAACTAAAGAAAACTGCGACAAAGCAATTGAACATAATTGTGTTAGGATATGATATCATCACCTCCACCAGTTAACTCAAGCAAAAAAAAAAATATTGAACAGAATTTGAACTATTCAGGATAATAAAGGAAAAAGAATTGGTTAGAGACATAAAAACAACACATTTAGTAAAAAATATTTATTTTCTTACAAAATGATTACATCTACTTATCACAAAACCACATTGTCTTAAACCACATTAATGATCGGTATAATAATTCTAATTCAATACATTTACATTGATAAATTTAAGCCTACACAAATTTACAAACATTTTTAATTATCACAGGTTTCTTTTTAACGATCATTAATAAATATAAATAATTATTTTAATGAAAACGCTCAGTTGTGAGTGGAAGGGGTTTGAAATTAAGAAATGATACGTCAGCTCACTTTTCGAATAATTTAGTCATTGAAAATTATATTCCCTGCACAGTGTGTTACAGTCAGGATAAACTATTATTTCAGTTCCACATAAATGAGTTAACAGCGCTCGTTTGAGAAAGCTTTGCCCAGTGAGTGGAGTATTTTTTTTTTTATGATCGGAAAATGCTTTTGCTATGACCAAACTGCCTGAAAACATTATACGACAGTGGAACGAAAATGTGACCACAAAGTAGCGTGCTCAATTCATGTTATGAGCTCGCTTCATGCTATGAGCCACTTTCTGCTCACTTCCAGCTTACATCCTGTCAATTTACATCAAGTGGGCCAGAAGGGAACAGGATGTATGCGAGAAGTTAGCAAAACTTGGGCTGGGCGATAGCAAAGAATGTGCTGTTTTTTTAATTTTGGCAGAAGGCTTAAAAGCTGAAAGGAATGTCACGGCCAAGGGGCAGATGTTTTTTTGTTAATTTAATTTAAAAAAAAAACAACAAATTGTTTAATAATATAGTTATAGAATACTAGACGTGCATCATAATTTATCTGAAAATTAAAAGTGATGAATAAAATGAGGGCTTAGTCAGCAATTATTTAGCTCAATAAGATTTCTCTACAAATGTGGACTGAAACTCGAACTTTCACAGCTTTAATTAGCCCAATTAAAAAAAAATCAAATTAACTAAAGAGATATACAGATCTACCAATCGGATCAAGAATTTAAGAGACTGAGAATACAAAAGGCATAGTATTCTTTGTTGATTTGCACTTAGCCACTTATTATAGCTTAAGGAATAAAATGTTAAAAATCAATGTTTGTAAAAACAGCAGCATTAATGTACAGCCTAACAAAACAGAACATTCATTACAAATGCTTATCAGGTAGTAGGTTACTATTATTAAAGATTGCTACCTAAAAGATTGAGTGTTGTCTGAAGCATATGTTCAGATAGCAAAAGTACATATTCCAGTACAAATAATAAGCGCCCTTTCTTTCACACCTAGTGGATTGTTTTCAACTAAAGAAAAGAAATTGGACAATAAAAGGAAAGTAATTTACTAAAGCCTGATAGTATTTGTTAATTTTACAATACACATAAACAGACATTTTGGTTTCAGATAACAAACAAGCATCATGTACCACCCGAGGAATACACATAAAATGTTGTTTTCCGAAGAATGTTCAATAACAATATGGACTTAAATTTCTTTTAAATTTTCTGCTTTGACAGGTGAAAGGTACTGTCAAGGCAAGAGAGAGGTTATTTTTTAGGCTCTCCTGTAAATATCATATTTCAAATTGAATATATTTACAAGTTACCACCTGGGAGGTATAATGGCATGTTTCATGGAAGGTTCTTAATGTATTATTTGAACTAATTTTTATGAGTTATTAAAATTATGGTAAAAATGCAGTTTCATGACCTCCAAACCGATTTCTTTCAAATTTTGCACGATCACGTATTTTGATGCACTAAACACGAATACGATAAAAAAAAACGTCGGATTTAACTAGGAAAGAAGTTATTAAGCACTAAAGTTCACTGTTATGCAGGTTATGAGAGCTTTTAATTATAGCGAGTTTGATTGACTGAGGTTTTGTTATCTTCTTGAGCGAGCGTAAACTCATAGCACGTATGCCCTTAAGCAACAGGTGACGACGGGTGAGGATGCCCTTAAAATTAACAATATTTTCGAAACATGGTTTCGAAAATATTGTTAAAATTTTTAACAATATTTTCTAAAATTTTTAACAATATCTTTTTTAAAAATGGTTTCTGAACATTTCAAATGAGAGTAATCTGTTTCCCAATGTTACATATCTGCGCATGCGCATGTTTACAAATATGTTGATGACGCCTAGTTTTATAACCTTCCTAACTTTAGTGCTTAATATTATATTCTATTAATTTTAGCGAGTTGGATTGACTGGGGTTTATCTTCTTGAGCGAGCGTAGAGAGCGGAAAACGCATAGCATGTATGCCTTAAAGTCGTCATTTATGCCTTAAAGTCGTCACAAATTTAGTTGTTTACATTAGCTCTCATAACCTGCATAACAGTGAACTTAAGTGCTTAATAACTTCTTTCCTAGTTAAATCCGACGTTTTTTTTTTATTTATCGTATTCGTGTTTAGTGCATCAAAATACGTTATTTTTTTTTATTTTATTTTTTTTTTTAACGGCGCATCTACATCTTGGCCATTAGCGCCGGGCTATCTACAGGTTGCCACCCTTTTCTAATACGTTATTGTGCAAAATTTGAAAGAAATCGGTTTGGAGGGCGTGAAACTGCATTTTTACCAAAATTATTAACATTGATATAATCAACTACTATTAAATTTTTTGGCTTTAAGATTCTTCTTTATGTCCATATGAGGTTACCCATTACAATAGAGGTTAAGTAACTACCAAATAGATAATAATTATACTTATTATCCAAAGAGTCAATAACTTCTTTCTTACCAAAGAGGTAATAACTACACTTATCTCCCAAAGAGGTAATAAGTACTAGTATTACCTAAAGATTTATTAACATCACTTATTACCCAGGGAGGTTAGCAAAAATTTAGCTCAAAAAAGGTACTTTACCAGTAAGCTATAAAAATATTATATTAAGTTCAACAATTAACACAATAATGCATCTTTGCAGAACCGTAAATGGGACTAAAGTACAATATCTCCTGGTTTCCATTAATTTGTATATAAAATAAAAGACAAAAATTATAATTTTCTAAAGAATTGAATTTATGTAGTTATGCAATTCCTGAAAGAACATGGTCATACAACTTTAAACATTTTAAAATAACTGAGGGTGACAAATGTACTGTAAACGGACAAATTCACATTTTTAAACTTAAAGATTCTAAAGCATACAATAGACAAAGACTATGACATAATTTTAAAAGCAGGAAACTGCATAAGTCAGAAGAAAGCCTAATTCAACACAAGAAGGATGTGAAGAAGTAATATTATCTATAGATTTGGACAGTATAATAAATTATTAAAAAGAAGAAACAAATGAAGAATAAAAATAAGATAATTGATTACTTGTTCACGATATCTTTTTTTTACACCTCTGCAAATATACCTTTTTGTTTATTTAATTATTATGTCATGATTTTGTAATTTTAAAGTATATTTTTTTAACAGGAGTTTTGCTATGAACTAAATTCATTATAATTCCTTTTTGTTTAATTAATTTTTTATTTAGTAAAGACATACGTCAAACATATCAACCAATATGTGGAATACTTAAAATGGCTTTCCATAAGAGTTACTATGGTAGGTGGAAATAAAAAGTAGAGGTTATTACTCATAGAAAAAGGAACTACACTTACTTGTTGCTATCTATTATCATCTATAAACAAATCAAAATAAAATCTATAAAAATCCGTCTTTATTCTGTGCTGAGGAATACTCATATTGGAAAATGAGGAGTGGATGCAAAACCAACTGATAATGAATTACAATATAAATAAAACTATTGACTTCTCAACAGGCAATTTAATTTACTCTAAAGCATTTTCTCATCACCAGAACTCTTAACTGCATTTTTACTACATTTGAATCAGGTATATGCTGACTGATGGTGTAAATGCTGACAGGTCGATTTGGTTTAATTGAGCGTACATTTAGGCTCATTACTGACAATGGGAGTCTAATCTCTCCTAGGCGAAACTAATTCTGAGGCCTTTATATTGGACTGCATCACATCAGGGGAGGGATGACTTTTAACGTCACACAGTTAGCATGATAATCCAAGACCGTGTTTTGCTGAGATGTATAATGATTTGGGCATGTGGAAAGAATGGACCTAGAGAGGCTACAAAAAAAAAAAAAAAAAAAAAAAAAACGCAAACTGGGGGGCAAACGGGCAGAGGTAGGACTCGTCTCTGCTGGCTTGATTACGTGAAGAAAGGCCTGCGCAATATGAGTGTCTGTCGCTTAAGGATGTGCAGCGGCCAGAGACAAATGGGGCAGGTTGTTCGTTCAGAACTTGGTCCTTCATGGACTGTAGTACCCTTCAATTAATGAATGAATTATATGTTTAATCAGTTTTTTTTTTGTTTTTTTTTCTCGCAGATTGATAATTTATTACCAATTCATAAAGAAAACACAATTATTATCTTTGTAGAGGTCATTTACTTTCAAAATGAATTACAAAAACCCAAGTGATGATGTACCTATTATGTACCATCGATAATAAACAGCTCAGGACCTGAGGATTTGTCTAGTATGATTGGAACTGTAAAAATCTAGTTTTTGCTATTACCACACATTATTAACTTTGACTCCATTGCCCTCAAAACATTGCGTTTGTTACATAGACCCCTTGAACTCCGGGGTCCTCATATATATTTGCATTTCTCATTATTGAAGTCAATCTTTTTCAACTCTTGCTTTAGATTGATGTGATTATACGGAGTTGATGTTTCAGGATCTGCTCCAATGTTCCCAGAAATTGAGGATCATTAGAGGCTCTGAAGATGAGCAAGGCAATTGAAATTGATTTGTAGTGATTGAAACATTGTAAAAATAAGAATATCTTTTTATATTTTACGCACAACTTTTCATGATTAGAAGGAGAGAGCTAAATAGTTAAGCCAAGCTTTACACCGTAGGGGAGTAAAAGTGATGATAGATTATGTATTGACTTCTCTAATTTTGGAGATAAGATGTTCGTTTGTAATCACAGATGTAACTGTTTTGTTGGTTGGTCCTTCATATTGAAAGTCATAGCAAAAACCTAAGATCTCCAACACAGTAATATATTTAGGAATACTTAGTGCCTACAGAGCTGCAGCTCTATCATCAGTGCCTTTGAGAAAATGGAATCAAGAATAAATAAATTAACATTAGATTATTTACTAATAATTATTTAACTGATATCAATTATTACTACATTTTCACTGATGAAGCTGTGGCGTTGTTAAATAAACTAATGTGATGAAGACCTTAAGTTTTGCTGTTACCTTTTAAATAAAGATTTATAAATATTAAAAAAATCAAACAATGTCTAAATATTTACATAAATTTGTCTAAATGTCAGATCTATTTTTTTCATAATATTTCACATTTCTTTTTCCTGAAGATTCTTCTCTTGACCTCCGTGCATTCTTTTGAATGCACACCATGGATAAAGCCATGGAATTCATTAATTCTATTTTGTACAATTATAATTAATCTATACCAAAATACTTGTCGACTGTACACCTCCCGGTGGTGGGACCCATCCTCCAAAAGCTCTTTCCAGCTCGCATGCCACCGCCAAACATAGCCTATCTTGATGTCGACTGGCTACAATCTACAACAGACGGAAGTAAAATTATTTCTTGTCCAATTTATTTTGGCAGGATATAAGATTAATTCTTTTAGAATGGTTGAGATTTGGGAAGGAGGCCGGCGAGAGAAGAAACCCTATGAATTTCGTTCTCCTACCGAGAAACTCATCTTCAGATCTTGTTTAACAATTGTGCTAAGTATTACAATAATCTTTGAGATTTTTAAATTTAAAAATTTTAAGTAATTTTAATTTACTGTACAGTCTGATAGAACTGCCTAATCTAATGTTAGCCAGTATAAACAGACACTTTTTAAGTACCTTAAAATGAAAAAAAAAATAAATATATCAAATAAAAATAAACACAGCCTTTGACATAATCAATGTTGAGTTATTCGGTGCCCATGACACTCTGGGCGTGTCAAATCCCTATTCCCTAAAGAGGTAGTGGGCTCAGGGGTCATAATTTACAGGGGCAGTAAATCTGTTCATTGGAATATATTGGCCTGATTTTTTTTGTTGTTATCAGAGGTAATTTTGTTGCATTAATTTGACTTTTCAATTATTTTCCTTTGGAAGTAGATCAGATTGGAACTAACAATATTCTTAGTTAAATAAATGGGTCTTTTTGCGAAGACCACATCCAGTTACTTTTGAAGTAGCAGTAGTGATTGTATCAGTGATTTAGCGCATGCGCATAACTCCTTTGCCTTCCTATTGGAGGATTGGATGACCAATTGCATTCGTTCTTGCTGGGAGTAAAGTAACCTTCAACAGTGAATTAGCTTTTGTTTATGAAAAAGCTCTGCTTATGTTAGTGAGAAAAATGAGTCTTTTACAATTAGTTCGCGATGTTCCTGACAAAGTAAAAGGGATTGGTTTCTTACTGGGAAAAATTAATGGAATCCTATTAATTTTAGCGAGTTGGATAGACTAGAGTCGCTACAATTAATATATTTCTATTAATTGGGGGTCGGATTGACTAGGGTTTTGATATTTTCTTGAGCGAGCGGAAACGCATAGCATGTAATACCTAATAAATGTAAAATATCCAAAAAAGAGAGAGAGAAAAGGAATAAAATATTTTGTTTACAAATAACGTTGTTTGTTATCCTTCATAACCTGCAAAACAGTCAACTTTAAAGCTTAATAACTTATTTCATAGTTGAGAGAATTGATTTTGATCATATTAACCTTTTTATTAATAAATATTGCTTGCCATTATCTAATATGAATTATAACCGTAGATAACGAGTCAAGAAGTAGTAGATAACCAGCAAAGAACCTATAAGCTAATCAGTAAGCTTATCAGCGAGTACGAGTAACTGTTATAAATCACTACTGCTACTTCAAAAGTAACTGGATGTGGTCTTCGCAAAAAGACCCAAATAAATTAAACAAATTTTAGGGTGTGATGAGACAATAATATTGCCTGAATTCATATAAATATAACGCTATAACATCTAACAGAACCATTGACTCCATTAAGGGACTCAACTTGCCATATTGATAAAATCGAAGATTTTAAAATTAAAACAGAAGTTTAATAAATATATTACAGTAGATCGCTGATTATCCTAAATTAATTGGGACTGGGGGTGCTTCGGATAATTGGACATGTAAATTGTAATAAAAAAGAAACGATAATATTATGTTGTGAAATATTATTTATTAATGTTCCAAAGTACTTTCAACAAAAATTAATTAATGCATTACTGTAAAAAGTTATACAAACTAATAAATTACTTATCTTTATCTCTAGATCAGTTATAAAAACGAACTACTGGTACGTGTTTTATCTTAGTTCAACAGTGAAAATGTCATTATCACATAGACCACAATAAAAAAAAATCAAAGACCTACAAACTTAAACTGAAAAAAAGCACTACTCTAGTTGAATGTTTTCCGTTCACGCTTTAGGGAGTCGATTCGGATAATTGGCGTTCGACTGTATATATATTATCCTAGTGAGATAGACTACTAATTAAATACATTATCATGTAAAAATAATTAACTATCACTTTGAATTACATGAATAGAACAGAATTACATGAATTATGGTGAGAAAACATGGAGGAAGCATGTCATACCTGAATCCCAATCGGAAGACCTTCCTTCCCAAGCCCGAGAGGACAGACAGTAGCTGGTAGTTCTATGAGATTAAAGAAGGACAGGTAGGTGCTGTCGAGTAGCTTGTAGTACATCCTATAGTGCTTGTGTGCGGGATCAGTAAACACTGGCAACAGTAGCACACCATCATCTCCAAGAATTTCCTAAACCATGAAAAAATTGTAATATTCCATTTTATAAAATTGTATTCAAATTATTCGATGTTGTTGTTTCAGCTTCTTGAGACAAATACATATTTTCTACATTTAGATAGGGTTTTTTTTGGGGGGGGGGGGGAGGATATATGGTGCACTGAAGATGGAAAATGGAAGATGTCAGGTAATCCAGAAATCTATTTTCTAAAATATCTTGAAAAAGGTTAGGAAATCGTTGTGAGTGAAAGGTGACTATTCAAACGCTTACTAAATTCTCTACAAAAAATGTTCTGAAGAATTTTTCGATTAGGTGATGTCAATCGGAGAAATAAGTGCTTAAAACTTCAAAATTGTTAGTTTTGATCTTTTCAGCGGGTTTGTGTCTCTGTTTACCTAACTTTTAATGTAATTGTTGTTTTTTTAAATTGCATTCAACAGTAAAATGAGCATTCTAGCAAAACAAGGTATGAAAATCAGAAATGTTCTTACAGTTTTTCCAAGAGTGAATGTTGAGAAAGAGGGTGGAGTAATTTCTGCTTAGATACAATCTCATCGAACGTCAGACGCATCCAAACATTCCAATCCAAAGCCCTAAGAACAATATTCAATGCTCCGTTCTCTGTTTCCAACCTCAACCTCCATAAATACCTCAATATCCCACTCTTTGAAGATGTTATATTATCCAGTTTACACCCTAAACTTTCAACTCATCAAAATCCCGAAGTCTTCTTCCTATCGAGAGTCACCCACCCCACTCTCTCCACCAAGGCGACTCAGAAGACAGTCCAGAGATCTGCTGCAGTGACCAAGTGAAGTGTTAGCAATGGCTTTCTCTTCCTTCAAGTGCATCAATGTCTGTGGCTCACCGATCTCTCTTTGTTTCCAGCCACGGATTGGAGCAGAATGAATCTTGTGGAGGCCCCTTTAAACGTCATCTGAGCGTCCTTCTGACATTCATCGAGGATGAAGTTGGTAGGCCTCGAGCACAGAATCCTTCTATTGTATCATATATTATATTACCAGATGCATTTATATACAGGATGGGTACTTACGTATTAGCGTCAAAGCAGGTTAAAGAGTCGGGTCTCAGAGAGCTGGATCAAGGATTAAATCAGTTTTTGCCAATATGGCGACGGGATTATCTACGATTTGGGTTAACTAGAGTTAACCATTAGCTAGCGAAAACGCGTAGCACTTATATTAATAGCATAATTGCTATTCGTTTCCGCTCGCTCAAGGTTATATCAAAACTCTAGTCAATCCAACCCGTTGATAATATAGATCAAGGATGGTTTTTCGCTGGATAATGGACTGATAAACAATTTCCAACAGCATCGCTTCGAAACAGTAGCTTTCATCCAAGCTATTCTGTTGTCGCTAACTCGCACAAAAACTGAAATCGCGTAACAAAAAGAAAACAACAAGAACAATTGCGTGGGTAAATAAAGCACAAATGAATTTTGTTAAAAAGACAAAGGGAACAAGATGGTTACTATTAACACAATAGATGATGATATCTCTGATAGTGATTGACAAATAGAAATGCGTTATCCATGATCCAGATCTCTGAACGAGACCTGCCTCTTTAACCTGCTTTGACGCTAATACGTAAGTACCACAGGATGTAATAACCAATAAAGAAATAAATGATAATAGAGATACAATCAGATTCCTGTTGTGGTGCTTAAAATCTTATATTTTTTCTCTTTGAGATTTTATTTAATATTTTTCATGAAAGATCAAAACCTGTCAATAAATGCTTCTATTTCTTTACTAAAGGCACCAGGGATATGAACAGAATCACACTAAGATGCCGCAGTTCCTGCAAGTCGGACTTTTTTTCTTAAAATAAAGTTTATTCTCTCTAAGAATTTAAAAAAAGTACTTATATTGGTATATAAAAGTATCAATTTGTTGTTAACTAGATTTAAGAAAGAGAAAAGCAATTATAATACCTCTAAGTCGTTTGTAATTTTTGATTTCAATTTCCTCATTGCTTCTATTCTGCTCTTTGGCACCTTTTCGGCCAGCTTTTTCAGAAGTCCAAAGGCTATCGTATAAGCCATGAAGTTGGAACAGAAAAAGATCTTTTTTAACAATTCTCTTAACACATCCCACAATGTCCAATCCTAAAAATGCAGAAATAAACATTTAAAATGTGATATTGTAATACCAAATACATTGATAAATAATACTAATATGGATAATACTTCAGGATCGTCTGATTTCTGAAAGACATTAGTTGGCGATTTCATGTTCAGCATCAGAACTACCGTGGCCTCGAGTGATCGGTCCAAATTGCTGACCATTACCTGAAAAAGAATGTATTCTGTGAATAATTTTTCTTTTTTTCAAAATCTTCTTAGGTCAAACTGTTATTAAAAATATTAATTTTCACCCAATCAATTTCAAATTTTAACTGCAGATTTTTAATAATATTTGCTAGTAAAGTACATAGGGAGTTTTCCATTCTTTGAATTATTACAATTTTATGACCAATTTTTAAATAGAAAATGAAGAATTGTTTGAAAAAATTAATATTTCTTAAAAATCCGACGTACTTTACTAGCTTTAATCTTCTTCTTTCAAAATAATTTAAGTTTTTTTGTTCTAGATTAAAAATTGCCGCCTGCAGACTGTTGCCCGTGAAAAAAGAGGGTTTCAGGCCTTCAGACATGGCGCCGCCATTTTGTTTTCGAAGAATTAATTGTTTGTTGGTGGTTGCTTAAACATCCCAAGTAAAACTTATGGCATAAATAATTGAATAATATTGATTTATTTGTTACATATCCATAAATTGAAGAAAATGACTTAGATTTTGATCACACAAGGTAGGGGGTTGGATTACCCCTTAAGTAATCCAGGGTTATTTTTATGTGCTCAATTTTAAATCTAGTGAGTACTACTTCTTATATTTAATTATTTATTTTATAATATTTATTTATATAGATTTCTATAAAGTGCATCAACTACTATGGAAAGTATTACTCTAATCATTGTATAACTTGGATTTCAATGGATCCAAAATAATTATTATTTGTAAATTTATTATTAAACCATTATGCATATACCTTGTTTTCCAATGCTTTACTAATAATATGTAAAGGAAATATATTTTACCTTTTGTGGATCGATTCCAAATTTTTTAAAATGCATAGCTGATTTTCTAATTGCTTCTCTTATGTCAGGACAGACTCTTTTTATCATATGTGATTTACAATCTTCCATGTAGTAGATCTTCAGTTTATTCAAGTCTACCTGAAAAAGAACAACAACTTTTTAATAACTTTTGTTTTCTTTTTAAAGATTAGATTAGATTCCTGTTTTGGAGGGCATTAAACAGGCAAGGTTATTACGCCCTTCTGAGTAAATTATGATATTTATAATATTAAATTTAGTTTTATTTTTATATTCCGTGAGTTATGTGTTTTGTGTGTTGTAATGTATGCTGTGTGTAATATACTCTCTGTTTTTGTTATTATATGTACATAGACTATTTATTTTTTCCATTTAAGACTCCTCTACTTTTTTTTTATGTAGAGGAATGTATGGTTTATGTAACGTCTTTTCTCGATAAAAATTCTAGGCTTTGTCGTATATTTATCGTGATAAGTGTGGTTCATGGGCCTATATAAGGGGGGGGGGGGTGAGGGGGCTGCAGAACCCTCATAAGGTTTTTATGAAATATTTCATTGGTAAAAATGTGTCATAAAAACCTTAAAAATAAATTAAATAAGATCATTTAGTTAATTAAATTGCAGATATTGTGGCATGGGCATATAAAAGGGGGGGGGGCTGAGGAGGCTGCAGCACCCTCATAAGGTTTTTATCACACATTTCATCGGTATAAATGTGTCATAAAAACCTTAAAAATAAATTAAATAAGATCATTTAGTTAGTAAATTGCAGATATTATGGCATGGACGTATGTAAGGGGGGGGGCTGCAGCCCCCACCTAACGTTTTGATTTAATTGGTAAAAATATGTATTAAAAATATATTTAAATAAGATTACTTAGTTCAGAAAAAATACTTTTTTAGGAGTAATAGTGTTTTAGTTGGCTTCAAAGTTCTAGATTGTTAGTATTCCGGGCGGCTAAAGGGGTGGGCTTGGGGGGGGGGCTTAGCCCCCAGAATGAAAATTCACAATATTTTTTGATTAAGTTAGAAAAATAAATTCTTTAGGCAAATTAATAGTAATAAGTTCTAATTAATGTATGTTCTTAGTTTATCAAATACTTCCTTAATGATTTCCCGGTGCCTGGTTATAGAAATTTGATTCTACACCCCTCAGCTCGACTGTAAGCACATATAAAATTAGCCCCCCCAGAAATGTTTGTCTAGAGCCGCGTATGAGTATTCCATACTCGCCAAATGTTCACAGCCCCCTCCCGAAATTATTTCCTGTATATGCCCCTGGTGGGGTTTCCTCCCTCTAGGATGGCAGCCCGACAGAAAAATACTAATTGTCCAGGATTTCGAACTGAAAACATTCGAGTTTTGACGTTTGACAGTACTCCTCAACAGAAGGTAAAAGTTTACCTTTTACTACTGTGGCGTGACTCTCACCCCTTCACGATGAACGGATCGTTAACTAACGACACGGGCTGTTCTCCTTATCTCTCTAATCATGAAAGTAATATCATCAGTGTGCGTAACGACGCGAGTAATTACTCTATCTTAATTATACGATGTGAGAAAACTTGCTTGAAAGTATGGAGTTCTGTTTTCCTAGTTTGTAAAACCTCTGTTACATAGGCAAAATTTGTACAGTAAATGTGGCAACACTGCTAGTAACAATGGCGGAACCTCCAGGATTCAAAAATGTTTCCTTGTGGTTTTTCGGCTCACAAACCCAATTATATAATTGAAGACATATTATGAGACTGGCAACATTAATAATTTATTAATCATAATATATATATATATATATATATATATATATATATATATATATATATATATATATATATTTATTAAAATATACTTGTATACATGTAAATTTGAATGTAGCTCGCCATCAATGGAACGAAACAAGCATTTCGGACAAGCTGAAAAAATCAATTTTTCGATAGTTTTGAAAATTATTAGGAAAAAGTAGGTAATATATGTTACATTATTTAACAGCTAAAGCGATTTGTCACATTAGTACAAATATTTGTTGAGTGTAATAATATGTCACCTATTTTATTTCTAAAAAATACGTTGTGATACTAAGTTATAATTTTCATTATTTTTTCGTTTCTTCATAGCTTATTATTTTTATCTGAGAGCAAACTTAACTAATGTACTCTCCAAATGTACAGATGTTAAATAAACGTATTACTAAAAAAAAAAAAAAAAAAAATTCTTCATAGCATGCCTAAAAAACAGCAAAGTTGCTCTTATGGACCTAATAGGATTCACCTGTCTCAACTTGTCTCTGCGGTTTGTGTCTTAAACATTTCAACTCGATTATTAACAGACTGAACTGTTCAAAAGTATTTCCACCAGTCAATAATATATTTTTCCCTCAGTCCATTGTTAAGAAATACACGTTCCATAAACGTTCAGTTCAAATCTCAAGGCCGGGACTGCACACTTTGGCCTCAAGTTTGGACTGTACTGGTCTAGCGCACACACGGTAAGTTAATAAACCTCAAGGCCGGAACTGCTTAGTTCAGTTATAGTAGACCCACTGAATGTGAAGCAAATATCCTCTTGTCCACAAACGTGAGCCGCACAGTCTCGAGCTCATTGGTCTGCACACTTAATCTATTGCTTTTTATCATTCTACTTCGATGGACTGTACAGTTCAGCTCAGGCCTCAAGGCATACGGAGTCCAAAAGTCCAAATCTTGAGATATTCCTCACCGTGTATGGGCACCCTTGCCGTTTCAATGAGAAAGGTTCGTATCCAAGATAATGTTGTCTCATGATGGAAATTTTCATTGCACGCATCGCGAAATATGAGAAATTTCATATTTTTCAATTAAAAAAAAAATGCTCTTATCTAACACCGGAGGACCTGGACGAGGTTTTCCCCATTTTAATCGTAGATAGATAGAAGCAAATTTCGGTTACGATAATTAAAAAAAAAAAAAAAAATGTATGAAATATACTATTTCATTAAGGACTATTATTTCTTTAGAAAATTAAATACCTAATTGACACTTTTTCTGGGGGTCGATTACGTCAGGAGCCAAGTCAATACTGGCAAAAGAGGAAAAGGCCTTCAGGTTTCAGTTCTGAAAAGTTTTGGCGCTATTATTGGAAGCTTCTATTTTGAAGTTACAATATAAAATTAAAAGACAATAAGCAAAAGATCAGGGTATTGTCATATATCTTTCTTACAAATGATTACTGAAAGCCAATATGTACAGTTACCTGAGAACTGCAAATATCGTCTCAGATAATGTAGAATTTCGACAAAGGAAACTGTTTTCCTAATGCTCCTCGTGATGTCAAACCCCAATATTAATAAATTTCGCAATGAGCCTTCTCAAGCAAAGACAGATTAGGATTTCATCCCGAAGTGAAAATAAAGGTATTATTAATTGAATACATTTTGTGGAAAATACATTTATTTTCAACAGACTTATATTCAATTACATAACGCTTTTTTCCGCCTAACTGGCTACTTTGGCCACAGTTCGCAATTATCTCTGACAGGTCGGACCGATAGTCTTGAAAATCTTAGGATCTTAGGATATTTATTTATTTACGGTGCTCTACAGCTGTAAGGGGGTTTGCTCACATAATTAGTAAATACCAGTAATAATAACACAATATAGGGGTCTCCCGTGGTCTAGTGGCTAGCGCGCTGGATTCATAATTTTCTCATCTCAGGGCTCGCTGGGAAAATTCCTCGCTGCACCCTGGATGTCGGCGCTAATGACCTAGATGTAAATGCGCCGTAAAAAATTTATTTATTTATTTATTCAGAATTTACAACAATGTAAAAATACATTTTCAGTAAAAAGATACATGTGAATGTGTCTTTTCACATTCACATTTTTATTTTATTTCGTAAAAAAGAAAAAAAAAACACAATTTAAACACAATATAAAAATTAAAAAGTAAAAATGTACAAATAAAATATTTAAGATACATATATAAAATTTACAAAAACATTAAAAAAAAATTCACAATTTACTGTATTAAAAAAAATGAGAAAATAAACAATATCAATACTGTGATAATAATAAATAATATTTTAATTAATTTTTTATTGCCAGTTAAAAATTATTATTGCAACTTTATTTTAGGAGATAAATATAAGATACGAAGACCTTATTTTCTCGTCTGAAGCTGCTCCTCACCTTAAACAAAAGCTCTAGCATACATTTACACTGCTTCATTGACGCATAAATATGGTAAGTTGTATCATATTTTGTCACAAAGTTTTATTTAACAGAGTTGTTGTAGAATGGTCAGATTGTCATATGGAATAGTTAAATAGTCTCTAGTTTTGCATTCTATTAATAAGTGTTTATTAGTTGTCTGTTGCGTGACTGAAATATATTGGACTGTCTTTTTTTGTAATGAGATAGGAATGTGTTAAATGTGTATGTCTAATTCTTAGTCTTGTAATTACTACATTATTCGCATCTTGTTAATTACGTATTAGCTTGCCAATCACGAGTAATGCTTTTAATCTCTCTTAAGGGGTTTTCTCTTATGCCGTGGCTTGTCATTCAAGACGAATATTTTCTGTAACCTCTCTTCATTAGTAAGTTTAGTATAAATATTCTTAATATTACGCACGAATTGTCAACCGTTTTAGGGACATTTACTATGGTATACGAAAGGTTCAAAAGTACTCTACTCTAAACGTAACCAGACTTGGTTTCGATGACGTCGTCAAGCGTGTTCACAAACGTTCAACCCATTCCATCGCTTCCGAGTAATCGAAACATCAAGTTTTTTTTATCCTTTTATCGAAAATAAATTAATTAATTGAAAGATATTACATTAACTGCTGAAATCAGAAAAGCTAAGATTCTGTATTCTATTTCTACATGATACATTCTCCTTTCTAAGCGGAGGGGCATACTAATTGAGCCCTATTACGCTGGAACAGCAACATTGCAACCCCAACTTCTAACATACTCAGTAATTTGTTGCTAATTTGTTGCTAATTTGTTACACTATTTTCAAATTTGTCGCTCCAGCCGTTTCCGAGAAAACGTGGCTGTGCTAGCGTAATATTACGCCAGCACAGCCACCCCTGTAACTTTTGATCTAATTGTCTGACGAAATTCAGATTGGTACGAGAATTTGTTGCTAATTTGTTGCTCTAGAATGACACCAATCACGAATTTGTCGCTCCAGCCGTTTCCGAGAAAACGTGGCTGTGCTAGCGTAATATTACGCCAGCACAGCCACCCCCGTAACTTTTGATCTAATTGTCTGACGAAATTCAGATTGGTACGAGAATTTGTTGCTAATTTGTTGCTCTAGAATGACACCAATCACGAATTTGTTGCTCCAGCCGTTTCCGAGAAAACGTGGCTGTGCTAGCGTAATATTACGCCAGCACAGCCACCCCTGTAACTTTTGATCTAATTGTCTGACGAAATTCAGATTGGTACGAGAATTTGTTGCTAATTTGTTGCTCTAGAATGACACCAATCACGAATTTGTCGCTCCAGCCGTTTCCGAGAAAACGTGGCTGTGCTAGCGTAATATTACGCCAGCACAGCCACCCCCGTAACTTTTGATCTAATTGTCTGACGAAATTCAGATTGGTACGAGAATTTGTTGCTAATTTGTTGCTCTAGAATGACACCAATCACGAATTTGTCGCTCCAGCCGTTTCCGAGAAAACGTGGCTGTGCTAGCGTAATATTACGCCAGCACAGCCACCCCCGTAACTTTTGATCTAATTGTCTGACGTAATTCAGATTGGTACGAGAATTTGTTGCTAATTTGTTGCTCTAGAATGACACCAATCACGAATTTGTCGCTCCAGCCGTTTCCGAGAAAACGTGGCTGTGCTAGCGTAATATTACGCCAGCACAGCCACCCCCGTAACTTTTGATCTAATTGTCTGACGAAATTCAGATTGGTACGAGAATTTGTTGCTAATTTGTTGCTCTAGAATGACACCAATCACGAATTTGTCGCTCCAGCCGTTTCCGAGAAAACGTGGCTGTGCTAGCGTAATATTACGCCAGCACAGCCACCCCCGTAACTTTTGATCTAATTGTCTGACGAAATTCAGATTGGTACGAGAATTTGTTGCTAATTTGTTGCTCTAGAATGACACCAATCACGAATTTGTCGCTCCAGCCGTTTCCGAGAAAACGTGGCTGTGCTAGCGTAATATTACGCCAGCACAGCCACCCCCGTAACTTTTGATCTAATTGTCTGACGAAATTCAGATTGGTACGAGAATTTGTTGCTAATTTGTTGCTCTAGAATGACACCAATCACGAATTTGTCGCTCCAGCCGTTTCCGAGAAAACGTGGCTGTGCTACCGTAATATTACGCCAGCACAGCCACCCCTGTAACTTTTGATCTACTTGTCTGACGAAAATCAGATTGGTACGAGAATTTGTTGCTAATTTGTTGCTCTAGAATGACACCAATCACGAATTTGTCGCTCCAGCCGTTTCCGAGAAAACGTGGCTGTGCTAGCGTAATATTACGCCAGCACAGCCACCCCCGTAACTTTTGATCTAATTGTCTGACGAAATTCAGATTGGTACGAGAATTTGTTGCTAATTTGTAGCTCTAGAATGACACCAATCACGAATTTGTCGCTCCAGCCGTTTCCGAGAAAACGTGGCTGTGCTACCGTAATATTACGCCAGCACAGCCACCCCTGTAACTTTTGATCTAATTGTCTGACGAAAATCAGATTGGTACGAGAATTTGTTGCTCTAGAATGACACCAATCACGAATTTGTCACTCCAGCCGTTACCGAGAAAACGTGGCTGTGCTAGCGTAATATTACGCCAGCACAGCCACCCCCGTAACTTTTGATCTAATTGTCTGACGAAATTCAGATTGGTACGAGAATTTGTTGCTAATTTGTTGCTCTAGAATGACACCAATCACGAATTTGTCGCTCCAGCCGTTTCCGAGAAAACGTGGCTGTGCTAGCGTAATATTACGCCAGCACAGCCACCCCCGTAACTTTTGATCTAATTGTCTGACGAAATTCAGATTGGTACGAGAATTTGTTGCTAATTTGTTGCTCTAGAATGACACCAATCACGAATTTGTTGCTCCAGCCGTTTCCGAGAAAACGTGGCTGTGCTAGCGTAATATTACGCCAGCACAGCCACCCCTGTAACTTTTGATCTAATTGTCTGACGAAATTCAGATTGGTACGAGAATTTGTTGCTAATTTGTTGCTCTAGAATGACACCAATCACGAATTTGTCGCTCCAGCCGTTTCCGAGAAAACGTGGCTGTGCTAGCGTAATATTACGCCAGCACAGCCACCCCCGTAACTTTTGATCTAATTGTCTGACGAAATTCAGATTGGTACGAGAATTTGTTGCTAATTTGTTGCTCTAGAATGACACCAATCACGAATTTGTCGCTCCAGCCGTTTCCGAGAAAACGTGGCTGTGCTAGCGTAATATTACGCCAGCACAGCCACCCCCGTAACTTTTGATCTAATTGTCTGACGTAATTCAGATTGGTACGAGAATTTGTTGCTAATTTGTTGCTCTAGAATGACACCAATCACGAATTTGTCGCTCCAGCCGTTTCCGAGAAAACGTGGCTGTGCTAGCGTAATATTACGCCAGCACAGCCACCCCCGTAACTTTTGATCTAATTGTCTGACGAAATTCAGATTGGTACGAGAATTTGTTGCTAATTTGTTGCTCTAGAATGACACCAATCACGAATTTGTCGCTCCAGCCGTTTCCGAGAAAACGTGGCTGTGCTAGCGTAATATTACGCCAGCACAGCCACCCCCGTAACTTTTGATCTAATTGTCTGACGAAATTCAGATTGGTACGAGAATTTGTTGCTAATTTGTTGCTCTAGAATGACACCAATCACGAATTTGTCGCTCCAGCCGTTTCCGAGAAAACGTGGCTGTGCTAGCGTAATATTACGCCAGCACAGCCACCCCCGTAACTTTTGATCTAATTGTCTGACGAAATTCAGATTGGTACGAGAATTTGTTGCTAATTTGTTGCTCTAGAATGACACCAATCACGAATTTGTCGCTCCAGCCGTTTCCGAGAAAACGTGGCTGTGCTACCGTAATATTACGCCAGCACAGCCACACCTGTAACTTTTGATCTACTTGTCTGACGAAAATCAGATTGGTACGAGAATTTGTTGCTAATTTGTTGCTCTAGAATGACACCAATCACGAATTTGTCGCTCCAGCCGTTTCCGAGAAAACGTGGCTGTGCTAGCGTAATATTACGCCAGCACAGCCACCCCCGTAACTTTTGATCTAATTGTCTGACGAAATTCAGATTGGTACGAGAATTTGTTGCTAATTTGTAGCTCTAGAATGACACCAATCACGAATTTGTCGCTCCAGCCGTTTCCGAGAAAACGTGGCTGTGCTACCGTAATATTACGCCAGCACAGCCACCCCTGTAACTTTTGATCTAATTGTCTGACGAAAATCAGATTGGTACGAGAATTTGTTGCTAATTTGTTGCTCTAGAATGACACCAATCACGAATTTGTCACTCCAGCCGTTACCGAGAAAACGTGGCTGTGCTAGCGTAATATTACGCCAGCACAGCCACCCCCGTAACTTTTGATCTAATTGTCTGACGAAATTCAGATTGGTACGAGAATTTGTTGCTAATTTGTTGCTCTAGAATGACACCAATCACGAATTTTTCGCTCCAGCCGTTTCCGAGAAAACGTGGCTGTGCAAGCATAATATTACGCCACGAGTTCGGACGCATAGCGCAGGAAATCACGTGACCTTGAGCAAGTTTTTTCATTAAGGTCATAATTGGTTCAACAAATACGACCGATATTCCATTTTTCCTATATATTTAAGCCGAAATCGCCCTGAGAACACTTTGAAGTGAGTAACGAATATTTTAAGGTGAGTTGTAATTCCCATGATTTTCGTAGATGATGAAACGTCTGTGTATGTAATTAAACCCTAATTTTTCTTATTGTTTATATGGGCGTATATAAGGGGGGGGGGCTTAGGGGCTGCAGCCCCTCCCGGAATTTTGATTTCATGGTAATAACCAGAGACCGAAAATAACTATTTTTATTTCAAATGAGTTTCACTTAACCTTTAATTTTTATTATTAGGAAATAAAAATAGAAATTCCATCGTAATTGATAATATCAATTAGATATAAAATATATTATATTTTAATATTTAAAAAAAAAAGTTTAATAATTTTTATTTCAAAACCTTAAAAATAAAAATTATTTGAATAATGTTATTTCGACATTTTTTTATAACAATTTTCAATAACATTTTTTTTTCTTTAACTTTAAACATTATTTTAAATAATAAAAAAAAAATTAATGCTATAATAAATAGAAAGTAATGCACAAAAACGAAGTCTATAATATACAATATATACTCATACAAATCAATTGGATTTAGAGGAACTTTGATTCACTGACATAAGCAAATAACTTCTATTAATCAAAAGGTTTCAAATCAAGTATTTATTGATTTATTCCGAGGATAAGAGATATTTAATAAATGAGTTTCACTTTACCTTTAACTTTTATTATTGTGAATTAAAAATAAAAATTCCATCGTAATTGATATATTTCATTATTTTTTTAAAACAATTTTCCAATAATTTTTATTTTAAGAACTTAAAAATAAAAATTATTTCATAACAGTTAATTATTAATTTTAAAAATATAAATTATGAAGTAATTTTCATTTTTTTAATTAAATCATTTTTAGGAAACATTTAATTTTGATTTCGGTCCTTGATAAAAACTTGTCATTAAACCCTTAAAAATATATTAAATAAGATCACTTAGTTCATAATACATATTTTATTTTACGTGTAATAACGTTTTAAGGTGCAAATGACCACTCACCGTAGATGCACAAAAAAAAAAAAATAAATAAAAATAACGTTTTAGTTGCCTAAAACTATTCCAATCTCTAAATTTTTAGTATTCCATACCCTGGAAATGGTCTCAGCCCCCCCCCCCCCCCCCGAAATTTTCCCTGCCCCGTGGGGTGAGTTCGGACATGCATCAATTATACCCGCGTCCTCTTGGCTTAAAGGAAAACAGTATTTATTCCAAAGAGGCTTTGAAGAATGTGATTGAGGATGTCAAATCCAAGAAGAAGACTCTGAGAGAGGCAGTAGATCGATTTAGGTATTTTCTTGTTTCTTTATTTATTATTTATTTATTTCTTTAGTTTATTTATTTGTTGGTGTTCTGCATTATGCCGAAGTACACCTTATATTTTATATAGTTATTACAGAACATTATATGAGCTTATTGCCTATATATGTATATTATGTATATATTATTACATTGCATTATATTACCTTATTCTTTATGTATATATTATTACATTGCATTATATTACCTTCTTTTTTATGTATATATTATTACATCGCATTATATTACCTTATTGCCTATATGTTTACATACTAACATTAAATTATGCTTAATATAAGCTTGTTTTTATTATTTACTTAAATACATATGTACATATACATATAATATTAGATTACATGATTTTAAATTATTTTGAGTATTTATATATTGTGTTAGTGCTATTGCATTGTATTAAAAAATAATGTTAAGAATAGAACTTAAAAAAAAAAAAAATTACATTAAAAATTAGTTTTAAAATATTTTGTTTTTGCTAAATGAATTACTGTTGTTTGAACGTAAAATTTAAAAAAAAAAAATTAATAATTCTTATCCAAAATATTTTGTGATAATAGAATAAAACTTTATCCTTAAATCAGTAAAATACATTATTTAAGAAATTACTAAACAATGTCATAGTTATTTATTATTTATTCTTCCCTTATACTACCTTTTATATCCTTCCTAATACCACCTCTGATAACCTTCCTAATGCCTCCTTCTAAATCCCTTCCTAATTCCACCTCTTATATCCTTCCTAGTAACATCCATGGGCATAGGAAGGGGGGCCTGGGAGGTCTGCAGACGCCCCTCCCACGAAATTTTGAGTTGGTAATAATGTGGCATAAACCCTCAAAAATAAATTAACTAAGACCACTTGGTTTATACAAAATACTTGAACCTTGGTGTTATAACGTTTTAGTTGGTTAAAACTATTCCAAGTTCTAAATTGTTAGTATTCCATACCCTGGAAAAGGCCTCACCCCCCCCCCCCCCAAATATTACCCGCCCCTCCCGAAATGATTTTCTATTCCTATACGCCCATGATACCAACTTCGATATCATTCCTAATACTTAAAAATATTTTTAAATCTTTATCGATCTTACCTAATAGACTCCGAAAATGACCCCCGTTAAAATATATATATATAGGGTGTCCCGTAAATGTCTAGTCAAATTGTGAGGGGTGATAGAGGACCCTTGGGGGAACAAAAAATGTTCTATAACGATTTCCCGAATTCTCACCTATAAGGGAGAAATCGTCGTTTTATTGTTTTTTCGAGACAAACGTGGTTTTTGGAACAATAATCGTTGTAGCTCCGTCCCAGGTGGTTCTACTAGAAAGGGAGTGAAACCAATCGAAAGCTGAGTAAATTTACTATAAGACTAGTTGGAAGTAAACGTATAAATGATTGAATGTAAGTATGTATATCTTACTAAAAGAAAGCTATTCTAAATTTCCTGACATTTTCTTGATATTTCTTTCCAGCGTTACTCCTCAATGGGCAGAATTAGAGATTTCCGGGTTTCAGAAAAACTTCCCCATTTAATTATCTTTCCATTCATGTATCATAACCCTTTATTGAAGTATTTGAACGGTTTTAAAACAAAAGTTTTAAAAAAAAACATGGATCTGTGAAAAGAAAATTACTTCCACGAACATAAAAAAAATGCCTGAAACTGTAAATAAAATACAAATTTATTTTGATTTTATTAATTCAGGTACCTAATACTGGGTCCAGGAGGCGGCCATTACGGATCCCCAACTATACATTAACCTCAAAAATTATTATTTTTACCTAGATCACGCACGCATTTGAACACACTTTTACAGGTATTTATATTTAGAAAACAAATGCTTTACCTTGAATTGATACTGATTGCTACGCTTATGAAACTCTCAGGGATTCTCGTGAGCCCATACGTTTTTGTTGTGGTAATTAAAAATTCTATCCCTCATAAATAAGATGTACATAGTCCAGTAAAAATGTTTTCAAATGCTAGGTAAAAATAATAATTTTGAGGTTAATGTATAGTTGGGGTTCCTTAATGGCCGCTTCCTATACCCAGTATTAGTTACCTGAATTAATAAATTCAAAATAAATGTGTATTTTATTTACTTACTGTTTTAGAATTTAGAATATCTTTCTTTTGGTAAGATATACATACTTACATTCAATCATTTTTACGTTTACTCCCAACTAGTCTTATAGTAAATTTACTCACCTTTCGATTGGTTTCACTCCCTTTCTAGTAGAACCACCTGGGACGGAGCTACAACGATTATTTTTCCAAAAACCACGTTTGTCTCGAAAAAACAATAAAACGACGATTTCTCCCTTATAGGTGAGAATTCGGGAAATCGTTATAGAACATTTTTTGTTCCCCCAAGGGTCCTCTATCACCCCTCACAATTTGACTAGACATTTACGGGAACCCTGTATATATATATATATATATATATATATATATATATATATATATATATATATATATATATATATATATACAGGGTGTTCAAAACTCGATTGACACCCCCCTTTTTTCCACAATTTTTGACATTTAAAAGCGAAACTTGGTGGGTATAAACGTGGTCGAATGTACATTCATTGGACCCAATGCACGACCCCTCAACTTTCTCCAGGTCTTCTCCAGCAACCCTAACTCTGGAATCTTCAATGGAAGGGGGTTATTTTTATGACGGATTATTGTAGAGAATTGAATTTTAGGTCGATTTTATATCGGTCATTTTTTCGCTAAAGCGCACCAATGAGTAACAAATTGCCAAAAACCTTTAAAACCCTTGTTTTTTGTCACTTTTCTGCCAATAACGCAGAAAGTATGTCCGTAATGGAAAAAGTAATTGGTATAATCGTTGTAGAGGATTAAATTTTCTTTCCAAAAAGTACCTTTAAATGCCTAAAACGTAAATAGGAATGGGGCAAAACACACTTTTGTTTTTGAAGTTTTCAGAAAAGTTTATGATCAACGTGGTCTACGCTTCCGTAAAACTTAATAAACGTTTTCTAAACTTTTTGCTCCACCTAAAAATCAAATCAATTACTTTATAAAGGCATTAAAATAATAAATTTAAAGCAATAGAACTCACCTAATGATTAGAATTTCGTAGCAATTATTTTTGTGTTGGACGATTTATTTATTTTTTACGGCGTCTTGACATCTAGGCCATTAGTGCCGACATCCAGGGTGCAGCGAGGAATTTCCTAAATAATAAAAGTTGAGGGGTCGTGCATTGGGTCCAATGAATGTACATTCCACCACGTTAAGACCCACCAAGTTTCGCAAATATCAAAAATTGTGGAAAAAAGGGGGGGTGTCAATCGAGTTTTGAACACCCTGTATATATATATATAAATTTGAACCACCATTATTTTCGATCTCAAGGGGATCTGAAACGCAAAATTTTCTAGTCGGCACATCATCACATCACCTGTGTGACTAGGTGTCGTCAGTGTGTTTTGCAAGGAAGCCTTTTGTAAAAAGGTTCATAATTTTCGATCTATTTGTTCTGTAATTAACTTTTATGCAAGAATTAATATCAAGAATAATTTTCATTTAATTTTGATGATATCACAAAAAAAACACAAATTACTCTTATTTATTTGCTGTTTTTTTTTTATTCTAGAATTTCAATTACATTATGAAATTGAGAGATAATCTCCGTTTTGAGTATTCCTTTGGAAATTTGATTAAATAAAACAACATTTGTGTGATTCGGCAGTCTGGAGGATTTATTTTCGAAGAGAAGTGATTTTCGAAACGTTGTCACTAACCAGAAGTTTATATTATTATTGTTTGAATTGATACTACGGTTTGAATGAGATAATTGTGGACATTTAATGTACATTAGCCTTTAAGAACATTTAATGTACATTAGCCTTTAACAACATTTATGGGCCTTTATTTCTTTTTTTTATTTATTTAATTTACAGAGTTCTGCAACAGAGGCGAAAAACTCTTTAAATGTCAGTCGTCAACTTCAAATGTGATATATATGTATATAAGAACATATGAAGAAATAAACTTGTAGGTAGGTGTGGGTAAGTAAGGTGTGTCCAATACGAATCCTGGATAGGATGACTTCGTCCCGGCGGGACAACTGTTCATTTGTTCAGGCTTTCGTTGTATTTTTGTATATGGGCCTTTAAGAACATGAAAAAGTCCAACTCGCAGGAACTGCGTCATCTTAGCGCGGTTAAGTACATCTTGAAGAAATGGAATAGATTAGCATCACAAATCACAGGAAACTGACAGCCACTGCCATCATGATTACCACAGCCACTCCAAACTTATTACCAATACCTTTCACCGTTTGTTAGCTTATTTTACTACAATACTAATTTTACTGATAAATGCAATTTAAAACTAGAAACAACCAATTAAAAAGTGAGATAAAGAAAGAGAAAACCCATTTCAAAACAACAAAACAAACACTTTTTAAGTTTTAAGCGCTTATATCTCTCATTGACGTTGTCCCATCGAATATTGCTTCAGAACATTTTTTGTAGAGAATTTAGTAAGCATTCGAATGGTCACTTTCTACTTACCACGATTTCCCAACCGGTATCGAGATATTTACGAAAAATGTATGGAGATCCGAAAATTTTTCACGTCTATTAATAAAATATTTTTTTTCGCATACTTCCTTAACTCCAAATGTAACCAAAATTTAATCATCTTAGTTGGGATTAATTTCCAAGATGTAGAAAATATTTCAATTGAATCCCGCGATTCTAAGTACTCACAAAAAAATAATGACCTACAAAAACATTGATTCCACTTTTCTCAGAAAGGGTTACATATATCACCTTAAAAATGGGTTCATTCGTTTTCTTATGTTAACAAACCTATAAAACAAGTACCTGCAAGCATATAAACTCAAAAACGTAAGCGTTACGATTTTTTTTGCGCGAATTTCGCCCCAAACACTATCTTCAAGTAGGCGGATTCTGCTGGTTAACGAACTTGACCTTTCAAATTAGAAGACAGATCTTTGTGCCAAATTTCATCAAAATCGGACCATTTTTGAGCCGTCAGGAGCGCGAACAGACAAGCATATATATATATATATATATATACATACAAATTTTAGCCACCTATATTTTCGTGATCTATAGGGTCTGAAACGTGAAAGTTTCTAGTCGGCACTTCCGGATTGCGTCATGAGGTCAACCTCATAAGCGGGTTCTCCCTATGGAGATAGGGAGTAACCGTGCTAAAAAGAGTATTTTATAAAGGGAGCCTGCTAGAGTTGTTGTTACCAGGTATGTAAACATAACATCACGTGGACGAGTTAAGAGAGTTAAGAATGAGGGAGGAAGCGGTGAATTTCCTGTAGCTACTAGGTACTGTCAGATTCCTGTGAAGGCTGATTCTTATAATCTCCCGTTCTCCGGTATGCCATTGCGTCGGTGTTTTAATTTTTCTCAAAATACCAAAACATAATATTAACCTTTAAGTAGAGATGTGGGGAGTTTTAAGCACCCCATGACTTAATTAGCACTATATTTTGAATTTAAAAATTTACAATCCATTTCATCGCTTTGGTACCTTCATAAAGAGTAGTTCTCTTCACATTGAGGTTGCATTCGCAGAAAGAAAAACATTATTTGTTTATTTCCTGGGCCTTTTACTGACTTAGGGTGTTCTCAACACTCTACTTACGTAACAAAAATTTAAAATATAATGTCTTCTTTCGACCGCCGTTTGACATTTTATATGAAGAGAATCAAGAAATAATGAAGAGGCATTTTAAGTAAATGTGTGAAAATGATGGAGAAGATGAGTGTATTGATTCGGAAGATGAGGAAAGAGATAGGTATTTTTGAAAAATCTACAATATATTTGTCAAATACCACTCACTCACTCACTCACTTACTGACCTATCATCCCCTAGCCCAAACCACACGACAGAAAATTTTGAAATTTTGCAGGACACTCCCTATAGAACGTAGGTGCTCGCTAAGAAAGAATTTTTTGATATTCGAATTTTTAAGTATTTTTAGAGGGGTTTGAAGTTTGAGTTGGTTAGAGCAGGCAAGCCTAGGTAGCATGCATTGCTAGGACGATAACAGAACAGCTGTTACTATACTGTATCTATTTCATAGTATTATTTTTAATTGAGGTTAATTTCAACTATCATGGCAGACCTTGAATTACTAAAACTGAGAAATAAAATGTGAATTTTTCCCTCAAAGAGTTTCCGCCTTGACACAAAAATTTGAAATTTTACACGGGCCATCCGTTTAAAGTATAAACACTCGCTAAGAAAGGTTTTTTATTTTTATATTCAAACGTTTAAGTACTTTTAGGGGGGGTTTGAATTATTAAGAAGAAAATGGTTCGAATTTGATAACATTTGGTACAAAAATCTTTCTTCTTATTTAAAAGTTTATGTTCATTAACCACCAATCACGAATTTGTGCTGGCGTAATATTACGCTAGCACAGCCACGTTTTCTCGGAAACGGCTGGAGCGACAAATTCGTGATTGGTGTCATTCTAGAGCAACAAATTAGCAACAAATTCTCGTACCAATCTGCATTTCGTCAGACAATTAGATCAAAAGTTACGGGGGTGGCTGTGCTGGCGTAATATTACGGTAGCACAGCCACGTTTTCTCGGAAACGGCTGGAGCGACAAATTCGTGATTGGTGTCATTCTAGAGCAACAAATTAGCAACAAATTCTCGTACCAATCTGAATTTCGTCAGACAATTAGATCAAAAGTTACGGGGGTGGCTGTGCTGGCGTAATATTACGCTAGCACAGCCACGTTTTCTCGGAAACGGCTGGAGCGACAAATTCGTGATTGGTGTCATTCTAGAGCAACAAATTAGCAACAAATTCTCGTACCAATCTGAATTTCGTAAGACAATTAGATCAAAAGTTACAGGGGTGGCTGTGCTGGCGTAATATTACGGTAGCACAGCCACGTTTTCTCGGAAACGGCTGGAGCGACAAATTCACGATTGGTGTCATTCTAGAGCAACAAATTAGCAACAAATTCTCGTACCAATCTGAATTTCGTCAGACAATTAGATCAAAAGTTACGGGGGTGGCTGTGCTGGCGTAATATTACGCTAGCACAGCCACGTTTTCTCGGAAACGGCTGGAGCGACAAATTCGTGATTGGTGTCATTCTAGAGCAACAAATTAGCAACAAATTCTCGTACCAATCTGAATTTCGTCAGACAATTAGATCAAAAGTTACGGGGGTGGCTGTGCTGGCGTAATATTACGCTAGCACAGCCACGTTTTCTCGGAAACGGCTGGAGCGACAAATTCGTGATTGGTGTCATTCTAGAGCAACAAATTAGCAACAAATTCTCGTACCAATCTGAATTTCGTCAGACAATTAGATCAAAAGTTACAGGGGTGGCTGTGCTGGCGTAATATTACGCTAGCACAGCCACGTTTTCTCGGAAACGGCTGGAGCGACAAATTCGTGATTGGTGTCATTCTAGAGCAACAAATTAGCAACAAATTCTCGTACCAATCTGAATTTCGTCAGACAATTAGATCAAAAGTTACAGGGGTGGCTGTGCTGGCGTAATATTACGGTAGCACAGCCACGTTTTCTCGGAAACGGCTGGAGCGACAAATTTGAAAATAGTGTAACAAATTAGCAACAAATTAGCAACAAATTACTGAGTATGTTAGAAGTTGGGGTTGCAATGTTGCTGTTCCAGCGTAATAGGGCTTACTAATTGAAGGGTAAGGGGAAAGAACAAGGAATGTCACAAAATCTAATTTTCGAGAAAAAGCTATTTTTGTATTTAAAATTACCAAAATATGTACAGCAACCAATTTTATTTTATTTATATATAGAAATCAGAAAGTATAAGTCCTATTGTGCTTGTAAAAAAAAATCGACAATAAATAACTCAAAATAGAGCTTTTAATGACATTTTTGCCACAAAAGTAATATTATTAGGAGAAAAGAACAAGGAATGTCCAACATTTTGCAGATTTGAATCTCCTATTTCCTTCCACAATTTATAGGGCAATGTTCTATAGAAAAGATGGTTGTCTGGATGACAAAATTTTTTTAAAACTAGTACATCATCATATTTAGCCTTTGACAGTTTCAGTGGTTTCTTGTACGCTCTAGAAGGCAGCTCAAACTCATCCGGCCTTAGCTTCTGTTTTCCTTTCTTTGGTACTACTCGTTTGGCAGAAATACAGTCATTCTTCCAATTTCCATATTATATATCCCGGTGGAAGATGTAAGCTGGCTTACCTTTTAAAATTTTTATCTCTCTCACTTTTTGTATCGGGAACGGACATTTTCTAACATATTGTTCTTTAAAGAAATTAGTTCATTGAAGAATATATTTTTGTTTTATCTTGACTACAATGAATGGCTTTGGTTTTCTTCTGGTCCCTCTTAGGTTTTCTTCCCAATCTTCTGGCAACTCCATTCTTGCTTTTTGGTTTACTAGGCCCATATTTTTATCACATTTAAGATATGAATGGCCTCTAATAGGGAAAGTAACGTTGATGGAGTCAAACCGTTGTACCACATGAACTAGGTAGTACAAAAACCTGATAACAGTATAATTTTTATTTTGCCCTCCTGCTGAATCACAGAAAATATGTAAGTTCCTAACACCTTCATGGAGGTTATCTAAAATAAATTTAAAAAGAAAGGAACCAACCTCATCAGCGCCTTTTCTTCCTATGAATTCTGGATAGGTAAAGAACACTGAATTCCCATTAGAAAGTTGATGCACATTAAACGTAAACATGATAAATATGGACAGTCCCAGTTTTTTCCTCTTTCTGCTTGGACAGTCCCAGTTTTTTCCTCTTTCTGCTTGGACATTCCTTGTTATTTCCCAGTATGCCAAATCTTTCATCGTGTGTAACACAGATTTGTGTAGAATTTTCAATGTGATTGTGTGTCAGTTATTCAGTACCTCTATCAAACTGTATAATGACCTAATAATTAGAAATTCGATAAAAATGGACATTTCTTGTTCTTTCCCCTTACCCTTCAATTTTGTTAGGTAGTTATAATAACTGAGTGAGAGATATTGAGTGAAAACATCTTGAACAAACATCTAAATTGAAATGTTAGGGAGACATAATACCAGAACAGGGAGTGTAACTAGGACCGCATAGAGGTTAGTGTGGGCGGGTGAAAGTTCCTACCTCCTTGCACAAAGTAATGAACAGAGAAACTCACTTCGGGAGAAAGTCTTTCTTGATGGCAATTCTCGCGGTACCTGTTTGAAGAATTCTATTTCCAGGAAAGTTAAATTAATAAAATTACTGACAAGTAATTTTAAATGGAATTTAGTATTATTTTGTCCAATCTAGATTTGAATGTGGTGATCTTAGGGCGAGCTTGAGTGACGATGAGGTCATGATTGCTACCTACCTTGAGGACGGTCTGAAATCACTATCTCTACCCTGATAAATCACAATGAAATATGAAAGATGAAATGAGGTGCCTAAATATAGAGGGGTGTACGTCCCAAAATTAAAAATATGCAGTTAGTGACTGGAAACAATAGATGAAACACCACTCTACTTAGTAGCAAAGAGTTATTTGAAATACCGTCAATTTGGATTAACGGTATTTCAATTAAATAAAACTCAAGTATTTGAATCACGTAGTTACACATTTGAAATAAGTGTTGAGTAAATTTGAATTATAATGTAATTCAAATGGTATTTGAATTATGAATTACATTTGTTTATTCTAATTTAAAAGGCTGAAAATATCAATTACAGGCTAGCAGTCGAAGCACCCCCCTCCCCAAAAAAAAGAAACAATCAAAATTACTGTAATGGAAAAAACACAATTGTAATTGAATTACAATTCTTGATAAAATTTATATTTGAATTACATAATTAGTGCTTCAATTACATTACAGGATTACTATGTAATTATAATTCACGTTTTACTTGAATTATTATTCTTGATGTAATTCTAATTATTGAACTACAAATACAATGTAATCGTAATTCGTAATTCTTAATTGAATTACAATATGCCCTACACTTGTCTTCTTTGAATTGAGTAAGAAATGTTTCTATATGTTTTATCGCGTTGTCTCGGCCCCCCAAAGGGAGGAAACCCGCTGATGTCAACGCGTTGACTAATTTATTTTATATATTTTCTCCGACATGTTTCGTGCTTTGCTCTGCAGGGGCTTTCCTTATTAGGAAGTCTTCTCTGCCGTAATACTCCTGTACGTATTACGCCTGACTCAAGAGGGATTTTATATTCAATACTTCTTCTTGTAATGGTTATAGTGCTAATTGTAAAAAGTCCGACTCCCAGGAACTGCGTCATCTTAGCGCGGTTCAGTTTTTATCCCTAGTGTCATTTGGGAAGATTGAAATAGAAACCGTTTTTATGTTGGTTCAACCTTTCCCCCGTAAACAAAGGGCCAGTTATCAAGGGGTAGCGTACCATTATACCTGGAATGGCACCCACCACAGGTTGGCCAGCCCAACTGCTACAAATAGTTATTTCAAATATCAAAACAAATATCAAAATATTTCTATATTGCTTGATTTCTTCTACAGTAATACTAATTCTATAAATAAATGCAATTAAAAAAACAACAACAACCCATTAAAATGTGAGCTAAACAACTACGAAAACCCGGTCAAAAGAACAAAACAAACACATTTGAAGTTTTAAGCACTTATTTCTACGATTGAAAATTCCTAATCAAAAATTTCTTTAGCATCTTTTTTGTATAGAATTTAGTAAGCTTTCCAATGGTAAACTTCCGCTTCCCAAGATTCTCAACCGCTTTAGAGATATTAAGGAAAATTTACAAAGTTACCAAAACGTTTCATGTCAATTAATAAAATATTTTATTCTAACCCTTCCTTAACTCCAAACGTAACCAAAATTTCAACATATTAGTTTTGATGAAAGTTGAACAAGCAGAAAATGTTTCAACTGAATCCCATGATTCTAAGTACCCAAACCAAATTCGGTATTCAACAACTAATTTTCCCATTTTCTCGAAAACGGTTAAAGCTATCGCCTTGAAAATGGTTTCATTTGTTTTCTTTGGCCAAGAAGCCTATAAAACGAGTACTTACAAGCATATGAACTCAAAAACGTAAGCGTTACGATTTTGTTTGCGCGAATTTCGCCCCAAACGCCATCTTCTAGTGGGTGGATTTTGCTGGTTAACGAACTTGACCTTTCAAATTGGACGACGGATTTTTGTACCAAATTTCATCAAAATCGAACCATCAGGGAAGCCAGAAATGAGCGAACAGACAAATATATATATATATATATATATATATATATATACACAAATTTGAACCACCGTTATTTTCGGTCTCTAGGGGTTCTGAAACGCAAAATTTTCTAGTCGGCACTTCCGGATTGTTTCATGAGATCAACCTTATAAGCGGGGTTCCTCCCTATGAAGGGAGGGAAAATCGCGCTAAAAGAAAATAAAAGTCCGACTCGCAGGAACTGCGTCATCTTAGCGCGGTTCCGTTCATATCCCTAGTCTAATTTGGAAAGATTAAAATAGAAGCAGTTATTATTTTGGTTCCACCAGTCTTCTTTTTTTTTTAATTAATTATTATAATGTCGTGTCAACCCTTAAGGTCACTAACGCCATTCCTGTGTGTAGTAAAGTCTTGAAAGGTCACGATTTACAATCTTACCTGGAAGGGCCTAGAACACACTAGAAACACTAGAAACGGACCCGCTAGTGACAAGGTCTTGGAATCCTGGAAATCTATATTTCTAACAATAAATTGTTTTTGTTATTTTACTTAGCCAGTTTTATTGTCAAATACATTAGCCAACTATAAGCAATAAAAAAATAACAAGGAATAAAACAGACAAAAAGAACCTTTCGAATAAACGAAATCAATTAATTTAAAGTTTTAAGCACTTATTTCTCCGATTGACATCGCCTAATTAAAACTTTCTTCAGAACCTTTTTTGTAGAGAATTTAGTAAGCTTTCGAATGGTAATCTTCCGCTTCACAAGATTGTCAACGGTTTTCGAGATTCTAACGAAAGTATACAAAGTTACCAAAACTTTTTTTGTCTGTTAATAAAATATTTGATTCTAACCCTTCCTTTACTCTAAACGTAACAAAAATTTCAACATATTAGTGTTGATGAAATTCAAACATGCAGAAAATGTTTCAACTGTATCCCATAATTCTAAGTACCCAAACCAAAAACGGTATTCGAAAACTATTTTTTCCAATTTTCTCGAAAACGGTTAAAGCTATCGCCTTGAAAATGGTTTCATTCGTTTTCCTAGCCCAAGAAGCCTATAAAACGAGTACTTACAACCTTATGAAGTCAAAAACGTAAGCGTTACGATTTGTTTTGCGCGAATTTCGCCCCAAACGCCATCTTCCAGTGGGCGGATTCTGCTGGTTAACGAACTTGACCTTTCAAATTGGACGACGGATTTTTGTACCAAATTTCATCACAATCGGACCATTAGGGAAGCCAGAAATGAGCGAACAGACAAATATATATATATATATATATATATATATATGGGCGAGGTTAGCTCAGTGGTAGAGCACTGGACTAATAAGCTGGAGGCCTGAGTTCAAATCCCGAGCAAGCACTAAAGATTTTTTCTTCTAGTGTCTTCGTTCACCGGTTGAATTCGGCCTCCCTGACCGTCCCTAGGCCAACCCAGCCTTTAATTAATTTAATAATGGGTACCTTGGTTGGTACTAATGACTCTAGCAGTCGAAGCAGCCAAGGGGAAAATCAGGCGGCCGGAGCATAGTACTGACCACACTATCTCCCTAGTGTGCCGTATGGTCATGAATCAGATATCTCTATAGTATCTGCCCCTCAGGGCCCTCGTGGCCTGTTACGGGACTGATTTTTTTTATATATATATATATATATATAAATATATACATATATATATATATATATATATATATATATATATATATATAAAAAAATTTGAACCACCGTTATTTTCGGTTTCTAGGGGTTCTGAAACGCGAAATTTTCTAGTCGGCACTTCCGGATTGTTTCATTGTATCAACCTTATAAGCGGGGTTCCTCCCTATGGGGGAGGGAGGAACCGCGCTAATAACTAATTGTAAAAATAAGAAGCTAACTTCTGACCTCTTTCACAAAGATTATGGTGTTTGGGTATTGATCGTGTCGCCACCTTCTTTACCGACGTTTCGCTAGTCATACAACTAGCTTCTCCAGGAGTTAGTCTGAGAATGAGAATGTTCGTCTGGTTCAACCGTTATACCGATCTTAATCCTGTGGTACTCAGCAGCATGACTAGCGAAACACCGGTGAACAAGATCGTGTCGCGGCCAAAAACCAACCATAATGTTTGTTATGACTTGGACCGTGTAAGTCTGCGAGTTAAATTCCTACCTCTTTGTCTAAATTGAGAGCAGCGACAGTCTCCTTGGGCGCAGCGTTTTTTAGTACCAGCGCAAGGTCGGATGCATATCTCGCAAGGGGTGCTAACGTTAGGAACCTGTTCCAGTCAGGATCTGAGGAGTCTGGCATGTGACTGTCAACGCTCACTATCCCTGAAACATATCATCAATTCATCAACATCTCAAAAGCATAATTACTGTTTAATATTGTTTGCTTATGATGCATCATTAAAAATTTTCTTCGGCCGTCACTCATTACCCAACGAAACTTATTATTAAATGTTGACAAAATCAATTTAAAGTATTACAATCCTGTACATCTTGTATACAGCTGATGTTCAAAGTCCCAACGCTCTCCTGGCAACATATGCAGATAATGAAGCTATCATAGGATGATTCCTACGCTGCGTCGGATAAGCTGCAGTCCCACTTGAATAAAATCCAAAAATGGTGCATAACAATCAAGGTGGACAAAGAAACATTTTGTAGGATGGTGGGAATTGATGTTCAGAAGAATGAAAAAAGTCTAAAATTTCCACAGGTATTTTATTTTTTGCAGAACGTTTTCACGGACTAAGTCCCATTTTCAATTCCCATGCAAAGGTCTTATTCAGCCGAGCCTTGAACTCTCTTTAGAGTTCATTGCTCTCCTTGCAGTCTAGGAGAAAGTCTTGGTTGAATAAGAACCTTTGCATGGGCATTGAAATTGGGACTTGGTCCCTGAAAAAGTTCTGCAAAAAATAAGATACCTCTAAAAATGTTGGACTTTTTTCAAACTTCTGAAGAAACAGTTCATCATACAAACTTTTTTGCCCGCCAGTACATTTTAATAATACAATTCGATACTTTAGACTACACTTGTACTTACAACTTACGAGGCAATATCTTAGGACACTTTAACTTAGAACCTTCGACGACGTTTTAGACAACTGAACAGGCTATCAAACCGCAAATTACATTTATGTACTCATCAATCATCTACAAGTGACTTCTGCTGCCCATTCGAACATACACTACAGAACTCTTTAGAACAACGAAACCTCGAGTATTGACAAGTATTCAAACTTTTTAAACCAAATTCCAACGAGCCATTGTCAATGCTGGGTGATATAATCAGGAGTATTTTTGCTGGGTTGTTCTGCGGGGAATGGATTGAAGTTTTTGGTATTAAAAAATGAAAAATAAAGTAAATTATTTGAAACATTTTTATTAAAAAACACTACATTACTCTCAACGCTTTGTACTGTAACAGATTTACCAAAGTTGGCATCATTCATGCAAATTCCTGGCGAATAGCTTGAACTCAAAACAATACTCTTCGCCTTTGATTGTTTCGCCAGGTTTCAAGAAGCAGTAAGCCATCAGCCCAAATGAAGCCCGTCAAACATTTATCATTACTTTATTTTTAAAGTATATCGGACAAATAAAAGTACACAGTTTATTATCAAGAGAAGTCATTTAATGAAAGCAATAAATCCTGCAATAATTTAGAGGCAACCCTATACAATAAAAAGTGCGGTAAATAATTTGTCTTGTCTGTCTAAGTTTGTGCTTTGTGGTTCATCTTCGTGACTAGGTTGGCTTTAAATATCCATGTTTTTTTTTCTCAATGAATTTATTGCTTCGTGAATTGCTGTTACAAATGAAATTTCAAGGGAGTTTCAGGGCCTGTTTAGATGGTAATGAACTTAACGAAATTATTTCCAGGTGTACAGATGTTATATTGACAGCTTTTCTAATGGAGACCACATGGTTTTCGTCAAGCTTTGAATAATAATTGTTTATTGCATTCGTTGCACTCTTATTTTGATTTATGGTCTTCAATTAATCTTGTCCTACAGGTTTCCTGCTTCATTCATTAATTGGAAATTATTACTTCTTTTTCTTAGGCCTGGAGCAACCTTCGAAATTCTTTTACATGAATATAGTTCTTATTTTTTGCTGCTAATATTTCTGTAAGCTGGTCTTCCTTGTAACTCTAATCAAGGCAAGGCATTACTTCCTACTTAGTAGATAATGATCACGGGGTATTTATTAGTGCATACACTACATTTGCTCAACAATTTATATGAGATCTCATATTTCCTTTTTCTAATTATCATTAATGAAACTAATTTCTAGTGAAATAAGCTTCATACTAACGCAGGAAAGTTGAATAAAAACGTGTTATAATAAAATATGGAAATATTGTTTTATATTCAGGGTGTCCCACGTTGAGATGTCATAACTTTAAGGGTTTATTCTGTATCCTATTTGTAGTTCAATGGCACAAAAACGTTCTATCTGAAAATATAGAGGAGCTACTCAATCTTTTGTCTATTTTAAAAACTACTGGATTTTTTAAAGAAAAACTGTGTTTTTAGAATTTGCGATCAATGTATTGTAAATAACGATACCATTTTAAGAATCTACATTAAATTTCCAATAAGAAACACGTTATTGAAATATTACCATGTAAATTAAAAGCTTTATTAAAAGCCATATAAATGGGAATGTTTAACATTAGTGTTTTATTAAATTATTCAATATTTTCTTAATCAGCTATTTTTGGACTTAGAGGTTTGCCTCCACCTCAAAAGTTGCATTATTTAATAAGCTTCAAAATGGTACCTTGTAGTTTAAGAAAAAATGTATTTCAATCTTTTCTTCTCTGATTTGTAAGTCAAAACAAATAAATATGCTTTAGCGCGAAGGAGCCATTCTGTACAAATTCTTTAATTTCACACGATGTTGGCGGTGTCCCATCCTTCCCAAACTACATGACGTTTATTAAACAAATCCATCTACCAAATAACAACTCACTCTGGTTTCAAATGGTTGGTTGCCCAGCTGATAATGGACGAGTGGTGACGGAATGGGTGAACACTATAACCAAAATTTAAACACCTTAGTTGGGATTAATTTCCAAGATGTAGAAAATATTTCAATTGAATCCCGCGATTCTAAGTACCCACAAAAAAATAATGACTTACAAAAACATTGATTCCACTTTTCACAAAAAACGGTTACAGATATCGCCTTCAAAATGGTTTCATTCGTTTTCCTATGTTAAGAAACCTATAAAACAAGTACCCCCAAGCATATAAATTCAAAAACTTAAGCATGACGATTTTTCTTGCGCGAATTTCGCCCCAAACACTATCTTCCCGTGGGCGGTTTCTGCTAGTTAACGAACTTGACCTTTCAAATTAGAAGAGAGATTATTGTACCAAATTTCATCAAAATCGGACCATTTTTGAGCTTGCTAGAGAGCGAACAGACAAGCATATATATAAATATACACACATATATATATATATATATATATATATATATATATATATATATACAAATTTGAACCACCTATATTTTCGTGATCTATTGGGTCTGAAACGAGAAAGTTTCTGGTCGGCACTTCCGGATTGCGTCTTGAGGTCAACCTCATAAGCGGGTTCTCCCTATGGAAATAGGGAGTAACCGCGCTAAAACGTAAGCGTTACGATTTTTTTTGCGCGAATTTCGCCCCAAACACAAAAATCTGTCTTCTAATTTGAAAGGTTAAGTTCGTTAACCAGCAGAATCCGCCCACTAGAAGATAGTGTTTGGGGCGTAATTCGCGCAAAAAAAGTTTTTGAGTTTATATGCTTGCAGGTACTTGTTTTATAGGTTTGTTGACATATGAAAACGAATGAAACCATTTTTAAGGGGATATCTGTAACCGTTTCTGAGAAAAGTGGAATCAATGTATTTGTAAGTCATTATTTTTTTGTGAGTACTTAGAATCGCGGGATTCAATCGAAATATTTTCTACATCTTGGAAATTAATCCCAACTAAGATGATTAAATTTTGGTTATATTTGAAGTTAAGGAAGTATGTGAAAAAAAATATTTTATCTCCATACATTTTTCGTAAATATCTCGATAACGGTTGGGAAATTGTGGTAAGTGGAAAGTGACCATTCGAATGCTTACTAAATTCTCTACAAAAAATGTTCTGAAGGAATTTCGATGGGACAACGTCAATGAGAGATATAAGCGCTTAAAACTTAAAAAGTCCGACTCGCAGGAACTGCGTCATCTTAGCGCGGTTCCAGTTTTTTTTTTTTTTTTTTTTTTTTTACGGCACATCTACATCTAGGTCATTAGCGCCGACATCCAGGGTGTAGCAAGGAATTTCACCAGCGAGCCGTGGGATGATAAAATTCCTGCCGGAGGTTGGGAATCGAACCCACCATCTCCCGCTTATGAATCCAAGGCGCTAGCCATTAGACCACGGGAGACCCCAGTTCCTGTTCATATCCCTATTCTCATTTGAAAAGCATAGAATAGAAACAGATAATATTTTCCTCGGCCTTTGTTCAAAGGGTTTTATGGCTGGCTATACCTGGGGTCAGGTCCGCAAGACCCTAGAATCCTCTTCTACCGATACTTCATTTCATACGTTTCAATGAATTGGAAAATATCAAATATTTTCACACATTCCTGTGTTCTTTTACTATAGTAATAATTCTACAGATAAAATCAATTAAAAAATAAAATAAAAAAACCAACAGCATAAAGGCAATTGAAAATATTCAAAAGACGTCAACGAATCTTTTTCTCTTGGCAAGCTATATTTCTAACAATGAATTGTTTTTCTTATTTTGCCTAATCTGTTTTATTGTAAAATACATTATCCAACTATAAGCAATTAAAAAATAACAAGGAATAAAAACAGACAAAAAGAACAGTTCGAATAAGGAAAATCAATTACTTTAATGTTTTAAACACTTATTTCTCCGATTGACATCGCCTAATCAAAACTTTCATCAGAACCTTTTTTGTAGAGCATTTAGTAAGCTTTCTAATGGTATTCTTTTGTTTACCAAGATTCTCAACCTTTTTCGAGATATTAAGGAAAATATACAAAGTTACCAAAACTTTTTATGTCTGTTAATAAAATATTTTATTCTAACCCTTCCTTAACTCCAAACGTAACCAAAATTTCAACATATTAGTTTTAATGAAAGTAGAACATGCAGAAAATGTTTCTACTGAATCCCATGATTCTAAGTACCCAAATTAAAAACGGTATTCAAAAACTATTTTTCCAATTTTCTCGAAAACGGTTAAAGCTATCGCCTTGAAAATGGTTTCATTCGTTTTCCTAGCCCAAGAAGCCTATAAAAAGAGTACTTACAAGCTTATGAACTCAAAAACGTAAGCGTTACGATTTTTTCTGCGCGAATTTCGCCCCAAACTCCATCTTCCAGTGGGCGGATTTTGCTGGTTAACGAACTTGACCTTTCATATTGGACGACTGATTTTTGTACCAAATTTCATCAAAATCGGACCATTCGTCTTCGAGCTAGAGAGCGAACAGACAAATATATATATATATATATATATATATATATATATATATATATATAAATATATACATATATATATATATACAAATTTGAACCACCGTTATTTTCGGTCTCTAGGGGTTCTGAAACGCGAAATTTTCTTGTCGGCACTTCCGGATTGTTTCATTGTATCAACCTTATAAGCGGGGTTCCTCCCTATGGGGGAGGGAGGAACCGCGCTAAAAGTGTTTGTTTTGTTGTTTTGAAATGGGTTTTCTCTTTCTTTATCTCACTTTTTAATTGGTTGTTTCTAGTTTTAAATTGCATTTATCAGTAAAATTAGTATTGTAGTAAAAAAGCTAACAAACAGTGAAAGGTATTGGTAATAAGTTTGGAGTGGCTGTGGTAATCATGATGGCAGTGGCTGTCAGTTTCCTGTGATTTGTGATGCTAATCTATTCCATTTCTTCAAGATGTACGTAACCGCGCTAAGATGACGCAGTTCCTGCGAGTCGGACTTTTTTTAGATGAATATTGAGGGCTATTGAATAAAAAATTAAAAGAAAACTTAATATATTAATTTATAAACTTAGGATAATTTTACAACTAAATTTCTTGGTGTATTTTATGATATATATATATATATATATATATATATATATATATATATATATATATATATATATAGGTATATGTATATCTTTTAATGTTTAAATTGAGCGATTTGTGTTGTTTTGTTTTAAATGTACAAGAATAACCTACAATATGATTAACGAGGAAACAATATATATATATACTCAATATATACCGTTCCTTTAGGACTAATGGAGGTCGAAAATTGGATACTCTGGGAAGTGTTTATTTCCGCAGTTTGTGTATCAAAGTATTAAAAAATTATATAAAAAATGGAAACAAAAATAAGTATAATTTTATATACAAGTTACTGCTTTTCTTAATTAATTTAATACTAGCTGGCTTTCAATTAAACTAAGTAACAATTATTGAGTCATCTATTTAACTGTGATTTAATAATTAATCTGGATTCCATGTTGGTATAATTGTTCTATTGTTCTGTGTCGTAAGCGTTAAGCTGTTAATTTTACTCTTAATTGGTCTTGAAAATTAAAATGTTCGCGTGTCGCCTATAATTATATCATTCTCAGAGTTATATGTGTTTACTATTTGCACGAGTATGATTATCAGAGGGTATCATTATAAACACTAAGACCTTGAGGATGTTGGTTGATACATAGGAAGGAAATCGTGCAAGAAATGACGATTTCCCGTAGTACTTTTCAGGAACTAACAATTTGATGGGATTTTCGTTTGTTTTACAATGGGTTTGTCTCAGTATGACACTATAATAGTTCAGTCGGGTAATTCTATGTATGTATGTATGTTTGTGTGTCTGTGTGTGTGTTTATATATATATATATATATATATATATATATATATATATATATATATGCACAGAAAATATTAGGAACAATTAAAGACTATCTCAAAACGGCACACAGTGGTGCCAAATGTCCGATTTTGGGAAAAAACTTGTAAATACTTGAAGCATTCTGATTTTTGTATTATTTTTACAGTAATGTTTTTGAGCTGAGTCGAATGACCACTACCAATTCGATAGAATAATTATTTTGGAAGACCGGGTTTTATAATACGAAATCCCTGAAAAACGGCAATTATTCAATTTAAAAAAGTCATATTTTACTCAATTGGTAGAGATATACATACTTTCAAATGTATTTTTGAGTACTGAGTTGAATAAATTAACAACAAATTAAAAAAAGAAAAGATTAGAGCAGATTGGTCTGGGCGCAATGAAATTTTTTTTTTTTTAAATTTTACTTGACGGTGTAAAGCCAGAGCTGGCCCAAATTCCAAAATACTTTGTCTAATAGAAATATCAAGCTCCTCACGAGCAGAATCCGCCGGTTGGAAGACTTATTTTTTTTCCGCACGATTTTTTTTTGTCAGGTGCATTTTTTTATAGGCATTTTGACGAGCGAAAGCGATTGAACCAACTTTCAATGCTATGTGTTTAATCGTTTTGGGGGAAAAATGTGTTTTTTTTTTGGATACTCTAGAAATTCAACAAACATGACCAGTTTTTTACTTTTTTTAGCATTTTGTATATTGATATATTAATATTAAACATAATTATAGACTAGTTAAAATAAATAAATAAAATAAAAATATTCCAAAGATTTAAATAAGATTTTAAAGAATTTGTGGCTAGAAAAAGGTATCAGAATGAAGAAGTACAAATTTCAAGTGAGTAGAGATAACAAAAGCATTCCAAGAGCTATTTTTCGATAAATTTTGGCATTGTAAAGATCAAGGGCAACAAAATACATTTAATATGTAAACAACATAAAACAATTCAAGGATACAAATTATTTATGCTACCAAAAAATGTTCAAAAACAAGTAAAGGCAATACAATAATTTTTTTGTCTTGAGAGACTTGCTTTAGTTAAAGAAAATGTAGCTTTTTAACAAATTCAGTTAAAGAATTTGTTAAATTTAGGATGCATCCTACGGTACAATAAGCAGTCTTGTCCAACAGGTGGCAGACCATATTTTGTGAAAGCGTTATTATTATTCCAAGGAAAACTATAATTTTTTTTTTGTATTTATTATTTTTTTTTTTACACAATTTCCTCTCCTTGGATTGATAATAAGCTACTGGTCCATGGATAAGCCATCAGTTGGTTTCATGTGTTATATATTCTTTCGTTGAAATACTGAATTTTATTTAAATACTCATAATTTTTTGTCATTTTATTCATCTGTTGTTAACAATTCTTATTGAATCCTTAGAATTAACAATTATTTCAATATTAGTTTATTTATTCATATCTATTTAATATGTCTATATCAGTATATGTGAAACTCTATCAAACATTATTTAACTTCATATCTGGTTTTATATAATTCCTCCCTAATGTTTTTAATTTTTTTCTATTTTATTTGTAATATGAATAATTGTTTTATGTACCATGCACGTTTTGCTGTATGGTTACAATACAGTGGAACATGGATGAAAAGATGTGAAATATGCCTCATTGATTTTCAATCATTTCCTGAGAAAATATTCTAGAGAAATGATTAAACTTCCTTGAGGTATAGTTCTCCTTTTTCTCATCTGCCTGATGAAGCCTTGAATTTCAAACCGAAACGTCGACAAAAATAAAAGTCCGTCTCGCAGGACTGCATCATCTTAGCGCGGTTCCGTTCATATCCCTAGTCTAATTTGGAAAGATTAAAATAGAAGCAGTTATTATTTTGGTTCCACCAGTCTTTTTTTTAAAATTAATTATTACGATGGCGTGTCAACCCTTAAGGTCACTAGCGCCATTCCTGTGAGTAGTAAAGTCTTGAAAGGTCATGATTTACAATCTTACCTGGAAGGGTCCGCTACACTAGAAACAGACCCGCTAGTGACAAGGTCTTGGAATCTTGGAAATCTATATTTCTAACAATAAATTGTTTTTTTTATTTTACTTAACCAGTTTTATTGTCAAATACATTATCCAACTATAAAGTTAAAACTATAAAGTTTTAAGCTCTTATTTCTCCGATTGACATCGCCTAATCAAAACTTTCATTAGAACCTTTTTTTTAGAGCATTTAATAAGCTTTCTAATGGTATTCTTCCGTTTACCAAGATTCTCAACCTTTTTCGAGATATTAATGAAAGTAAACAAAGTTACTAAAACTTTTTATGTCTGTTAATAAAATATTTTATTCTAACCCTTCCTTAACTCCAAACGTAACCAAAATTTCAACATATTAGTTTTGATGAAAGTAGAACATGCAGAAAATGTTTCAACTGAATCCCATGATTCTAAGTACCCAAACCAAAAACGGTATTCAAAAAATATTTTTCCAATTTTCTCGAAAACGGTTAAAGCTATCGCAAGCTTATGAACTCAAAAACGTAAGCGTTACGATTTTTTTGGGCGAATTTCGCCCCAAACGCCATCTTCCAGTAGGCGGATTTTGCTTGTTAACGAACTTGACCTTTCAAATTGGACGAAGGATTTTTTTACCAAATTTCATCAAAATCGGACCATTCGTTTTCTATCTAGAGAGCGAACAGACAAATATATATATAAATAAATATATACATATATATATATATATATATACAAATTTGAACCACCGTTATTTTCGGTCTCTAGGGGTTCTGAAACGCGAAATTTTCTAGTCGGCACTTCCGGGTTGTTTCATTGTATCAACCCTAAAAGCGGGGTTCCTCCCTATGGGGGAGGGAGGAATCGCGCTAAAAGTGAATTTCTTATAAAAAAATTTTCCTAAGATACCAAACGACTGACATATATCTACTAAAATGCAGTTTCTGTCAATACAATAACTTCTAGAAATAATAACAAAGATTCAAGGTATAATGACTATACATAGGGCATTAGCCTATGATTTGTATACGCCCCTGTACTTGGCCCGGTTAGCGGTCAAGATACAGGGTCAGCTTGACTCGGTGAGGGTCAATGAGAGCAGCGTCCCAGATATCGCTTCTTATTCACTCGGTCAACAGCACCATTTGACCTAGTGATTACTGCCGATACAACAAGTAAACAATCCAATTAACAAGAACTAAGTCACTTTAGCGCGTTTTCTTATAATTTTCATAACTTTCTTATCTTTTAGCGCGGTTCCTCCCTCCCTTCATAGGGAGGAATCCCGCTTATAAGGTTGACCTCATGAAACAATCCGGAAGTGCCTACTAGAAAATTTTACGCTTCAGAACCCCTAGAGAACGTAAATATCGGTGGTTCAAATTTATATATGTATATAGAGGTGAAGGTGTTGTAACTCTGACCATATTGTACCTTTGGCCACCGAGACTGTGGCGGCATGTAGCAACATTTTATAAATTTTGGTGTAATTAGTGTTTAGCTTTACCTTTGGATTATTCAAGTCAAAGAGGATTCTTGCAAAAAATACATATCCATTTCTACAATAAAAATGTAAATAATTTATTGATGACGTTTGCCACATAATATTTTTTGTCTTATGTCTTTTTACATGGAAATCATTTGACAAAGTAGCTATTACAATAAGAAATATGGTGTAGCTTCTGAAATTGATTTATCTTAACCCTAAAATGTATAGCATGCTTTTTAATTTGCACTACCAAGTTGTGCCTCTGACCACAACTAGTTGTTGTTCCTTTGACCAGGTCAAAGGTACAACACCCCTGAGTAATCTTTTCATAATTCAAGTTTTATGTTCTTCTGCTACGACTTTTTAAAAATTAATTAATATTGGTGGCTTCAATTGTTCAAAGAATTTAAAAAATAATAAATGAAATAAGTTCAAACTGACTTTATCAATCCTCTCATTAGCAGTTCGAACCTATCGCCCCTTATCTTTCCACTTGAAGTTGCAAAACCTCATCGAAAGGCGCTGGCAAGGGAAATGTCAAATAGGGGCCGGCTTAATGGGAAACCTCGTATAATGGCAGGTATTACTGAAAAGCTACGAAAGTACCACCCTTAACGTAAGACACCACATACAAATAAACCCCTTTCTAAAAAAGTGGTAAATAAAATTATTCTAATGACAGTTCAGATTCTGATACTGACACCGAAATTTCTTCAGGAGAAAGTGACGTTGGTCTGTCTAAATGTCGTGAGTTAAGTCGATAACCAGCAACAATTTGAGTAAAGACTTTTACATATTTATTCGCAGAGATCTGTGGTATTAAATGTACAATGTTTAAGATCCGATATTTGAAAAAAGTCAGACTCGCAGGAACTGCGTCATCTTAGCGCGGTTACATCTCGAAGAAATGGAATAGATTAGTATCACAAATCACAGGAAACTGACAGTAGTCAACTTACACAGAAGCGGATAATTCTTAATCTGTATAAGTCAATACAATTATGTACTGAAAACGTACTTACTCTTTGGCTACTGCTGAGAAGGATCTATTCTAAACAACCAAAAATTCGTTGTCATTTTAAGTATCTTGTTTTACTAGCAAATTCCTTTTACTGTTATAATCAACTGTAAATATGTGCTTCATAACGAATAAAATTCCATTCTGTCGTGGGTTAAATCTTTCTATAAAATAAGAAATGAGGATAAGGATAGCCTCTTCAGTCAGAGGCTATGAGGAAGGTTATATAGATAGGAGAATTCAAAACAAAGTACGCATACGTCATCATGATTAGCCACAGCCATCTTGAGTACCACAGCCACTCCAAACTTATTAATACCCATACCTTTCACCGTTTTTTAGCTTATTTTACTACTATATTAATTTTACTGATAAATACAATTTAAACCAAGAAGCAACCAATTAAAAAGTGAGATAAACAAAGAGAAAAACCCTTTCAAAACAACAAAACAAACACTTTTTAAGTTTTAAGCGCTTATATCTCTGATTGACGTTGCCCCATCGAATATTGCTTCAGAACCTTTTTTGTAGAAAATTTAGTAATCATTCGAATGGTCACCTTCCACTTACCACGAATTCCCAACCGTAATCGAGATATTTACGAAAAATGTATGAAGATCCGAAAACTTTTCATGTCTATTAATAAAATATTTTTTTTGCATACTTCCTTAACTCCAAATATAACCAACATTTAAACATATGAGTTGGGATTCATTTCCAAGATGTAGAAAATATTTCAATTGAATCCCGCGATTCTAAGTACCCTCAAAAAAATAATGACTTACAAAAACATTGATTCTACTATTCTCAGGAACGGTTACAGATATCGCCTTGAAAATGGTTTCATTCGTTTTCCTATGTTAAGAAACATATAAAACAAGTACCTGCAAGCATATGAACTCAAAAACGTAAGCGTTACGATTTTTTTTGCGCGAATTTTGCCCCAAAAACTATCTTACAGTGGGCGGATTCTGCTGGTTAACAAACTTGACCTTTCAAATTAGAAGACAGATTTTTGTGCCAAATTTCATCAAAATCGGACCATTTTTGAGCCGTCAGGAGCGCGAACAGACAAGCATATATATATATATATATATATATATATATATATATATATATATATATATATATATATATATACAAATTTTAGCCACCTATATTTTCGTGATCTATAGGGTCTGAAACGTGAAAGTTTCTAGTCGGCACTTCCGGATTGCGTCATGAGGTCATCTCATAAGCGGGTTCTCCCTACGGAGATAGGGAGTAACCGCGCTAAAAACAAACTTTAAGTGACAAGTTTACGAGAGAAGATGAAAATTTGCATGATATAGATATAGAAGACATTGACACACCCTACTATTGCTAGTGGATCTGTTTGACAGTTAAAACGTTTATCGATTGGACTGGATTTTTCAGCATATTATGCATAAAGTAATATCAATAATAGCTTTTTATTATGCTTAGATCCTTGACCTGTATTTATTAAACTTACAATTATTTACAATATTACTGAATAATTTTTTTTTCTGTACTGCTGTGTTCTTTTTACGTGGTCAGAGGTACAACACCCCATGGCCAAAGGTACAACTACATGTTGTACCATTGACCACTATTCGATTATTTAAAAAAGAAATAATTAAAAATATTAAATGTAAAGCTAGAACCTTGAAAAAATCAAATATAATAAACAATAGAATACTAATTACAGGGGTCTCCCGTGGTGTAGTGGCTAGCGCCGTAGATTCATAAGCGGGAGATGGTGGGTTCGATCCCCACCGGCGGCAGGAATTTTCTCATCTCAGGGCTCATTGAGAAAATTCCTCGCTGCACCCTGGATGTCGGCGCTAATGGCCTAGATCTGTCGATGCACCGTTAATGAAAAAAAAATGAATTTAGCCTTAATATTCATTTATAATATTTTCTGCATGTTTGAAATATATGTAAACAAAGGTGGGTTAATTTTGGTTACGTTCGGAGTTAAGGAAGGATTAGAACAAAATATTTTATTTTTAGACTTGAAAAGCTTTGGGAACTTTTCCTGAATATCTCGAAAACGCTTGGAAATCTTGGTAAGCGGAAGGTAACCATTCAAAAGCTTACTAAATGCTCTACAAAAAAGATTCTGAAGCAATTTTTACATAGGCGATGTCAATCGGAAAAATAAGTGCTTAAAACTTGAAATGTGTTTGTTTTGTTCTTTTAAACGGGTTTTGTAGTTGTTTAGCTGACTTTTTAATTGGCTGTTTTTTTTAAATTGGATTTTTTTTTGTAGAATTAGTACTATAGTAGAATAGTACAAGAAAATGTAAACATTTTGATATTTTTCAAATCATTGAACATTAAGATTAGTATCTCTAGGAGTGGATGAAGGGCGCTGCCTGACCCTTTTTTTGTCAGATAGAGGTGAGGGTCTGGGCGGACCTATTTGAGATCATAAATTATTTCATGAAAGGTCTAACCAAAATTATAACTGTTTCTATTTCTACCTTTCCAAATGACATTAGGATTAAGAACGGAACCGCGCTAAGATGACGCAGCTCCTTTGAGTCGGACTTTTTTTGTCATTCGAAATGTTTAGAATAGATGCAGTCAATTTTTCGTGAAAACTGTGAAAATGTACTCCAGCCTCGAAGGAAAGCGCCATTTTAGGCACAAGGGCATACTGCAACGGGCGTATACTAAAATAATAAACAATTTATTATTTATATGAACGATGTTTAAATTTTGGTTAAGTTTGGAGTTAAGGAAGGATTGGAATAAAATATTTTATTAATAGACATGAAAAAATGGAGTTCTTAGCGCCACCCTGTTTAACATAGCAGTAGATTCGATCAGATCTTTCATCCCAAATACAGTGACCTATTGCCAATATGCTGATGACATACTCATCTATACTGCATCCAAAGACATAAACACAGCACAGGACCAACTACAAGACACATCACAGCGACTTGAACATTGGTGTTCCTTAACTGGGTTTAAGATTTCCAAAGAAAAATCCAGCTGTATACTATTTACACGAAAGAGAACATTCCTCAACCAAAGACTGCAATTGTACAATTATTATTTACCAGTTGTAAATACAATTAAATTTCTCGGGTTGCTGTTTGATCGGCGTCTGACTTGGATCCCCCACTTAAAAGAACTCCTCAATAAATCTAAAAAATCACTTAATTTATTGAGGATTCTTAGCAATACAAAATGGGGTGCTGACAGATGTTCTATGCTCTATGTTTCTATAGAGCATACACCAGGTCAATTCTGGATTATGGGTGTCAAGCATATTCATCTGCCAGTAAGAGATCACTACAAATGTTAGACCCGATACATAACGCAGGAATCAGAATAGCGCCTGGTGCATTCAGATCTAGCCCATGTTTCAGCTTGTATGTCGAAGCCAGCGAGCCGCCATTGGAGTACAGGCGTCAGGAATTTTGTTTAAGATTTTACACAAAACTCAATTTTCTAAATACACCATACACACAAACATTAATACAAAACCCTTTTATAGCTATGTACAACCAGACGGGAACAAGACAAAGACCACTGAACATAAGGATACTTGACTACTCAGCGAACACAGACCTACTGACCATTCCTACGTACTCAAGACACCCGCAGACTTACTTACCGTGAAGAATAAATAACTTAGAAATTAACTTAAAATTATCAAAATTCAATAAAAACAGCCCTCTTTCTAAACATTTTTACAAAAATGAGTTTAACTATCTTCTATCGTTGTATCCAGATGCACTCCTAGCATTCACAGACGGATCGAAATCTAGAGAAGGCACTGGACCAGCAGCTATAACGGGAAATTCTAAATTTGGCATTAAAATAAACAATAAATCAACCGCTTTTTCAGCAGAATTGCAGGGAATACTTTTGGCACTGAAAAATATTACAATAACTCCAAATATGACATTTCTTATATGTTCCGATTCCCTAAGTTCTCTACTCTCCCTCACCAACGTATACGACACAAAGACACTACTGACAGAGATTTTTCAAGAACTACACGACTTACAAACTTACAGCATACAAGTAGTGCTTCTGTGGATACCCGGACACATGGACATCTCAGGGAACACAGAAGCTGACAAATATGCTAAACAAATTACAGAAAAATGTACAGTTGACGTGCAAGAATTAACGGTACAGGACTTACACACTAACATAAAAACTTACTTACAAAATGAATGGCAAAAAACGTGGACGAACATGACAAACAATAAACTAAGGGAAATCAAGAATACCGTTTGTGTTTGGCCCTCGAGCAACCGATCGAACAGAAGAGACGAGGTTGTCCTTACTCGATTGCGGATCGGGCATACGTTACTGACACATCGTCACTTAATGACGAGACAGGACGGACCAGTTTGTGCCATCTGTAACTTGACTATTAAACACATACTAACTGACTGCAAACAACGAGACAGATTAAATCTGCCATACGACATGGCTGAACTCCTGATAGATGACAGTCCACACCTAAACACAATAATCATCCACCTCAAAGATACAAACATCTACAATCACATTTAGAATACACGCATGGTAGAAATTATAATAACATGTATGTTTTAACGTGAAGTAAAGTAATGGACTCAATCTTTCAAAACCTTAAATTTCCAGGCTTTTTTCTAGGAATTTTTTTCTAATATATATATGTCTATGTCTATTGATATATACAGGGTGTCCCGTAAATGTCTAGTCATATTGTGAGGGGTGATAGAGGACTCTTAGGGGAACAAAAAATGTCCTATGACGATTTCCTGAATTCTCGCCCATAAGGGAGAAAACGTCGTTTTATTGCTTTTTCGATACAATCGTGGTTTTTAGAAGAATAATCGTTGTAGCTCCATCTCAGGTGGTACTACTAGAAGGAAAGTGAAACCAATTGAAAGGTGAGTAAATTTACTATAAGACTAGTCGGGAGTAAACATAAAAATGAATGAATGTAAGTATGTATATCTTACCAAAAGAAAGCTATTCTAAATTGCAGGATACTAGTACTCCTACCTAAATAGCAAGCTACTCCTCAATGGGCAGGATCTGAGATTTCCGGGTTTTAGAAAAACTTCATCATTTAACCAGCTTTCCATTCATGTATCACAAACCTGTGTTATTGAAGTATTTGAACGGTTTAAGAACAAAAGTTTAAAAAAAACATGGATCTGTGAATAGAAAATTATATTTTTTTCTTCAGTTAATTCAAAAAGCTGAAGAGAAATATTTATTTTTATAAATGTTTACATAAATATTAAGTAAATATTTACTTAAAACAATAAAAAAAATAACTTCCACGAATATTAAAAAAAATCCTAAAACAGTAAATAAATAAAATACACATTTATTTTGAATTTATTAATTCAGGTGACTAATACTGGGTCCAGGGGGTGGCCATTAATGAACCCCAACCACACATTAACCTCAAAAATTATTATTTTTACCTATATCACGCATTTGAACACATTTTTACAGGACTATTTACATCTTATTTATGAGGGATAGAATTTTTAATTACCACAACAAAAACGCATGGGCCCACGAGAATCCCAGTGAGTTTCATAAGCGTAGCCATCAGTATAAATTCAAGGTAAAGCATTTGTTTTCGAAATATAAATACCTGTGAAAATGTGTACAAATGCGTGATCTAGGTAAAAATAGTAATTTTTGAGGTTAATGTATGGTTGGGGTTCATTAATGGCCACCTCCTGGACCCAGTATTAGTTACTGTAATTAACAAATTCAAAATAAATTTGTATTTTATTTATTTACTGTTTTAGGATATTTTTTTATATTTGTGGAAGTATTTTTTTTTATTGTTTTAAGTAAATATTTACTTAATATTTATGTAAACATTTATAAAAATAAATATTTCTCTTCAGCTTTTTGAATAAACTGAAGAAAAAAATATAATTTTCTATTCACAGATCCATGTTTTTTTTAAACTTTTGTTCTTAAACCGTTCAAATACTTCAATAACACAGGTTTGTGATACATGAATGGAAAGCTGGTTAAATGATGAAGTTTTTCTAAAACCCGGAAATCTCAGATCCTGCCCATGGAGGAGTTAGGCTGAAAAGAAATATCAATAAAATGTCAGGAAATTTAGAATAGCTTTCTTTTGGTAAGATATACATACTTACATTCATTCATTTTTATGTTTACTCCCGACTAGTCTTATAGTAAATTTACTCACCTTTCGATTGGTTTCACTTTCCTTCTAGTAGTACCACCTGAGATGGAGCTACAACGATTATTCTTCTAAAAACCACGTTAGTATCGAAAAAACAATAAAACGACGTTTTCTCCCTTATGGGCGAGAATTCGGGAAATCGTCATAGAACATTTTTTGTTTCCCTAAGGGTCCTCTATCACCCCTCACAATATGACTAGACATTTACGGGACACCCTGTATATATATATATATATATATATATATATATATACATACATACATATATATATATATATATATATATATATATATATATATATATATACTGGTTTGTCAGTGGTTTCTACCGCCAACATATGAAATAGAGCGAATCGCTTCTTTCGCAAGCTCTTTATTAAATATAAATAATAGACATGAAAAGGTTATGGGACTTGTTATATGTTCCTTAATATCTCGAAAACGGTTGGGAAATCGTGGTAAGTGGAAGGTAATCATTCAAAAGCTCAATAGATTTTCTACATAAAAGGTTCTGAAGTAATTTTCGATTAGGCGATGTGAATCGGAGAAATAAGTCCTTAAAACTTCGAATGTGTTAGTTTTGTTCTTTTGAACGCGGTTTTGTAGTTGTTTAGCTCAATTTTTCATTGGTTGTTTTTTGTTTTAAATTGAAATTATTTGTAGAATTAGTATTAGAGTAGAAGAACACAAGAAAATGTGAGACGTTTTGATGTTTTAAAATGCATTGAACTGTGAAATAAGTACCTCTAGAATTGGATAGTGCGGGTACTTATCTATGACCATAAAACCATTTCAAGAAAGGTCGAACCAAAATAATAACTGCTTCTATTTTAATCTTTCCAAATGACACTAAAGATAAGAACGGAACCGCACTAAGATGCGAGTCGGACTTTTTCAACACATCTTGCTTTTTATTTGAGTTTTGTTGCGATATGGGGGCGAGGTTAGCTCAGTGGTAGAGCACTGGACTAAAAAGCTGGAGGCCTGAGTTCAAATCCCGAGCAAGCACTAAAGATTTTTTCTTCTAGTGTCTTCGTTCATGGCCTCCCTGACCGTCCCTAGGCCAACGCAGCCTTTAATTAATTTATTAATGGGTACCTTGGTGCTAATGTCCCTAGCAGTCGAAGCAGCAGGGGAAAATCAGGCGGTCGGAGCATAGTACAGACCACACTATCTCCCTAGTGTGCCGTATGGTCATGAATCAGATACCTCTATAGTATTTGCCCCTCATGGCCCTTGTGGCCTGTTATGGGACTGATTTTTTTTGCGATATAACAACAATTTCAATCGTTAAGAGGTTTAAAAATTTTGGTCGGGAATAAACCACCTCTTTAAGAGGAACGATTCTGCTGGTTAACAATCCTTTGCTATATGATTGTTATGTATTTAATTTTGTTGCAAACAAAAAAAAAAAAACAATGTTTTTAGAATAGGTAGGAATATTTGAAGGCATTTTTCAAAAATTTGCTACCTCAATACCTACAATTATTTCAGAATGTGTTGAAGTACGTTTTAGGCAAATCATGCGTACCTATTGATTAGCGTAAAATCTAAATCTTCAATGAGTGCAACCTTGATATCTAAATTCCTATCGTAGCACGCTTGGATATTTCCTAGGAATAACAAACACGAAGAGTTTTTTTTTGTTTTTTTTGTGGCTATCTACAGGTTGCCACCCTTTTAGAATACTAAGAGCGCGTGGTCGGTCACCCATTCAAGTACTTACCACGTCCGACGTTGCTTAACTTCGGTGATCAACGTGTACCGCTGGTATTCAACGCGGCTATGGCCGTTGGCATGACGATTACATGTTAATATTTCGAAACCCGCTTCAGACGTCCAATGAATGATACCTACTTTATTGCTTTCTCCTTCTTGCGAAGTCGATGGATCAAATATTTGAAAAAGCGCACCTCCTTTGTGTGTTGGCCATGAGAAAACATTTTACTCCTTGCATGCTTTGGCATGATAGATCTTAGTTTCAGCAAGCCAAGTCATCATTAGCTTGCAATTTTGCTTTCTTGCATTCCTCCATCGTCATGTCGGGATGGCGTAACCCATCCATTCGCAAAGATCATCTAAGCGGTGCTTTGAAGTCATAGAAAGTATGTCTGATTAAATGCACCTACAGTCTTTGGTTCTGTAATTCTGAGTTCTGAAATTTTCCAAAGTGAAGCAAAAACTCGAGTTTTTAGTTATTGTCTAGGCGTGAATGTCAATAAGAAATATGGCAGACTATGAAGGGCATTATTGGAAAAAAATGGTTTTGTGATATTTATACACCAGTGGTCTGAAGAAACATGTTCATTTTTTTTAAAAATTGCTGAACTGTTTTCGAGATATTGAGAATAGCAATAGAAAGGACAAAAATTGTGGCAATTTTTTAATTCAGCACATCAAAACACATAAAATTTAGCTATACGATTCTACGCACCTGGTCAAAAAAGTTTTTTTTTTATATCTGTGTAATCAGAAGTTAATTTGTTTTCCCGCAGTCATGCATAATCAAAAATATATATTTATCAGCATTACTTAAAAATTGCAAGGGCTTAAAAAAAAAAAGCAATGTTATCACTTTTCTAATTGGGCCGTTAACCTAATGGTTCTTTTTAGTCATTAAACTAGCACATACATTCACCGCGACTTATTATGTTCACATTATCACTAAAAAAACTCTAGATTCACAATCTTTTAGATTTATTTATTTGTTTTAGGGCGTAATTCTTTGTTACGTTTAAACGAAAATTGGTAAACGTCGTGGGCATACAAACCCTTTTTATGTATTATACTTGCGTCTCATGCTACACCAACTTTCTGCATCTAGAAAAGCAAAAATAAATTAGAAACCAAATAAGTAATATTAAAATCTAATAACACAAATCTGTAACTGTTCCGAACTGTGAGTCCTAGATGATTTTGACCTAGACTATTACACTCCCCGGATGAAGACCTACCTCTGTAGCAAGTTTTGTCAACATAGGTCAAACGGTGTGGTTTTCTATAAGGAACAAACAGACAGACAGACAGCTGATAGATGATTTCGACCTAGCCTAGTGCACTCCCCAGATCAAGACTTACCTGTGTACCAAGTTTAGTAAAAATCGGTCAAACGGTGTGAATTTATATAAGGAACAAACGCCTGATATATATATAGATATGAAAGTGGTAAAAAATCAAAATAAACAGTATTCCACATTTGTACATTGTACCAACAGTGTTCTTCCATTTGATAAAATTCTAGAGATAACAATATCTTAGATAAATTCCTTTTTTTTATTTTGATGGACTAAATTGATAAGTTTTTACATTATAATTTTAACTTTTTATTTAATCATTGATTGATTTTTAAACATATTATCACTTCCGTAAGATAAAATATTAAATAACGAGACATATATGGTTGGAAATCGGCTAACATTTCCTTAAGAAATCTTTATTTAGCACTTTGACCTTCTTATCGTCCGCTTTCTTTGGCTAAGATAATTTTAAAGAATTCGTAGACCAATCACATAAACAATTTAGAACATTGTATTAGTTCGGAAAATAAGAAACACAATTTCATTCTGAGAAAAGTAAGTGGAGGCATCCTTTCATTTTATGCTTTCGAAATAACACCAAATATGAGGTAATTACCTTAGCAGTCGGAGCATGTATAATATATATATATAAATAACGCTCAAATATAAGCATTGTATTGAACGACACATTTTCTGCTAATGTTGTATTTTCCGCGGGTATTCTCTTATCCGCCCTCTCACACGTTCAGCTTACACGTGATCTTAAGTTTGGATGGGCTAATTATTCACTTTTTGAGGTTTAATTGATTGACAATTGTAATTGAGGTAATTATGTGAGAACATCCCCCGCACATACAAAGGGAGCCTAAAACTAATAAACCTTTATCGATTTTTTTGTGGGGGAAAATAAATTTGGCCTCGAGGAGAGTAAACAGGAATGGTCCTAAAAAAGAACCTTGCAGAACACCACAATGCCTCAAGTAAATAGGTAAGAATTAAACGACCTTGTATAGCTGTTTTTTGGATGGTGAGAGTACTTAATGCTTTTGGCTTACATTTTACTTCAATGACTATAGTTTGTTTTTCTGTCAACTGTTGAACTTTCCTGTTAACAACCCGATACGCAGACCTTGTTCAGTTTACGAAATGTCACTACCTGGAAGTAGAGGTGCCATGTTTTCCAAACAACTTTGTTGTTCATGAAGACAAAAGGTTGTTTTTATCTTTTATTTTCTTGCAACTTCAATGAAAAGCTTTTATAAAAAAAAATGTATGTAAATATAGTTTATTTAAAAAATCCGAATCGCAAGAAATGCGTCATCTTAGCGCGTTTCCGATCGTGTCCATATTGTCTTTTGGACAGCTTGGAATAGAAATAGTTAATACTTTTGATTTTGATATTTACTGATGCATTTAATCGAAAGTCGAGATGTACGCACGACAATGCCGTAAGAGAAACACACGTAGGAAAAGTCTGGAAAAAATAATTTTCTGTGGGGCAGTGCGAGGCAAACAAACTACGGTTTCGGACTCAGCGGCTTCAAAAACATTCGAATGAATTTGTTGGGATTTTTTCTCCGTTTTTTCCTCTATTTGACCTTGAATCTGATGTTATGAAAGTCAATCCAATCCGCTAATCGTAATCAGCGACCCCAAAAAAAAACCGGAAGGACCATACCACTCCGAGTGTTTTTTTAAGATCAAATGTTAACTTGTGTTATTGTAAATAATTTGTATATACTTTTTTTTGGAACTATGATCCCCGCGCTGGTTTCCCGCTCTAGCTTTCTCCTAGATTAGGCCAATTTAGCCTTATCTAATAGATTAGGCTATCTATTCTAGAAGCCCTTATTATTGTCTATTTTAGCTACTTAGCTGATGGCCATCGCATGCTGAGCGATGCATGATCGTGGGATATCACTTTGGAGCTTCCATATTATACCTCCTTGGTTGAGTTCCTTCATAAATGTACATTGAATATATATATATATATATATATTTATATATATATATATATATGTATATATATATATATATATATATATATATATATATATATATATATATATATATATATATATATATATATATATAAATACATTCATATAAACTTTAACGGGAGTAATTTATTGTTTCTAAGTAGGTTTTCAAAATTTATGTCATCTACTAAATAGTAAATAGAATATTATTTTGTTCCGGACAAAATTCTAACTTCTTATTTTTTTGTAACATGTGTTGCTGATTAGATGAGAACGATATCTGACAAGTTTCATAACAAGGAAGTCAAAATAAAGGCCGGTACGGGAAAATTAAAATTTGATTTTCTTAATGGACTGATTTTGGTCATTTTACAACCCATCAAATCAGGTCCTCCAGCATATTAGTCCGGTGCTCTACCACTGCGGTGCTCTAACCTCACCCGCATACCTATGAGGTATATCTTGTACATTATCTCAATCAAAGTATGTTTGAATAAAAATCCACCAGGTGTTACGTGTAAATCTTGAACTTAATATCAATCTAGAACTTTATATAAATCATTACTTACGAGGCGTTGGTTTGTGTCCACAAGTCCCACAGAACATGGGCGGAAGTCTTCCTGAACCTGCGATGTCCGATCCCAATCCTATCAGAGATCCACCAGAACTCATCAGTGCACACTAAAAACAAAAAAAAAAGAAAATATACACTGTTAAACATTGTCTGAAAATAAGTTTTCTCCAAAAGGAGGAAATCCCCTTACGACGTCGACCTTGGCCGTATGCGGTGGTGCCCATGAGAAATGTGCATGGTTTAGAGCCTATAAATCATTTATATATATATACTAGCTGAATACCCGTGCTTCGTCACGGCAGATAAGTAGTTATTTTATTGCGTTAAATAATGTTTCATTAAAATTACGTTACTATACAATTCTGTGCAGTTTATTACAGCACGGTTCCCGTCATACTATATTTTATTCAATGGGCGTTAAAATTTAAAAGTTTATGTTTTTAAGAAGTCATATGGTAACACCCAATATATTTACGAGTATTACCAAGGTTATAGGCGAGGAGGCTGTGCAAGGGTTCCGGATATTATTACCTCGCCTGGGAAACCTAAGGATATGCCATACATCACGGTTTGACCGGGACTGTCCCGGTATTTTGCAATTGTTTCGGTGTCCCGCCCAGTTTTATCAATGTCCCGGAAAAGGCTGTAAGATTTAAAAAGTAATGAATTCATGTTTATAAGAATCTTTTTTAAATCAGTTACTTTTCTACAATTAACATTTTTACTACTGCTCACAGTGTCAAAGAAATGAGAAGTAATCTAACTGTAAAACGCTGGAACTACCTGCACAGCGCTGCCAGCTGCCAGACACTACTATTTGGCTGAGAGATTGTTTTAAGAAAATCAAGTAGCAAAAAAGTTCCGTTCTTATTTTTAAGGTTTGGGTAGACTAACAGTTTAGGATTCCCCCTTCTCGTTAGTTGCTAGGCTTAAAACTCACCAACCATTTTGCTTATAATTTGTACTCTTTTTATCCCCCCCCCCTGGTATGCCCATCCCATATTAATGTGTCCCGGTTTAATTTTCTGTCGAGCGGTTTGGGCTGGGTGTTGATAGATGAGTGAGTGAGTGGTATTTGAAAAATAAATAGTATATATATATATATATATATATATATATATATATATATATATCTGTTTGTGCTCTAAATAGCTCAAAAATGGTCTGAATTTGCCGAACTTTGGCACAAAATAAATCTCTAACGAAAGCTCTCGTTCGTTAAGCAGTATAAGTCTCCTACCGAAACACTTAGCGATTACGATTTAGAGTTTATAGACGCTCAGAAAGACGTTTTATAGGTAATTGAGACTTTTTTTTTCTTTTTTTTTTCTTACGCAATTGATATATAGTCCATAGCCGGGCTATCTATAGGTTTCCACCCTTCCTAAACATCCAAGGTGAAGCAGGACATGGATAGGCTAATGAAACCATTTTGAAAGCTATATCTATAACCTTTTTCGAAAGAAAATGGTAAAAAATATTATTTTCTTGGTGTTTTCCTAAATACATCGAAACCAGTTGGGAAATCGGGGTTAGTTTAAGTAATTTATTTAAAATATTAACATATTTCCTAGAAAAACGATAGTTATGTAAATTTTTATTGATTCATCTCTTTCGAAGAAATCAGTGGTTTATTCGAGAGTGCCCGTTTTTTAAACGTTATTTTCATCTATATTTGCCATAGTTTTTTGCCATTAATTGGTTGTTGTATTGAAAATGGATTTTAACCAGAAAATGAATGTTTCAGTAAAAAAGCTAAGTAAATGAGGGCATATTTATAATAGTGTCTTCCTACAGCTGAAAGTTGAGAAGGGCGGAGGAAAAAATATCGCTTTAGGATACTACCAGTTTCTTGTCATGGTGTCTAAAATCTTGCTTCTCTTTAAGATTTCATTTTATTCTTTTAAACGAGTTTTTACCAATGATATGCTTCTGAAATGTCAACAAGAAGCTCAAATTTTTCAATAGAACATATCACTTTACATTGAACATCAGGTAGTAGCATTACTTGTATTTATCGAGTAGCTTAGCGAAGTCGATTGCCAAAAATAATGCACTGTAATGCTGTATACATAAAGAATAATTAAATGCAATTATTTCTGCAGTTTAATCATCTTTGAAAGACTGAAATGATTAATAATTTACTAATCGCAGACATTTTCCAACAAGGTGGATTGGAAGAGGTGCTATTATAATAGATTGCGTCATTCATTGTGAACGAGAGACTCCTGAAGGTCATAGTCCATCGTTGGTTTTTTATCTTTTTTTAAGCTCTATAATTGGTTATAATCTCTTTGATAGGGGCTCCTTATGAACGCGCTTTTGCGAATGGCATTTATGCAAAAGTAGTCTTTCAAGTAATAACTCCTAATGGTTAAGTTCCGAAAGGTGTCATTATTGTTTAAACTCGTGATTGTCTGTTAACATAATTACAGGTGTTTAGGAATAAAAAAAAAAAAAAAAAAAAAAAAAAACTCGAAGGAACAAGGCCATATGTTTTGTTTATTATTTATTAATTTTATAGAGCGCGCAAACGAGCGATTCACTCTTTACAAAGTTGCGATGAGTAGAAACCATCAACAGGTCAATGAGTCACTAAGAGTTAATATTTACACGTTTGTATATGGGATGAACTAATATGGGATAATATAGCATAAAAAATATGGGATATGATGAAAGTTTAAAATTATTTAAAAGCGAAAAAAAAACAAAAAAAAAAACAAAAAAACAACTATAATTCACAAGAGTACGGATTATTTCATTTCACAGTAGTTCATACATGTTTTTCCGTATTTATATGTTTGCGTTAGATGTCTGTGTAAATATTTATCTGTCTAAGGTATATGAGAATTGCGCCAATGTGAGGACTGTTATCTGGCAAAAGTTCATGTAGGTCAGTTGGTAGGTTTGTACCGTCTCGTTGCTTGCATTCCGTTAGTATGTGTTTAATAGTCAGTTCTGTGTTGCAAATGGCACACGTTGGTCTGTCCTGTTTCGTCATTAAGTAGCGGTGTGTCAGCAACGAGTGTCCTATGCGGAGTCTTGTGAAAACTACTACTTCACGCCTCGTGGCTCGGTTGCTGGATGACCAGGCACACACAGTTTCTTTTATTTGTCTTAATTTGTTGTCTTGTGTGTTAGTCCAAGTGATTTGCCATCCATATGTTTTGTAGTACTATTTTATCCTTGTTCCTGAATGCCCGATCACATCTCCTGAGGGCTGGATCAAAGTAGGACTCTGAAGATGAAAAGTTTGTCTAGAAAGGTCTTTAATGCAAATATACTAAAGTCGGACCCTCAAAAACCGCGTGATCTCAGTGTGTTTTCATTTTATGAACATCTTGAATTCCATGTTAAGTTTATGTTTATTCCAGTTCGAAAAGTCACTTTCAATATTTTGTTTTAACCGCATAATGATCGAATTAATTCTTTTTAAATATTTTCGGTAGAAACGCTCTTAAAGAAAAAAAAAAAAGTCCGACTCGCAGGAACTGCAGCATCTTAGCGCGGTTCCGTTCATGTCCCTAGTGCCATTTGATAAGCTTAGAAAAAAAAAAAACTTATTTTTTTTATATATCTTGTGAAAATTGTCAAAATCCTCTCGAACATCTCGAATAAAAGTGATATTAAGGCGTCAGGGACACCGACAGTAGCTAACTTTTACACAGAAGCGGAAATTACAGAATCTCCTCTTCATTCTAAAGCAAAGCTCTATAAATCAAAACAAAATATGCCTAATAAAGCCTTTCTAGAGGATACAGAAGCATGGGCGTATATGAGGGGGGGGGCTGAGGGGACTGCAGCCCCTCCCGAAATTTTGAATTGATGATAAAAACTTCTCGTAAAACCCTTAAAAATAAATTAAATAAGATCACTTAGTTCATAAAACATATTTTATTTTACGTGTAATAGCGTTTTAGTTGCCTAAAACTATTCCAAGCTCTAAATATTTAGTATTCCATACCCTGGAAATGGTCTCAGCCCCCCCCCGAAATTGTTTTTATATACGCCCATGTACAGAAGGATCAAGAAGAAGTACACAAGATTGAGTAGAATACCCAGCCTAATATAGCCTATATAGAATAATATGTTGAATAAAACCTATCTAGTAAATACACAAGGACAAATAAAAGTCTTGACGAATAACAAATCAAGAAAAAAAACTTTATTTAACAAAATAAAACAAAGTTTAGTGGACCAAAAATGGACCAAAAACAAGTCTTGTGGAATATTGTTTTTTTTTTCTAATTAAATACTTTTAGCGCGGTTCCTCCCTCCCCCATAGGGAGGAACCCCGCTTATAAGGTTGATACAATGAAACAATCCGGAAGTGCCGACAAGAAAATTTCGCGTTTCAGAACCCCTAGAGACCGAAAATAACGGTGGTTCAAATTTGTATATATATATATATATATGTATATATTTATTTATATAAATATATATATATATATATATATATATATATATATATATATATATATTTGTCTGTTCGCTCATTTCTGGCTTCCCTGATGGTCCGATTTTGATGAAATTTGGTGCAAAAATCTGTCGTCCAATTTGAAAGGTCAAGTTCGTTAACCAGCAAAATCCGCCCACTGGAAGATGGCGTTAGGGGCGAAATTCGCGCAAAAAAAATCGTAACGCTTACGTTTTTGAGTTCATAAGCTTGTAAGTACTCTTTTTATAGGCTTCTTGGGCTAGGAAAACGAATGGAACCATTTTCAAGGCGATAGCTTTAACCGTTTTCGAGAAAACTGAAAAAATAATTTTTGAATGCCGTTTTTGGTTTGGGTACTTAGAATCAAGGAATTCAGTTGAAACATTTACTGCATGTTCTACTTTCATTAAAACTAATATGTTGGAATTTTGGTTGCGTTTGGAGTTAAGGAAGGGTTAGAATAAAATATTTTATTAACAGGCATAAAAAAGTTTTGGTAACTTTGTATACTTTCCTTAATATCTCGAAAAAGGTTGAGAATTTGGGAAACGGAAGAATACCATTAGAAAGCTTACTAAATGCTCTACAAAAAAGGTTCTAATGAAAGTTTTGATTAGGCGATGTAAATCGGAGAAATACCGTATGAAATGTCAGTTTTGGATTTGTCGATATCCTTCAAATGTCTTGAAACTGTCGAGGCTCCTAATCCGAGTTCTTTGGCATATTCCCTAGTGTTTTTAATTGCTTATAGTAGTCAAATGTATTTGTCAATAAAACAGGATACGTATAATTAGAATCAATATTTTGTTTTTTAGAATTCGAAGATGCCGTATGAATATCTAGATGTGACAGTACTGGTGTTGATTTCGTTCTTTAGAATTATTCTTGGTATTCCCTATTTTCATCTGTTACCCATAGTTTTTTATTGTTAGTAGGTTTTTCTTATTGATTATAGAATATTAATCTATTTGGCTATAAAACAGGACACGTAAAATTAGTGACAATATTTCGGAGATTTCTGAGCGAAATACGTTTAAGATTTTCTACCACCACGAACGGCTTTTTTCCTCTATTTTTATCCACTAGATAGGCTTTATTTTGCATATTATTCTATATAAGTTTTATTCAGCAGGGGATTCTGATGAAATGTCGTGTTTTTGCTGTGGATTTTAAATACGATGTATCTAAGATTGGATAACATTAGCGAGTCTACATAATTAAGAACCGACGACGGAGGATTACTTCTTGCTATGATTTAGTCTACATACGTATATTAAGTCCTAAATCCAATCCTCCTAAAGTTCAATGCCCGTAGAAACCCGGGGGCCGCAGGAAATTTACCTGCTAAGAGTTAATCCTCAAGAGCTGTAAATATACCCCAGGTATCTGCCGACACAAATACAAAGCCTAGGCGGAGAGCACCCCAAAAACTCAGATCCAAACATAAGGTTATATACTAAATATTGATAAAGACTACTTAGTTGTAAACCGATTCATCAATTAGCAATCAATAGTTTTCAACAAAGGTTATATACTAAATATTGATAAAAAGTCCGACTCGCAGGAACTGCAGCATCTTAGCGCGGTTCCGTTCATGTCCCTAGTGCCATTTGATAAGCTTAGAAAAAAAAAAAAACTTATTTTTTTTATATATCTTGTGAAAATTGTCAAAATCCTCTCGAACATCTCGAATAAAAGTGATATTAAGGCGTCAGGGACACCGACAGTAGCTAACTTTTACACAGAAGCGGAAATTACAGAATCTGGCTCTCATTCTAAAGCAAAGCTCTATAAATCAATACAAAATATGCCTAATAAAGCCTTTCTAGAGGATACAGAAGCATGGGCGTATATGAGGGGGGGGGGCTGAGGGGGCTGCAGCCCCTCCCGAAATTTTGAATTGATGATAAAAACTTCTCGTAAAACCCTTAAAAATAAATTAAATAAGATCACTTAGTTCATAAAACATATTTTATTTTACGTGCAATAGCGTTTTAGTTGCCTAAAACTATTCCAAGCTCTAAATATTTAGTATTCCATACCCTGGAAATGGTCTCAGCCCCCCCCCCGAAATTGTTTTTATATACGCCCATGTACAGAAGGATCAAGAAGAAGTACACAAGATTGAGTAGAATACCCTGCCTAATAAAGCCTATATAGAATAATATGCCGAATAAAACGTATCTAGTAAATACACAAGGACAAATAAAAGTCTTGACGAATAACAAGTCAAAAAAAAAACTTTATTTAACAAAATAAAACAAAGTTTAGTTGCCCAACTACAATAGAATAATATACCTAATTAAGTCTACGGAGTAGACACAAATGGACCAAAAACAAGTCTTGTGGAATATTGATTTTTTTCTAATTAAATACTTTTTATCAATATTTAGTATATAACCTTTGTTGAAAATTATTGATTGCTAATTGATGAATCGGTTTACAACTAAGTAGTCTTTATGAATATTTAGTATATAACCTATTTTTGGATCTGTGTTTTTGGGGTGCTCTCCGCCTAGGCTTTGTATTGTGTCGGCAGATACCTGGGGTATATTTACAGCTCTTGAGGATTAACTCTTAGCAGGTAAATTTCCTGCGGCCCCATTGTGTTCTACGGGCATTGAACCGCCATATACGCTCATAGTATCTAACCGTTGTGAAGTTTATTTTTTGGATTTAGGACTTAATATACGTATGTAGACTAAATCATAGCAAGAAGTAATCCTCCGTCGTCGGTTCTTAACTATGTAGACTCGCTAATGTTATCCAATCTTAGATACATCGTATTTAAAATCCACAGCAAAAACACGACATTTCATCAGAATCCCCTGCTGAATAAAACTTATATAGAATAATATGCAAAATAAAGCCTATCTAGTGGATAAAAATAGAGGAAAAAAGCCGTTCGTGGTGGTAGAAAATCTTAAAAGTATTTCGCTCAGAAATCTCCGAAATATTGTCACTAATTTTACGTATCCTGTTTTATAGCCAAATAGATTTATATTCTATAATCAATAAGAAAAACCTACTAACAATAAAAAACTATGGGTAACAGATGAAAATAGGGAATACCAAGAATAATTCTAAAGAACGAAATCAACACCAGTACTGTAATCTAGATATTCATACGGCATCATCGAATTCTAACAAACAAAATATTGATTCTAATTATACGTATCCTGTTTTATTGACAAATACATTTGACTACTATAAGCAATTAAAAACACTAGGGAATATGCCAAAGAACTCAGAGTAGGAGCCTCGACAGTTTCAAGACATTTGAAGGAAATCGACAAATCCAAAGCTGACATTACTTCGCTTATTCAAAACTTTCTTTAGAACCTTTCTTGTAGACCATTTAGTAAGCTTTCGAATGGTAACCTTTCGCTTCCCAAGATTTTCAACCGTTTTCGAGATATTAAGAAATTATACGAAGTTCCCAAAACTTTTCATTATTTCTGACAACAGAAAATTGGTCTCATTTTACCTATCCTGTTTTACACACACATACATTTTCCTTACAAATACAACATAAGAAATTAAAGAAATAAAAAGCAATAAAAAACCAAGGGAAAGAGACAAAAATTACAAAAAGAACGACAAAAACCCGTTCATAAGAACAAAACAGACGTATTTGAAGTTTTAAGCATTTATTTCTCCGATTGACATAACCTAATCAAAAATAGTTTTAGAATCATTTTTGTAGAGAATTTAGTAAGCTTTCAAATAGTTTCAATCCACTTACCACGATTTCCCAACCGTGTTCGAGATATTAATGAAAGTATACGAAGTTTCCAAAACTTTTCATATCTGTTCATAAAATATTTTATTCTAACCCTTCCTTAACTCCAAACGTAACATAACTTTCAACATATTAGTTTTAATGAAAGTAGAACATGCACATAATGTTTCAACTGAATCCCGTTATTCTAAGTACCCAAACCAAAAACGGTATTCAAAAACTATTTTTCCAATTTTCTCGACAACGGTTAAAGCTATCGCCTTGAAAATGGTTTCATTCGTTTTTCTAGTCCAAGAAGCCTATAAAACGAGTACTTACAAGCTTATGAACTCAAAAACGTAAGCGTTACGATTTTGTCTGCGCGAATTTCGCCCCAAACGCCATCTTCCAGTGGGCGGATTTTGCTGGTTAACGAACTTGACCTTTCAAATTGGACGACAGATTTTTGTACCAAATTTCATCAAAATCGGACCATTCGTCTTCTATTTAGAGAGCGAACAGACAAATATATATATATATATATATATATATAAATAAATATATACATATATATATATATACAAATTTGAACCACCGTTATTTTCGGTTTCTAGGGGTTCTGAAACGCAAAATTTTCTAGTCGGCACTTCCGGATTGTTTCATTGTATCAACCTTATAAGCGGGGTTCCTCCCTATGGGGGAGGGAGGAACCGCGCTAAAATCGTACAAAATTTATTGAATGAAAAATTCAAGAAATGTTTTAAGGTTTTGGAAAATTATGCCTAGATAATCAGTTATTTATAAATGATCGAATTTATTTTAAAATATTGTGCCAAAAATTGTCGATTTATTTTATTAAAAAAAAAATCAGTCCCATAACCATATGGGATAATTTCGGCACAAAAAACCTAACTATGAGGTCTTCCAAGTAATGAACTTGGACATTTCTTTCTTGTATCATCTCTTGTATTGGCAAATATTTTTGGTTGAATTAATACACCAACTCATACTACTTTTTTGGAGAGTAGAATGGTAATGCGTTATGGGGGGGGGTTTAGGAGGGGGTATTTTTGAGGAAGGGAGTGTTTCTTTGTGGGGACAGGAACTTGGCCTCTATTTCACATTTATGTTTTTTGGGGGATCTCATTACCTTTTTCTAAGTATTAAATAGAATTTAGTAGCCGCATACCTACTGGCTTTTGTACTTCATATAAAACCAGGGTCTTTGGATTCTGCATAAGGTTCTCCTTACTGCTTGATATTTGATACCAATAATCAACCTACATACATCTGATCACTAGACTAGAAAAGTTAGAAGCTCTTCCAGATGACATTATTCTAGAGGACAAATTGATTGCTCTCTTAACTAAACTATTACACTGTAAAATACAGGGAATCTTATCCCGAGGATAAAGATCACAATAGGGAAAGTGCAGAAGGCCTTCAAGAAAAAGATAAGAGCAAAGACGATACATTTTGGGTTTGTGATCCTAAACTTTGTAATTTAGATGACTCGACTTTGAAAAACTATATAAAAAGTATATTGAAAAGTATATTATGCAGTGAACTCCTACGACTTTATTTACTATATTTAAGAAAGAAGTCACAACTGTTTTTGTTAAGATGCGTCGAAATGTTTTTTAAAACATCAAATATAGGTTCTCCTTACCAAGGAGATTCATTTGATACCCCACATGATGGGTTTCAGAAAGAATGATGGCATTTCGATGCAAGAAAAAGTAGAAAACGTCATTGGTAATATGACACTCCCGTATCAAGACTTACCTGCGTGCCAAATTTGGTCAAAATAGGCCAAACGGTGTTAATTTGTATAAGGAACAAACATACAGACAGACAACGGATAGGCGATTTTGACTAGCCTATGACACTACCCGGATAAAGACCGACATGTGTGTCAAATTTTGTCAAAATCGGTCAAACGGTACGGATTTGTAAGAGGAACAAACATACAGACAGACAGCTGGTATAAGATTTTTACCGAGCCTATATGCGTCTAATTGTTTCTTAAAACATCAAATATAGGTTCTTCATACTGAGGGTGCGTATGTATGTACATATGTGGGTGTATGATTGTATGAACGTGGGCGTATGTGTATATACGTGTGCTAGTTTAATTTAGAATTGGCATTATTATAAATTTTGTTATGTAGTATAGTTTTAGCATTAATATTGCTTACATTAGCATTATTTTTAGTACAAATAGTTGTATTAGTTATGTTTAGTTTTTATTAGTTACTTAGTTTGTATTAGTTAGTTAGTGTTTTACTAAAAAAAAAAAAAAAAATGATATATAAAAAATTACAAGAGGAAAAAAAATATATACATAAAAAAATATATATGTATTACAAAATATAACAAATAAAATTATACATAAAGGAAAAAACAAACAAAAAAAAATAAAAAATAAAAAATAAAAATAAATAAATAAAAAAAATAAATAAAAAATATGAAAAATAAATAAATAAAAAACTATACAAGAGGGGGAAAAATAAATATGTAAATATTAATATGGTTATGTAGACTATTATTTGTTATGTAGTATATTATTTGTATTGATAGTGCTATAGTGTATATTAGTATTACTTTTAGTACAAATAGTTCCATTACCTAGTAAGTTAGTAGTAAGCAATGATATTAGTTAAAAAAGAAAATTGAATACAAGTTATCAAAAAAAAAAAAAAAACAGTTCATTGTCATGCACTGTCCTAAACACAAATTACTAACCCTTTCACGACATATACACGACTCTCTAACATTACACTTCAGGGCGGTGAGGACCTAGATGTTTTCTGCCCTTAAACACCCAATCCATCCATCCATACTGAGACAATTCATTTGATACCCCACATCATGGGTTCATGAGTACAAAACTGGCACGCCCCCGCCCCGGAAGCGGAGTCAAACACAACTTTTCGCGATTTTTCGATTTTTTCCTTTAATAACGTCTTCATATCTATCTTCATGCAAAATTTCAAGTCTCTACCATCATGGGAAGTGCCTAATAATTTTGATGAGTGAGTGAGTCCTGTAAATCCCGATTTTCGATCGCTTATATCTCAGAAACTATTCGATGTAGAATTATGAAAATTTCCAGTTTTACTCACATCTAGTTGTATAATACCTGTGTAATGTTTCATAACTTTATCTTTACCTGGTTGAAAGTTATGAGAGGGTAAAAATCGGCTCTAAGACCGCCTGTAATATACACACAGTATGCTTAGGCCGGAACTTGGCCTGACGCACTACCGTGCGCCTAGATTAAAAAAAACTTAGGTTTTTTTTTACATGTTATCCCCCTTAAAAGTGTCTGCTTTATTTATTATTCATTGTAAAATTTTCATAATTTTACATTAAAGATAGTTGGCTTCTGAATAATACTCTAATTATGGGCAGTATTCTTTGAGGTTCTTATCTACACAAGAGGTACATTATAGCAAAATTTCAAGGTGCATAAAACACCATGAAAATTTGAAGGTAAAACATATACTTATATGACTTTTCAATGCAAATTCACTAGTTTTTTACGTTTTTCTCGGAAACTAAGCAAAAACGAGGAAAATGCCAAAGGACTTTTTTCATCCTGCATCGATTGGCCGTCTATTTTATGGACACCCTGAATATATATATATATATATATATATATATATATATATATATAAATATATATATATATAATCGTCTAAAATGGTCGACTCACCTCTCCTCCAGACGATCCTCCAGCCGTTCTTTGGGTGTTGTACGGATTGTTGGTTCTGCCCTTGGAGTAATTGTAGCTTTCCCAGAAGAGGCAGAGTTCTGGAGTGTTGGTGACTAGGAGAGGAATGGCACCTGCCTCCTTTAGGCAGCGAACAGCTTGGCAGTCAGCTACAGCCACGCGCTCTGATGGAACTATTCTACCGCCGTTGTTGCTCATACCTGCACAAAACGAGAAGAAGCAAGTTTAGTATACACAATCGCTTAAATATATACATGTACAGTAGACTCTCCCTTATCCGGCGTTCTCTTATCCGTCGCTCTCTGAGAGGAATGAGTTCCTAGAAAATCTTCCCTTCCTAGCTAGACAAACATTGTTTTCGTGGTATTTCATTGAATTGAAGTCAAAGGAGTCATATATGTTTCGTTTTAGCGGCAGGAACTTGTGTTTTTACTGAGAAAATAAATGTTTCTACTAAGGCACCTTCGACTGGAACGCCTGATATACGCCAGCTAGGGTTTACATATTAGAATTTTTTACATAAATATGCAAATAAATAGATAAAATAAAAATGGTACATATTATTATATCCTCAAATTATAAGGTTTTCAAATACATAAGTGACAGCTTTTAACTGATTCTCTAATTTGGCGATTTCTGTCAACTAAATTTGAACAATTGCTGCAGCTTCGCATTGTTCTGTGCCTGAGTATTTTGATAGATCATTTTTTATGTTGGCGAGTGTCTGCTTGCAGATCACACTGTGTTTTTCCTTTTGGTTGAAGACATCGAGAAATAATAAATAGTGGTTTGTCGATAAAATTCAGTTATTCATAAGGGCTATGCAAAACTTATGCTCATTTTCTGAAGGACCTGAGTTCGTAACTCGAAGACGCACTAAATTTCATCTTCCAAAAAAAAATAAGATAGCTTTACCGTAGTATCTCCCGCGTGTATCTCACAACTCTATGGTGAAAAATCGGATGCGGTATCTATGGTATAGATATTGATATACGGTATCTATAGTATGAACAGTTTTGGAACTAATTTAATTATATATATATATATATATATATATATATATATATATATATATATATATATAAATAGAGAGAGCAGGAGAAACTGATAAATAGCCATAAGAGTTAGGAGGAAAGTTTGACCAGATTTTTTTCCTCTGCATTGACGATAGTACAGCTGGTTTCAGCGATACCTTGAAGTTCAATGATATTTTTTGTAGTTAATTTCACTCCTGGAATCGAATAAAATAATTTTCGAGGTAATATCCTCGTCCGCCAGGAAATAAGTAGATCCTAAGTTGTAGACGAAGATGTTGTAGGAAGTTAGTAACAGCTTCTATTCAGTGCTCAGATATATATACTTTTTTTATTTCCAAGCTACATAGGGTGCTTGGAGTTTTAAATAACTTAGTGTGCGGCATGCTATTTAACTTGGAAATAAAAAAAGTGTATATCTGAGGACTCAATAAAGCTGTTACGAACTTGCTACTAGATCATAGATTTAACTACTAGATCTTAGACTGTAATGGTCTTTAACTACAAATGATATAATCTTTAACTAATTATTTTTAACAATTTGTAACTAAACAAAGCATAACACCATTACACACAGGCAAAGAACTACACCTATCCCAAAAACTCACAGACTTCTCAAAATTTCATTAAATACCTAAAGCAAATATTTATAAAAGAACCCAAACCTCTTCGAACCAACATATTGGAAGGCGCAAATAACCTAGTTGTAGAGCGCCAAACTCCATATCTATCTATCTATCGAGATCTTAGGGTTAGGGCATTCTTGAACGATTGAGAGACTTTACACATTTCTTCAAGCGTTCCAAATTTGTCCAAACCATTATTTAAAAGAAAAATCATTGCGCTTAGAAAAGAGGAAGTTTTAAAAACTAATTATTTAGGCATGAACATTCTTTGGCTTTTGTATATTCTGTAAAATACCTCGAACACGGTTGTGAAATCTTGGTAGCCAGAAGCTGTAAATTTGAATTTTCTACAAATACGATTCAGAAGCAAATTTCGCACCAAAAGAAAACTATGCTTGGATCTTTGGAAGTTTAATTTTCGTTTTATTGAAGGTGTTTACCCGTTTGCCCGCGTTATTTTTTTAAAATTATTTTTGCAGTAAAATGAGTTGGAATCGATAAATAGGATAGCAATGTGAATACTTTTTTTTCTTGATTAATTTACGATCTAGATAATTTTTCGTTATAAATGTTTATTGCTATTTTTTCTTTTTCTATGATTTTGTTTATTCTCTCTCTTTATATATATTTCTTTATTGATTATTACATCCTGTATATAAATACATCTGGTAATATGATAAATGATACAATATGAAGTTCTGTGCTCAAGGCCTCCCAACTTCATCCTCGATTCACGCCAGAAAGACGCTCAGATGACGTTGAGAGGTGCCTACACAAGCTCCCTTCTGTTCCGACCAGTGGCTGGAGTCGAAGGGAGATCGGTGAGCCACAGAAAATTGTCGCACTTGAATAAAGAGAAAGCCATTGCTAACACTTCACTTGGTCACTGCACCAGATCTCTAGGCCACTGTCTTTTGAGTCGCCTCGGTGGAGAGAGTGGGTGGGTGGCACTTGATAGGGAGAGGACTTCAGGATTTTGATGAGTGGAAAGTTTAGGATGGAAACGTTGGAATCTGGATAATACAATATCATTAACGAGTGGGATATTGAGGTCTTAATGGAGGTTAAGGTTGGAAACGTAGAAGGGGGCATCGACTATTGTTCTTGGATTGGAATGTTTGAATGCGTCTGATGTTCGATGTTTTCGCAGTTCCCCATAGTTCTGAACCGTATGTCCAAATGGGTTGCAGTAGTGATTTGTAAATGATCAGTTTGTTTTCAGTACTTAAATGTGATTTGCGGTTCAACAGTCTATAGAGTTGTCCAAATCGTCTGTTAAGTTCTTGTCTTTTAATTTTTAAGTGATGTTTCCAGGTAAGTCGGGAGTCCAAGTGTAGTCCGAGGTAGCGAACTGTATCAGAAGAGGTTACTGGGACGTTGTTGAAGTGTACTCGTGGACAGGAACTTCGCCGGAGGGTGAACGTGATGTGATGACATTTTTCCTCGTTCACCTTGATTCTCCATTTTTTTACACCACTCTTGAATTTTATTCAAGTGGGGCTACAGATTCTGCGACGCAGTGTTAGGATTTGGGTGTGATGCGAGGATAGCTGTATCGTCTGCATAGGTTGCTAGAAGGGTGTCGGGACTTGTTGGAACATCGGCTGTTTACAGGGTGTAGAGCACAGGGCCCATAACACTGCCCTGGGGAACTCCCGCTTCCACCGGATAATATTCTGAGTACTCTGATCCTTGTCGGACCCGAAAATGCCTATTTGATAAGTAGGATCGTAGGATGAGGAATAGGGTGCTGGGAAGAAAGGTTTTGAGCTTGTAGAGGAGGCCCTCATGCCATACCTTATCGAAAGCTTGAGCAACGTCCAGTAACGCCGAAGTGCAATATTCTTTTTGCTCTAGGGATGAAGATATGCGATCTACAACGCGAAGACCCAGCTGTACTGTGGAGTGTTGTGAGCGGAAGCCAAACTAGTGACTGGGCAGGATATTTTGGCTGTGAAGGATAGGTTGGATTCGTTTGAGGAGTAAGTTTTCGAATATTTTAGATAGGATGGGTAGTAGGCTTATAGGGCGATAGGATGAAGGGCAGTGTGTTGGGTTTCCAGGTTTAGGGAAGAGGATGATAATAGAGAATTTCCATAGGAGTGGGAAGTAGGTGGTCTGGAAAATACAGTTGTATAGATATGTGAGGAATGTGATAGCTTTAGTTGGGAGCTGGCGAATGATTTCAGATGTTATTAAATCAAAGCCGGGAGATTTGCGCTTGTGTAGCTTGGTAATGATATGCTTGACCTCGGAAGGATATATGGGTTTAGGAGGCAAGGATAGTGGAAGGGGAGATTCGAGGAATTCGGTTATTTTTGAGTAATGGATCATTGTGATCAGGATGAGGAGTAAAGGTTTTCTGGAGGGGAGTTCCAAAGAGGCTGGTATTTTCTTCATCGGAAGAGGCCCAAGTTCCATCTTCACGACGGAGAGGAGAAGAGACAGGATGATATGTCAAGATTTTTCTTGTTGTTTCCCAGAGGGAGTTGTCATGAGTGTTAAGGGTAGAGAGGAAAGTGTTATTTATAATATAGAGAGGAAAGTGTTATTTTTAATTTTTATCCCAATCCAAATCGCGGGAGTGGGTAAAATCCAAACGAACTAATTGTTCCATTTGGATACTACTTATATTTCGTTTAGCTAAAAACACATCAGTACTATGCTCCGGCCGCCTGATTTTCCCCTTGGCTGCTTCGACTCATAGAGTCATTATCACCTAAGGTACCCATTGATAAATTAATTAAAGGCTGGGTTGGCCTAGGGACGGTCAGGGAGGCCGAATTCAACCCATGAACGGAGACACTAGAAGAAAAAATCTTTAGTGCTTGCTCGGGTGTTGAACTCAGGTCCTCAAACTTATTAGTCCAGTGCTCTACCACTGAGCTAACCTCGCCCCCATTTATATATATATATATATATATATATATATATATATATATATATATATATATATATATATATACATTTATATACATATATCGACGAGTAAAACTTCTCTCCATGACGTCACAATTGTTATATTAATTTCCTGACATATTGCTACCTCTTTGGAGGGAATGCTTTATTAACAAAGAGCTTTAGGCTCCCATAGAGTTTGAATAGAAGCCCAAAGAGGTCTACTCAAGAGATCCCTACGTCACTGTTCGCAATTGCCCCATTATCAGGGAGTGAACAACCTCTCTTCTTGTGTTATCAGTCCTATTATCCAATCATTTTATTTCCGCAATCACAGTTTTTTCTTCTCCTTATGGCTCATCATTAATGACTTCACGTCAAAGAATTTGGCGCGAATCGATCAAAAACACTGAAACATCGCCTGATAAAGAATTCTTAATGGCCTCAGCTGGTTGAATGGAGGATTTAGCAGTAATTTGAAAAGGTCAAAATTGAGACTCCCAAATATTTGTATCAAATGACAACGATTTCCCGGTATTAATGTATACCTTAATATATAATGTTTTTGGAGTGTTCTTTACGTTCACTAGGGATATGTTAATAATTTGGGTTTGATGAAGAACTTTTTTATTTTATCTTTAGAACTCACTGGTATCATTTGCGCTTCTTTTTGGGGTAGTATTATCGATTTCGACTCTACATTTCAAAAATTGCGTTATGTAGGAGCATAGAAACCGGCCACAGCCACGTTGAATGCATCGGTTCCCGTTGATCACCGAAGTTAAGCAAAGTCGGGCGTGGCCAGTACCTGAATGGGTGATCAACCACGAGCTGATGGCATTATAAAAGCTTGGCAACCTGTAGATAGCCCGGCGTTAATAGCCCAATAGTTGATATGCCGTTAAACTAAAAAAAATACGAATGTTAAATAGTGTGATTAATGGAATATTAATATTTTTTTTTTTTTTTAGGTTTTTCAAAATTTTACGCGGGCCGGATCAAATTTTACGGCGTGACGGATGCGGTCCATGTTGCCCGCATATGGGTTAAGATAACACCCGTCGGAATTCCACCAATCAACATTCGTAATCAACGGTCAATGTTCTCCTCTCAACAAAAAGTTATTAAACATTTTACGTTTAAAAAAGAATTAGAAATTTTAAATTATTAATATTATTTTTTTAAACAAATAGAAATTTGTATGATGGAATTTCGTTTACATCCCTGTAGGAAAAAGCCTTGAGCAAAACAAATCAACTTTTTTTCCCACTTTTTACTTAACTTTTACAGGTCGAGACCAAGGGCAAGTAATATTGCAAGTCAGCGCCCACTAATAGTATAAGGAAAAGCTTCTTGATATATCGGGGACAGGCAGATTTTTATGGTAGTAAAAAAAACAACTAAAAAGTTGTTAAATAGTACTCAAAAGATTTCTGTATTCAAATACATAATAAAATATGGTTACACAGTATCGATACTATATTGTATATACTATGAGCTGTATTAGAGTTTACACAACATTAATGCGTTTGTAATGCTATTCAAATTTTCACAAAAAAATGTCAATTAAAATAGGCTATGGATAAGTAGTTATTTGTTGAATTCCGCAACGTTGGGAAAAAACTCATTTTTCATATTCTGGTTAGGCAGAAAAAAAATAAATTATTGCAACCTAAATAAATTAATAAATAATTAAAATAAATTATTGATTCAAAATCTTTAAACTTTTCTAAAGGAAAGCAGAATATATAACGAATTAAAGACAATCTGCACTGCCAATGACCCGTATGGGTAGAACACGATTAATTAAAATAAAATAAAATAAATAAAATTATCAATTTAATAGAAAGAAAAATATGAAAAAAATAAATAAAAATAATACATGAATGATTTGTAATTGATGATAAAAATATCATTTTTTTTCAAAAATGGTCAAGCCTCTTGATATGGATTGATTCATATGGAGCTTGGTGGGTTCAAATTTACTTAGTAATTCGCCTTAAAGATTTGAAAATTCTTTCACTGACAGCGTGCACCTCTAGTTCAAAATACTGTGCTATTATTTAAAAATATGGTTCTGTGTGACTTTACATTTTTGAAATTCTCTCGAAGGCTGTTGATTCTTAACTTAAAAGGATTTTAAAGAATATTGTCAAAATGCCTTAAACGGCGACAACCTCCTTTAAATGGAATCTGTGTTGTTGAGTTGTATTCTAGATGCTGGACTGTGCTGCAACACTCCTATTTTTTTTACGGAACATCTGCTTCCACGCTATTAACTTCTCCATCTTTTGTTAAACAATTTTGTCCTTTTCGGTGCATTCTTTAGATTCTCTCTTACCCAGTATCCAGGTTGCATAAGTGTTACACAACCCTAGTGTGATACAATGCAGGTGTGAGTATTAAAGTATTGAAAAATTACATGAGTAGGTCCACTGAACGAATTGTGTGCTCCAAAGGTTCAAAAACGAAAAACCAGTCCGAAATATGACTCCGCCAAAATATGTCTGGAATGGGCAAAGATAAATAAGTGAAAATGATCATAGATTCAAATCATACTTCAATATCTACCCAGGGACTTTTTTCTCTTGAATGAGTTACAGAGACCCTCATTCGCCGAAGATCCTGGCTCGACCATTCTCTTGAATGAGTTACAGAGACCCTCATTCGCCGAAGATCCTGGCTCGACCATTCTCTTGAATGAGTTACAGAGACCCTCATTCGCCGAAGATCCTGGCTCGACCATTCTCTTGAATGAGTTACAGAGGCCCTCATTCGCCGAAGATCCTGGCTCGACCACTCTCTTTCCGTCAGCCTTTTGTCCTGAATCCTTGTAACCTCATTTTTATTCCCCTAATTCGACTAAGGTTAATTGGTGTACGGTAGTCTTTCTCGAGACAAAACTCAAACGCCTCATGGACTGTTTCATTCGTTTTATCCTAGGAATCCTCAGAGACTCCAACCTAACGCACTTCTAACACGAGATGAATCGGCTATTCCCGGTTTATCGTCGCCAGTACTTCCTCGGTCCTTTGCGAAGCCATTCCTTCCCAAAGACCTTCTTTCAACACCTTAAATTAAAATCCTCGTTCACATCCTTCCGCTCTTTATATTCCTTTCCAACGTAAGCACAGCTTTATTCGAAAAAATCATTTGTCGCCATGCTACTAGCCTAACACTTTTAAATCCCGACTCTTCGATCACTTCTTATCCCTACAGGTTTCACCCCCCCCCCCACCCAGTTATGTTTCCACTCAAGCTGTTGTAATTTAATTACATTTCAAATGGTAGTACTTTTATATTTAAGTAGGGGTAGGTAGGTTTTTACCTGATGCTGGCTACCCCAAAATTATTCCTAAGGGACATATGTCACGGAATAAGAATACAATTTTTCATTTTATTTACCTCGTGGGAGCACACTCTCTGGGACATTTGCGTATAACTTTCTGGCTGCTCTTTTATTGCTCATCAATATTACATATCCAAGCAATTTTAATATATTCCAAGAGCTGGTAACGGACGTTTCATGAAGTGTTTTATGCACCTTGGCATTTTTCTATTGTTCATATCTTGGCTAGGTAAGAAGGCAAGTATTCTGTAAGTGTTGGCTTGACTTACATTAGGACACAAAGTTTTTTGTGTTTTTTACATGTTAACCCCCTTAAAAGTGTCTGCCTTATTTATTATTCTTTGTAAAATTGCCTTAATTTTACATTTAAGCCTGTTGGCTTCTGAATAAAAAACTGTTTTGGGCCATATTTGCTTTGAATCTTTCCCCTATGCGCAGTACCTGGTGCCCAAAGTTAAGTCTAGCCAAGACATACCTTCTTATCTATCCAAGGCAGAGTTGGGCAAACGTTAGCGGTCGCTAATATCTAATACCTACTCGCTAATTTAGCGGTACTGATAAGAGCCTGCGCTAACGATTAGCGTATAGCGACGGCAGTGCGCTAATCGCTAATTTATTTATGAAATGTTTAAATATCGTGATAGCTAATACCTTAGTTGAATGCGAACTTTTTTTTTTAGCGGATTCGTATTTAGTGCATCAAAATACGTTATTGCACAAAATTTGAAAGAAATCGGTTTGGAGGACGCTAAACTTCAGTTTTACCTAAAGTTATATGCGGTGCATGCCCCTGGGCTCAGAGCACACCGGAAGTGAACTTTGAGATGACAAAATGTCGTAACTATAGCTAAAGGTATTAGCTATCAGGATGATCAAACATTTCATGAATAAATTAGCGATTAGCGCTCTGCCGTCGCTATGCGCTAATCGTTAGCGCAGGCTCTTATCAGTACCGATAAATTAGCGAGAAGGTATTAGATATTAGCGACCGCTAATGTTTGCCCAACTCTGATCCAAGGGATGTATTATAGCAAAAATTGAAGGTGCCTAAAATACTTCATGTTACGTGCGTTACCAGCTTTTTACTAGGAGGAATAGGAGGAGATGCTGATGTCTTTGTATAATTGAAACACATCGGCTGGATGGGTTTTTGAATCGCCCAAATTTTCCAAAAATCTAAGCTTGAATCGAACGAAAGATCTCTTGTATGAGGAATCCCCTTGAACTGGCGGGAGTTGAAGATAATTCTGTTTCCGAATCCCAATGTTTCAATGGATGTTTATCACTGACAGCTGCTCTCATTACTGGGAGACCAAACACTGGCTTGGCTTTGGTCCAATATCTTATCGAATACATCTCTACAGCTGGAGAATATTTAGGATAAAGTTAGAACTGAGTCCGATTAAAATAAACTCCTTAATTTTAGCTTTGTGTTTATTGTAATTTCAGTCCACTTTTATTTTTGTCTCCTTTCTCTTTTGGGGAATATTTCAAATCGTCAGGGTAAAACCATGTTTGCAACCAGTTAGGCAAAATAAAATCTTAGAATAGGTGTTATTTTTTTACAACATTGTCAATCCAAAAACCATGATTCCCAGGATCATCCTCGACGATCCTTGCACACTAAGATATAATAAATGTCCCCGCTTATATCACTTTTTTTTCTTTTACGGGGCGTCGACATCTAGGCCATTAGTACCGGGTTATCTATAGGTTGCCACTTTCCTAACCACAGACGGTGAACAGAGAATTTTTTCAACGGGCTCTGAAACTTAAAAATTTAACCAGCTGCAGGCAGACACGAACCCGATTTTCCGTATGAAAAACTACTTAATACCTTTGGTAATATGAATATTGATGTAAGGTTGAAGATATCTAAAAAAAGTCCAACTCGCAGGAACTGTGTCATCTTAGAGCATTTCCTTAGTTAGCCATTGTGACATATGACACTTGAAATAATATAAATAGTTATAAGTTGTTTTGACCTTTCACGAAAAATGTAAACATCTAGAATAAATGCAATATTTTAGGCACAGGAAATTCATCGTAGCCAACTTACACAGAAGCGGATATTATTTTATCTGCCTTCTCATTCATTCTTAAAGAAGGCTCTATAAGTCAAAACAAACCTAGAATACTCATTTTACTGGTAAATGAATGACAAAAAAACAACCAATTAAAAACTGAGGTAAATAGGGAAAACAAAAACAATTCTAAAGAAGGAAATCAACACCAGTACAGAAGTAGAAAATATTCACACGACATCATCGAATTTCGCCCGGAAAGCTGTATTTCTAACAACAAAAAATAGTTTTTTTATTTTAGGTATCCTCTTTTATTGACATAAATTTTCCTACAAAAATAACAAGCAATTAAAAAATAAAAATAATATGAAACACATACAAAAAGAACCGTTCAAATAAACGAAACCAATTATGTACTTTAAACTTTTAAGGGCTCATTTCTCGAAATATGATCGTCCCATCGAAAAGTGATATAGAATATTTTTTTGGAGTATTTAGTAAGCTTTCGAATGGTCACATTCCACTTACAACAATTTCCCAGCCGTATTCGAGATATTTAGGAAAATATACGAAATCCCAAATCCTTTCATGACTGTTTTTTTTCTCGTTTTTAATGGCGCATCAACTATTCGGCTATTGGCGCCAATTCATGACTGTTAATTCATTTTTTCTTCTAGCTCTTCCTTAACTCCAAACATTAGCAAAATTTAAACAGTCCATAGGAGGGTTACGTGTATGTATATATATATATATATATATATATATATGTATATATATATATATATATATATATATATATATATATGTATATATATATATATATATATATGTATATATATATATATATATATATATATATATATATATATATATATATATAGGGTATCCAGAATTTAAATGGCAAAACTTCAGGAGCGTATAGGGGACCGAAAAACTAAGACGAAAAGACATTTAGGGATATGCTCGTTTGGAGTAATTCGCAAAACAAGTTTTCATGTTTGAACTTATTTACCTAATTACTATTTTAATGAAAATAAATTGTCATTGCGAATTGTTAAAAGAAACTAATTACTAAAGTTGATAAGTTTGAAGTTATAAATTCTGCGCTTTTTGAAGATGGTAAGGGTAACGATTATCACCTTTCGAAGTTTCTTTTTAGAGTCTTTTATTTCATATTGCCTGCCGCGATATTCTTAATACAGCTTTTGCTCGAGTGCAAGACAGTGATATTTGTAAACACTTGATGTTATCTTATTTTCTGTGATTCTTAAATCAGTCTTTAGTCAGTTACTAAGATATTGAGCAATATCTACATTAAATAGATGATAACATAAATAAAATGTAAACAAATAAGTACAAAAATGAAAACTTGCTTTGCGATTTTCTCCAAAATGATGCGAAAACGAGTAAATCACTAAATGACATTTTGCCTTAGTTTTCGGCCTCCTACATGCTCCTAAAGTTTTGCTATCTGCATATTCATTCCTTGTGGCATTTCAGAGATATTTTTTATTACACCACAAAACTCATAATAACACATTTTGATAATGAGCGAAGGACGAGTTAGTCTTCCAAGGGAATCGGCCCATTAGGAGTGGGGCCGTAATTTTTGTTTTCCTGTAACGAATCTCGTTAATGGAGACGCAGAATTAACGGTAGGCATGTATTACAAGTATTAGTAAATATATAATCGTCAATTTCCCTCTAGAATATGAACGTCCTAAATATTTTTCGATTTACACATGCCTCAATTATTGTTATTTGAGTTCTTCCGAAGATATAACCGAAACGATTAGCTTGAAACCTCTCAAATTCCAACTACAATAGAGAAGCACACTGGACTGTTAAGATGGTAATAAACGTTCAGTTCAAATCTCAAGGCAGAGACTGCACAGTTTGGCCTCAAGGTTTAGACCTGTTCTAGCAGACACACGATAAATTAATAAACCTCAAAGCAGGGACTGCACATTCCAGTTATAGTAGGCCCACAATATGTGAAGTAAATACCCTCTTGTCCATACACGTCAGGCCTGGCCTGCACAGTCCCGGCCTCATTGGACTGTACAGATAATCTATTGGTTTTATCATTCTACGTCGATGTACTGTACAGTTCAACTCAAGCCTTTATGCTGTCATATGCGCATTGAGGAATATCTAAAGATTTGGACTGCGCAGTCCGGATCTTGAGATATTCCTCACAGTGTATGGGAACCCTAACATTATTTACAGATTGTAACAATGACAGATGTACGTACCTGCTACGGCGACGGTCTCCTTGAAGGTAATAGGCACACCAAGTAGGGGCTTATTTCTGGCCCAGTGATCAACGTCGCTGTTCTCGTGAAGCATCTCGTCGACGCGTTTCGCATCCAGGAGGGCTTCGTCGAATCTTTCTTGCACCACGCTGCAAAACATAAGGTGTTTATTAGTCGTGCGGATATTGTTCGTAGTAGGATAGTGAAGAATAAGAGAGAACAGAGTAAGGAGCCATGAATATAAAACTTAAACGCGAGAAATGACTTTCTCTGTATACTCACGATGTAGTTTCGTTGAAAAATTTCAACTCTTGACAGTCGTTGAGTCTTTTTTTTTTAGCAACTAGTGTCTGGCCCACAACCGCTTCAATTCTTCTATAATTGTCGATAAAGCTACAGTATTGATTAAAAGTTTTTTTCAACACAGTAGGACGCCAATCATCCATTCCTAAAACGGTTTCTTTGTACTTATGAGTTTATTTACACACTAACATATGAACTAGCACTTGCCACTTGTCACGTGTGAGAGTAAGAACTACTAATGACAAGTGATCGTGTAAGCTAGGCCTAACACAATGAAAGGTAGAACAATGAATGCCAGCGAAGTTTAGAACACTGAAGAGGTTTGAGGCAACGGACGCTACCGCAAGTTCCAGTACCGCTTTAGGGTGGCCATACACGCAGACAGGAGGTTTGGAGTCGCAGACAATATCTTAAAATATTCCTCGCCGTTTATGAGACACTCTTGAGACCAGAGTTGAACTGTGAAGTCCATCGAATCCAATAAATTAAATATACACTCCAATGAGGCCGGGACTGTGCAGGCCAAGCTTGACGTGTGTGGACAAGAGGATATTTGCTTCACATACAGTGGGTATACTATAACTGGACTGTGCAGGCCAAGCTTGACGTGTGTGGACAAGAGGATATTTGCTTCACATACAGTGGGTTTACTATAACTAGACTGTGCAGGCCAAGCTTGACGTGTGTGGACAAGAGGATATTTGCTTCACATACAGTGGGTTTACTATAACTAGACTGTGCAGGCCAAGCTTGACGTGTGTGGACAAGAGGATATTTGCTTCACATACAGTGGGTTTACTATAACTAGACTGTGCAGGCCAAGCTTGACGTGTGTGGACAAGAGGATATTTGCTTCACATACAGTGGGTTTACTATAACTGGACTGTGCAGGCCAAGCTTGACGTGTGTGGACAAGAGGATATTTGCTTCACATACAGTGGGTCTACTATAACTAGACTGTGAAGTCCATCGAATCCAATAGATTAACTGTACAGTCCAATGAGGCCGGGACTGTGCAGGCCAAGCTTGACGTGTGTGGACAAGAGGATATTTGCTTCACATACAGTGAGTCTACTATAACTAGACTGTGAAGTCCATCGAATCCAATAGATTAACTGTACAGTCCAATGAGGCCGGGACTGTGCAGGCCAAGCTTGACGTGTGTGGACAAGAGGATATTTGCTTCACATACAGTGGGTCTACTATAACTGAACTGTGAAGTCCCGGCCTTGTTTATTAAATTTTCGTGTGTCTGCTAGACCCGTACAGTCCATACATTGAGGCCAAACTGTGCAGTCCCAATGGAAGGTTTCTAGCGTGAATGCTTTCTGAGTTATGAGCGTAAGAATCACTAAAGAAAACGTTCCGGGAATGTTTCGATTTACTCATATCTCAATTATTGTTATTTGTGATGTTCGTTGTTGTTGTTGAAGACACTCCCGCAAAAAATAGCAAATTCTAAGGATAACTAAGTTTTCCAATGGATTTAATGAATGATAACATTAGCAAGTCAAATTTAACATTTTCCAAACGAAATTCAACCTTTTCCATTTCCAAATCAACATTGCCCGTTGACCTTGCATTGGAAAAACGTTGAATTTGGTTAGAGAAAAGTTAAATTATACCTGTTAAATGTTGCATTTGAAAAAGTAATTGTGGAATTTGAAATATATTATGTATGTTGAACCAGTTGAATGCTCCACATAAGGTGTACATTACGTTCATTGACCTTCCTCTTTTTTCATCCATTCCTTAAAAAACTAAATGTTCTTCTGCTCATTTTATTTTTGAGAAGAAGTAAATTTCCAACTTGAAAAAATAAAAGCTAATTGCAATAACTAAGATATACATAATTAATTTTAACAATATAGGATAGCATCTTAATATTGTTCCTAAATTGGAGCATATGTTTCTTCTCACACCTTTATTATAATTGTGTGAAATAATTTTACCATAAAGATAACATTTAGGATTAGATGGAGGTTTCCTGATAATTGTTCCGGTTATTAAGTTTTGTACTAATTGTTGAACTAAAACGTAAGCGTTCAATATCTATATTAAAATAATCCAAATTGCGTCGTGTAACAGTCCAAAGATATCTGGAAGAAAAGGAAGATTTTAGGCTCCAGAACGAATAGGGAGCTGTAACTTTAAGTGAATATTATTCCCTCTATCTCACCCAATTCCTTTAATATTTTATTTTCAAATTTTAGTGTTTCTTTATTAATTATGTTCATTAGTAAATTTTGGATTTTGGTGTTGAGAGCTAAGAGCGTAGCGAAGAAATCAACACCTGAGTTTTAAGGATAGAACACAGAGTGGAACAGCTAGCAAAGCAGAGAGCGTAGCGAAGAAATTAACACGTGAGTTTTAAGGGTAGAACACAGAGTGGACCAGCTAGCAAAGCAGAGAGCGTAGCGAAGAAATCAACACGCGAGTTTTTAGGGTAGAACACAGAGTGAAGCAGCTAGCAAAGCAGAGAGCGGAGCAAAGAAATCAACACCTGAGTTTTAAGGGTAGAACACAGAGTGGAACAGCTAGCAAAGCAGAGAGCGTAGCGAAGAAATCAACACGCGAGTTTTTAGGGTAGAACACAGAGTGGAGCAGCTAGCAAAGCAGAGAGCGTAACGTAGAAATCAACACCAGAGTTTTAAGGGTAGAACACAGAGTGGAACAGCTAGCAAAGCAGAGAGCGTAGCGAAGAAATCAACACGCGAGTTTTTAGGGTAGAACACAGAGTGGAGCAGCTAGCAAAGCAGAGAGCGTAACGAAGAAATCAACACCTGAGTTTTAAGGGTAGAACACAGAACGGACCAGCAAGCAAAGCAGAGAGCGGAGCAAAGAAATCAAAACCTGAGTTTTAAGGGTAGAACACAGAGTGGACCAGCTAGCAAAGCAGAGAGCGGAGCAAAGAAATTAACACCTGAGTTTTAAGGGTAGAACACAGAGTGGAACAGCTAGCAAAGCAGAGAGCGTAGCGAAGAAATCAACACGCGAGTTTTTAGGGTAGAACACAGAGTGGAGCAGCTAGCAAAGCAGAGAGCGTAGCGAAGAAATCAACACGCGAGTTTTTAGGGTAGAACACAGAGTGGAGCAGCTAGCAAAGCAGAGAGCGTAGCGAAGAAATCAACACGCGAGTTTTTAGGGTAGAACACAGAGTGGAGCAGCTAGCAAAGCAGAGAGCGTAGGGAAGAAATCAACACCTGAGTTTTAAGGGTAGAACACAGAGTGGACCAGCTAGCAAAGCAGAGAGCGGAGCAAAGAAATCAACACCTGAGTTTTAAGGGTAGAACACAGAGTGGAACAGCTAGCAAAGCAGAGAGCGTAGCGAAGAAATCAACACGCGAGTTTTTAGGGTAGAACACAGAGTGGAGCAGCTAGCAAAGCAGAGAGCGTAGCGAAGAAATTCACACGTGAGTTTTAAGGGTAGAACACAGACTAGACCAGCTAGCAAAGAAGGGAGCGTAGGGAAGAAATCAACACGCGAGTTTTAAGGGTAGAACACAGAGTGGAACAGCTAGCAAAGCAGAGAGCGTAGGGAAGAAATCAACACGCGAGTTTTTAGGGTAGAACACAGAGTGGAGCAGCTAGCAAAGCAGAGAGCGTAGGGAAGAAATCAACACCTGAGTTTTAAGGGTAGAACACAGACTTGACCAGCTAGCAAAGCAGAGAGCGTAGGGAAGAAATCAACACGGGAGTTTTTAGGGTAGAGCACAGAGTGGACCAGCTAGCAAAGCCGAGAGCGTACCGAAGAAATCAACACGCGAGTTTTTAGGGTAGAACACAGATTAGACCAGCTAGCAAAGCAGAGAGCGTAGCGAAGAAATTCACACGTGAGTTTTAAGGGTAGAACACAGACTTGACCAGCTAGCAAAGCAGAGAGCGTAGGGAAGAAATCAACACGGGAGTTTTTAGGGTAGAACACAGAGTGGACCAGCTAGCAAAGCAGAGAGCGCACCGAAGAAATCAACACGCGAGTTTTTAGGGTAGAACACAGAGTGGACCAGCTAGCAAAGCAGAGAGCGTAGGGAAGAAATCAACACGCGAGTTTTTAGGGTAGAACACAGATTAGACCAGCTAGCAAAGCAGAGAGCGTAGCGAAGAAATTCACACGTGAGTTTTAAGGGTAGAACACAACTAGATATTTGCTTGATAAAATTTTTTTTTTTTTTTTTTTTTTTTTTTTTTTTTTTTTTTTTTTAAAAACTTGGCTACACCAAACCTATTTAAAAAGAACATACATATTTGTTAAAATTACCAACTAAATCCGTTATTTGGTAGTAAACCGGACATTTGTCCAGAGTATTCTTTTTATTAATATTTTTTCATAAACAGTTATAGAGATCACCTTGAAAATATAGGATTGTGACCTTTTATTTTGAATAATTTATCTTAAAAAGTGGCGGAAGGTCATATGTATAATTACACACCTTAAAATCTATCTCATCATATATTTTATTTGGTGATCTACATGTTCTTCTTTTTAGGAAGTTCAGGAATGCTGATGACAATCGTTTTTGTTTTAGAGCGTTTCGTCCCTACCTCCACAGGGAGAAAGTCCCCCATATATATAGGGGACGTATATGTGTGTGTTTGTTCGCTCTCCCACATAATCAAAAATGGTCCGATTTTGACGAAAAATCATTCGTCATATTTCAAAGGTCAAGTTCCTTAACCAGCAGAATCCGTCCACCGGAACATGGTTTTTGGTGCGAAAAAAATCGTAACGATTACATTCTCGAGTTCATATGCTTGCAGGTACTCTCTAATAGCTATCATTCAGTACACAAACCCACTCAGCGTCAAATATTAAGACGTATTATAGGTAATTACGTACAATGTATTTTGTGATCACAACAACGTTTGAATTACAACTCCTCTTTGCAAATAGCACCGTGGTTGACCAAGTCTATTTAGGTTCTTTGCTTCCATGGTTTTTTTTTGTCTGGCGGATCCTTCACAACGTTCCAACCGTAGTTGGGAAGTATCTCACCGACCTTAAAGCTTTCGTCTATGGAGGAAATATCTTAGTAAAATCGGTCTCAGATTTTCCTCTTCCTTTTCCTCTTCCTCATTCGACTTGTAATGTTGAGGAGGCCCGCGGAAAAAGAAATTCTTCCTCATGGGGTATTGAGCGTATAGCGGAAGAAATGTCAGTGTACTTGATGCCAGAATTTCTTTTAAGACATTCCTTCTTGAAGTGGTGGGTTCATGGAAAAGTAACAGCTGTTAGAGTGATTTGTAGACCTCTCTCCACACCAAGTGAAAGTAAAACGAATTGGGCGCACTTTCCTGTTCAACTATTACCCTACACACATTGAAACAGATTTGCTGGGCCCACTGTTTAACTTCATCACCTACATTTACCTCATAAAAAAAGTAGTCGTGGTATGCGGTCTTAATCATAGAGTAATAGGTCGTTTTTGAATTGAAAAGGTTACTTCCTCAAAGAAGTAATAAACGCTGTCTGGAACCGTCACAAACCTTCTGAGCATTGAAATTTCATCAAAACTGTAGCAAGAGAAAATTTCCTTTGCAAAGCCGACATCAGTGCTACCGATAATAAGCCCGTATTATCCAACTTCCCCATATATATATATATATATATATATATATATATATATATATATATATATATATATCATTTTTTTTTTTTTTTACGGCGCCGACATCCAGTGTGCACGAAGGAATTTTCCCAGCGAGCCGTGAGATGAGAAATTTCCTGCCGCCGGTGGGAATCGAACCCATCATCTCCCGCATATGAATCTTAGCCACTAGACCACAGGGAGATCCCTATACTCCATATTATGCAATATATATATATATATATATATATATATATATATATTAATAGCGAAGAGCATCGAAAACGGTAAGGAAATCAGAATAAAAATCCTCGTTCTAAAAGTACAACTGCTTCTTATATATATATATATATATATATATATATATATATATATATATATATATATACAGGGTGTCCCGTAAATGTCTAGTCATATTGTGAGGGGTGATAAAGGACCCTTAGGGGAACAAAAAATGTTCTATGACGACTTCCCGAATTCTCGCCCATAAGGGAGAAAACGTCGTTTTATTGTTTTTTCGAGACAAACGTACTTGTTAGAAGAATAATCGTTGTAGCTCCGTCCCAGGTGGTACTACTAAAAAGGATGTGAAACCAATCGAAAGCTGAGTAAATTTACTATAAGACTAGTTGGGAGTAAACATAAAAATGAATGAATGTAAGTATGTATATCTTACAAAAAGAAGGCAATTCTAAATTTCCTGACATTTTATTGATATTTCTTTCCAGCGTTACTCCTCAATAAGCAGGATCTGAGATTTCCGGGTTTCAGAAAAACTTCTTCATTTAACCAGCTTTCCATTCATGTATCACAACCCTGTGTTATTGAAGTATTTGAACGATTTAAGAACAAAAGTTTTAAAAAAAACATGGATCTGTGAAAAGAAAATTATATTTGTTTCTTCAGTTTATTCAAAAAGCTGAAGGGAAATATTTTTTTATAAATGTTTACATAAATATTAAGTAAATATTTACTTAAAAGAATAACAAAAATTACTTCCACGGATATAAAAAAAAATCTTAAAACAGTAAATAAATAAAATACACATTTATTTTGAATTTATTAATTCCGGTAAGTAATACTGGGTCCAGGAGGCGGCCATTAAGGAACCCCAACCATACATTAACCTCAAAAATTACTATTTTTACCTAAATCACGCATTTGAACACATTTTTACAGGACTATGTACATATTATTTATGAGGGATAGAATTTTTAATTACCACAACAAAAACGCATGGGCTCAGAATCCCAGTGAGTTTCACAAGCGTAGCCATCAGTATTAATTTAAGGTAAAGCATTTGTTTTCTAAATATAAGTACCTGTAAAAATGTGTTCAAATGCGTGATCTAGGTAAAAATAATAATTTTTGAGGTTAATGTATGGTTGGTGTTCATTAATGGCCGCCTCCTGGACCCAGTATTAGTTACCTGAATTAACAAATTCAAAATAAATGTGTATTTTATTTATTTACTGTTTCAGGATTTTTTTTTATATTCGTGGAAGTAATTTTTTTTTATTGTTTTAAGTAAATATTTACTTAATATTTATGTAAACATTTATAAAAATAAATATTTCCCTTCAGCTTTTTGAATAAACTGAAGAAAAAAATATAATTTTCTTTTCACAGATCCGTGTTTTTTTTAAAACTTTTGTACTTAAACCGTTCAAATACTTCAATAACACAGGGTTGTGACACATGAATGGAAAGCTGGTTAAATGAGGAAGTTTTTCTGAAACCCGGAAATCTCAGATCCTGCCCATTGAGGAGTAACGCTGGAAAGAAATATCAATAAAATGTCAGGAAATTTAGAATTGCCTTCTTTTTGTAAGATATACATACTTACATTCATTCATTTTTACGTTTACTCCCAACTAGTCTTATAGTAACTTTACTCAGCTTTCGATTGGTTTCACTCCCTTTCTAGTAGTACCACCTGGGACGGAGCTACAACGATTATGTTTCTAAAAACCACGTTTGTCTCGATAAAACAATAAAACGACGTTTTCTCCCTTATGGGCGAGAATTCGGGAAATCGTCATAGAACATTTTTTGTTCCCCTAAGGGTCCTCTATCACCCCTCTCAATATGACTAGACATTTACGGGACACCCTGTATATATATATATATATATATATATATATATATATATATATTTATATATATATATAATAGGGAAAACATTTGGCACTTTCTACCCGTCTTATCAGCTTAATCCGTTGTTTTGGAGTAAGCCGCAAATTCGACCAGATCATTTTTAGCGCGGTTCCTCCCTCCCCCATAGGGAGGAACCCCGCTTATAAAGTTATAAGGTTGATACAATCTGGAAGTGCCGACAAGAAAATTTCGCGTTTCAGAACCCCTAGAGACCGAAAATAACGGTGGTTCAAATTTGTATATATATATATATATATATATTTGTCTGTTCGCTCATTTCTGGTTTCCCTGATGGGCCGATTTTGATGAAATTTGGTACAAAAATCTGTCGTCCAATTTGAAAGGTCAAGTTCGTTAACCAGCAAAATCCGCCCACTGGAAGATGGCGTTTGGGGCGAAATTCGTGCAAAAAAAATCGTAACGCTTACGTTTTTGAGTTCATAAGCTTGTAAGTACTCTTTTTATAGGCTTCTTGGGCTAGGAAAACGAATGAAACCATTTTCAAGGCGATAGCTTTAACCGGAAGGATTAGAATAAAATATTTTATTAACAGACATGAAATGTTTTGGGAACTTCGTATACATTCCCTATTTTTTTTTTTTTTTTTTTTTTTTTTTTTTTTTTTTTTTTTTTTTTTTTTTTACGGCGCATCTACTTCTAGGTCATTAGCGCCGACATTCCCTAATATCTCGAAGACGGTTAGGAATATTGGTAAACGGAGGGTTACCATGCGAAAGCTTACTAAATGTTCTACAAAAAAAGATTCTGAAATAATTTTTGATTAGGCGATGTCAATCGGAGAAATAAGTTTATTCCTTGTTATTTTTTAATTGCTTAAAGTTGGATAATGTATTTGACAATAAAACAGATTAATTAAAATAAGAAAAACAATTCATTGTTAAAAATATATCAAGCTGTACCGTATGTAATGTCAGTTTTGGATTTGTCGATTTCCTTCAAATGTCTTGAAACTGTCGAGGCTCCTACTCCGAGTTCTTTGGCATATTTCCTAGTGTTTTTAATTGCTTACAGTAGTCAAATGTATTTGTCAATAAAACAGGATACGTATAATTAGAATCAATATTTTGTTTGTTAGAATTCGAAGATGCCGTATGAATATCTAGATTACAGTACTTATTTTCATCTGTTACCCATAGTTTTTTATTGTTAGTAGGTTTTTCTTATTGATTATAGAATATAAATCTATTTGGCTATAAAACAGGATACGTAAAATTAGTGACAATATTTCGGAGATTTCTCAGCGAAATACTTTTAAGATTTTCTACCACCACGAACGGCTTTTTTCCTCTATTTTTATCCACTAGATAGGCTTTATTTTGCATATTATTCAATATCTGTTTTATTCAGCAGGGGATTCTGATGAAATGTCGTGTTTTTGCTGTGGATTTTAAATACGATGTATCTATCATTGGATAACATTAGCGAGTCTACATAGTTAAGAACTGACGACGGAGGATTACTTCTTGCTATGATTTAGTCTACATATGTATATTAAGTCCTAAATCCAAAAAATAAACTTCACAACGGTTAGATACTATGAGCGAATATGGCGGTTCAATGCCCGTAGAAACAAGGGGGCCGCAGGAAATTTACCTGCTAAGAGTTAATCCTCAACAGCTGTAAATATACCCCAGGTATCTGCCGATACAAATACAAAGCCTAGGCGGAGAGCACCCCAAAAACTCAGATCCAAACATAAGGTTATATACTAAATATTCATAAAGACTACTTAGTTGTAAACCGATTCATCAATTAGCAATCAATAGTTTTCAACAAAGGTTATATACTAAATATTGATAAAAAGTATTTAATTTGAAAAAAAAACAATATTCCACAAGACTTGTTTTTGGTCCATTTGTGTCTATTCCATAGACTTAATTAGGTATATTATTCTATTGTAGTTGGGCAACTAAACTTTGTTTTATTTTGTTAAATAAAGTTTTTTTTCTTGACTTGTTATTCGTCAAGACTTTTATTTGTCCTTGTGTATTTACTAGATAGGCTTTATTCGGCATATTATTCTGTATAGGCTATATTAGGCAGGGTATTCTTCTCAATCTTGTGTACTTCTTCTTGATCCTTCTGTACATGGGCGTATATAAAAACAATGTCGGGGGGGGGCTGAGACCATTTCCAGGGTATGGAATACTAAATATTTAGAGCTTGGAATAGTTTTAGGCAACTAAAACGCTATTACACGTAAAATAAAATATGTTTTATGAACTAAGTGATTTTATTTAATTTATTTTTAAGGGCTTTACGAGAAGTTTTTATCATCAATTCAAAATTTCGGGAGGGGCTGCAGCCCCCCCCCCCTCATATACGCCCATGCTTCTGTATCCTCTAGAAAGGCTTTATTAGGCATATTTTGTATTGATTTATAGAGCTTTGCTTTAGAATGAGAGCCAGATTCTGTAATTTCCGCTTCTGTGTAAAAGTTACCTACTGTCGGTGTCCCTGACGCCTTAATATCACTTTTATTCGAGATGTTCGAGAGGATTTTGACAATTTTCACGAGATATATAAAAAAAAAGTTTATTTCTTTTCTAAGCTTATCAAATGGCACTAAGGACATGAACGGAACCGCGCTAAGATGCTGCAGTTCCTGCGAGTCGGACTTTTTTTTTATTAAAACGGATATAGAAATCGCCTTGAAAAGTACTTTCCTTCGATTTTCCGTGACACACATATGGAAATTCGTTGTTCTAACGCCAAAAAACGCCAAGGGAAACTGTTTTTTAGTGAAATTAAATTTCAATGTTATTAAAAAAAGGTTTTTTGAACACCTACATCATACGAAAATATAATTGTGCTACTACTTATATGTTAAAATTTATTTTTTTAGCGCGGTTACTCCCTATCTCCATAGGGAGAACCCGCTTATGAGGTTGACCTCATGACGCGATCCGGACGTGCCGACCAGAAACTTTCTCATTTCAGACCCTATAGATCACGAAAATATAGGTGGCTAAAATTTGTATATATATATATATATATATATATATATATATATATATATATATATATATATATGTATACATTTATATATATGCTTGTCTGTTCGCGCTCTAGCAAGCTCAAAAATGGTCCGATTTTGATAAAATTTGGTACAAAAATCTGTCGTCTGATTTGACTGGAAGATAGTGTTTGGGGCGAAATTCGCGCAAAAAAATTCGTAACGCTTACGTTTTTATGTTCATATGCTTGCAGGTACTTTTTTAAAAGGTTTCTTAATATAAAAAAAAACGAATGAAACCCTTTTTAAGGCGATATCTTTAACCGTTTCTGAGAAAAGTGGGATCAATGTTTTTGTAAGTCATTATTTTTTTGTGGGCACTTAGAATCGCGGGATTCAATTAAAATATTTTCTACATCTTGGAAATTCATCCCAACTTAGATGTTTAAATGTTTGTTACATTTGGAGTTACGGAAGTATCCGAAAAAAATTATTTTCTTAATAGACGTGAAAAGTTTTCGGATCTTCATACATTTTTCGTAAATATCTCGATAACCGTTGGGAAATCGTGGTAAGTGGAAGCTGACCATTCGAATGCTTACTAAATTCTATACAAAAAATGTTCCAAAGCAATATCCGATCGGGCAATGTCAATCAGAGATATAAGCGGTTAAAACGTAAAAAGTGTTTGTTTTGTTGTTTTGTTTGTTTATCTCACTTTTTAATTGGTTGTTTTTTGTTTTAAATTGCATTTATTAGTAAAATTAGTATTGTGGTAAAATAAGCTAAGAAACGGTGATAGGTGTTGGTAATAATTTTGGAGTGGCTGTGGTAATCAAGATGGCTTTGGCTAAGCATGATGACGTATGCATATTTTGTTTTGAATTCTCCTATCTATATAACCTTCCTCATAGCCTCCAACTGAAGTTATCGTTATTTTTTTATTTTATTGAAAGATTTATCCCACGACAGAATGGAATTTTATTCGCCATGAAGCACATATTTACAGTCGATTATAACAGTAAAACAAGATACTTAAAATTACAACGAATTTTTGGTTGTTTAGAATAGAGCCTTCTCAGCGGTAGTCGAAGAGTACGTACGTTTTTAGTTCATAATTGTATTGACTTATACAGATTAAGAATTATCCGCTTCTGTTTATGTTGGCTACTGTCAGTTTTCAGTGATTTGTGATGCTAATATTTTCCATTTCTTCGAGATTTACGGAACCGCGCTAAGATGACGCAGTTCCTTCGAGTCGGGCGTTTTAAATTTTCGGAGTGATTAAGAAATTGGGCATTACTGTGCCAAATATTAATTGAATGATCTAGTTGCATTTGCCGAAAGTGTGTTTCAAATCAGCTCGAGTAAAAAAAGAAGAAGAAAAACGAGTAGCATAAAAATATTGCGAAATAAAAATATTGTACTTTTTAGATAAAAAAAAACTAATAATACAAGAAAAATCATTATAAAAACTTACGCATTGATAATTGGTTCCACTATCTTTATTCTCTCAATGTATGCCTTCACTATTTCAGTGCTGGAAATCTGTTGAAAAGAACAATATAATTAGAAAATTTGTAATAATATAAAATAATAAATAAATAAATACTTCCTTCCAATTTAGCTGATTTAGCTCATTTTCAAAATTAATGTTTATCAATTAGTTTTTGAAATATTATTTTATTTTATTTTTTGGTGGTCCGCTTTATGGCGATGTACACAATTTGTATAGTTATTACAAACATTACATACATACATTACATTACATACATACATTACATTCTCTTATATACTTACATTATACATATATATATATATATATATACACACACACACACACACACACACACACACACACACACACATATATATATATACATACACACACGAATATTATAAAAACAGTTTCGTACTATTAAAAACAAAAATTAAATTTCAAATGGGGGTGCTCAGGTTACCTATTCTTAAAGGAACAATTATCCATATTTTCATAAGACATTAAGTGATTATGTTTCTGATATTTTATTGAGAAATTGCAATATAATAAAAAATGATGGCAGTTAGTTATGCCTATCGTTAACCGCTTCTCCTGATGGAGCCATTTCGGTGTTCTTCAAAATAGTTTGAAATGGGGATGTAAATTCTTGTGGGATAATTTTTGGTATCTCCTAGCAATAATTATTATCTGTGTATTGCATTGGTTCTATTCAATTTAGTAATTCTCGGGTGTAAGTAAACATTTTATTTCTTGCCATTTTTAAATGTTTCGTACGTTTCATCATGTTTGTTTTTATGCTGCATAACTCTTAATGCGGTAATCACTGCTTGTGACTTAATTTTCAAATCTTTTAAAAACTAAAAGCTAAGGCTAACATTGAAATCGAGATTCTCCTGTTATACGACTACAAGCCCGAATTTATTAGCCACGTTGAAGCCCGCAGACGATATATTGACAATATGCAGTCGTTTATTGCTTGCTAGTACCACCGTCAATATCGGCATTGTTAATATTGTTGATCGTCGTGTGTATTGTGTACCACATGTGATATGAAGGCTTATAGTGTAATTGACAACGCACCTGAGCATAAAACATGTGGTTCTGAGTTCAAATTCCAGGCTGAAGAGTTAATTTTTCATTAAAAAAAATATAGATTTCAAAATCTGCCTCAACGTTTAAGAGGTAACAGGTTTCGAAGGAATTCCAAGATCTGATAGTATTGCCCAATTATAGGAAGAAGTTTGGTCATCGACCTGTTTACTAGTTAGTTTGAAGCTGCTAGGATCTCCCCGTGGTCTAGTGGCTAGCTCGATGAAATCTCATGCGGAAGATGTTGGTTCGAGTTCCAAATGTGGATGGTTGACTTTTTTAAGCGAAGGGCTCACCAAGAGCTTTAAAATAACATGAAAAGGCTATAAGCCTAGAAGCAGATGTGCCTAAAAAATAGTCCTCAGCTACTAATAACAGCAAGTATTTTGTGCACTAATATAGTATAAAAACTATGCTAGAATATCTCCTACACAATATGTATGCAACATGATTTAACATACACGCACATCAGAAAAAATAAATAATACTTATCGTCCCTACCATGTCAAACTATCGAATATGCCAGAACTATATGGACGATACGGCTTGTCGTACATTGTCGCAACCCTAACCCCTTTAGAATAACTTTTAATGCCTTAAATATAGTATCGAATAAGACCATTTTTCAATATATTACTTCGTCAAAGGATAGCATAAGTTCGTTCTTTAGTTTGCTCCGATTTGCATATTCGATAGTTTGACATGGTAGGGAAGATATATGTATGAAAATACGAATGTAATTTTACGCCCGAAACATCTTGTTACCACTGTTTTTTTTTTCTTTTCTTTTAGATTTACTCATTATTGTTGGTTTATGTCCTTTTATTATTATCATTCTCTAATACATAATAGAGTAAGAATTTGTATTAAAATTACACATCCATTTGTACATACCTATGTTACAATTGACCTAGGGAATCGCCGAAGTTGTGAAGCCAAATAAATATATCGTCCCTACCATGTCAAACTATCGAATTTGAAAATCGGTACTTTTCAAGAGAGCAAGATAAACCTTTAATAGTGATTGCAAAATCAGCTCCTTTACACAATTTTATATATTTTTCTATGTATAATCATTTTAAGTTGAAATTATAAACAAACCGTTTACTGTTTCATAATTACCAAAAAATTATATTCCTGAGTTTGCATCTTGGTGCTAGTCTGGTCAAATTGTCGAATGTGGTATCTTCCGACAGACTAACTGTATAAATATCTGCACTTTCAAACTAAAGAATGTGACGCATTCTACATTACGCATTCTACATTACGCATTGTAATAATTGTATAGTTTTAGTGATGTCAACAAATCAAAGAATGTACCACTTTCGACAGATTCCCAAGTCAGTTTATATTATTTATTTATATATAAAAATCATGTGTCTGTCTTTTTGTCTGTTTGTTCCTTATACAAATCCACATCGTGTGTCCGATTTTGACCAAACTTGGCGCACTAGTAGGTCTTGATCCGGGGAGTCTCGTAGGCTAAGTCAAAAACGTCTACCAACTGCCTGTCTGTATATTTGTTCCTTATACAAATCCACACCGTTTGTCCGATTTTGACCAAACATGGCTCACAGATAGATCTTGATCCAGGGAGTGTCGCAGGCTAAGTTAAATTAGTCTAGGACTCACAGTTAGGAGGTCTCGGGTTCGAAACCCGAACAGTTACAGATTTTCGTTATCAGATTTTAATATTACTTATTTTGTTTCTAATTTATTTTTGATTTTCTAGATGCAGAAAGTAGGTGTAGCATGGCACGCCGGGTAGCAGATAGTATTTATATTATACACTAGCTGTTACCCGGCGTGCCATGCTACACCTACTTTCTGCATATAGAAGAGTCTAAAAAAATTAGAAACCAAAAGAGTATTATTAAAATCTAATAACACGAACCTGTAACTGTTTCGAACCCGTGACCTCCCAACTTTGAGTCCTAGAAGACTTTGACCTAACCTATAACACCCCCCGTATCAAGACATACATGTATGCCAAGTTTGGTGAAAATCGGTCTAACGGTGTCGATTTTTATAAAAAAAACAACAAAAAAAAAAAACATACAGACAGCAGCTGGTAGACGTTTTTGACTTGGCCTATGACAATCCCCTGATCAAGACCAACCTGTGCGCCCAGTTTGATCAAAACCTATTGAACGGTTTTGATTTTATAGGGAAAAAACATACAGACAGACAGCTGGTAGAGGTTTTTGACCTAGCTTGCGGCACTCTCCAGATTAGGATCTACCTGTGTACCGAGTTTAGTCAAAATCGGACGAACGGCGTGGATTTGTATGAGCTACAAACTTACTGACAGGCAGCTGGTAGACGTTTTTGACTTAGCCTACGACACTCCCCAGATTAAGATCTACATGTGTACCGAGTTTAGTCGATGTCGGACGAACGGTGTGGATTTGTATAAGAGACAAACATACAGACAGACAGTTATAAGACGTTTTTGACTTAGTCTACGACACTCCTCAGATTAAGATCTACATGTGTACCGAGTTTAGTCAAAATCGAACGAACGGTGTGGATTTTTATAAGGGACAAACATACATACAGACAGTTATAAGACGTTTTTGACTTAGTCTACGACACTCCCCAGATTATGATCTACATGTGTACCGAGTTTAGTCAAAATCGGACGAACGGTGTGGAGACGATATCGAGTTTATTCAAAATTGGACGAACGGTGCGGATTTGTATAAGGCACAAACAAACAGACAGACAGCTGGTAGATTTTTTTGACCTAGCCTAGGAGATTTCCCGTATCAAGACCTACCTGTCTGCCAAGTTTGGTCCAAATCGGTCAAACGGTGTGGATTTGTATAAGGAACAAACAAACAGAAAAACAGACAGACACGTGATTTTTATATATATATATATATAGATTACGAGTACTATGGATTTATATTCACTCCAGGGAATAAGTTGATTGGTTAATCTTATCATGAAATTCATTACAGTTTCATTGCCACCACAGCAATATTATAAAGGTCTTTGAGAGAACATAATAATTTAGGTAATTGATTCGCACATTTTCATTCTCTAATGGCTGCACAAACGCATATTAACTGGAGGAATCAGTAATTAATTGGTCATTACATAGCCAGGAAGCGATGTATATATCTTAGCACGGCCTCCTAATCTATGTAATCTGCAATTCTATCCACTTGCTCTTCACTATCATTACTTAATTGTATATAAAGTAACGGCGATTAAATTATACCCTTAAATTCGAAGAAGGAGAAAAAAAAACTGTTCAAAAATTGTTGGCAATTAATTTATTTCCTATTATTATTCGGGAATGAGACCGGTAGAACCACAACAACTACAATTGCAATTACCGAAATACCCAAACTGCCAATTTTTGTTAATACAATTTTTTTTTCTCTAATACTTCCCTATATTTAAACCAAATCACAATTTTAATATCTTGGATGAATGTCAGACGTCTGGAGCAACATTTAATTGAATCAATAGCTCCTGAAACTAGTTGTCTCCAAATTTTTGGAAAACGGTTACAAATATCTCTTAAAACATGATTTCAAGCGTTTTCTCGCGTTAGAGAATCTATAAATAGTCTATCTGCAAGCATATTATCGCAATAGTGTAATCTATACGATTTTATTCTCACGAATAAGGCTGCACCTACATGGGACCCGTATTTCTCCCGATCCGATGCGATTTCGTTTGACCGACAACGCTCGACGGTGGCCGACGTGAGTGCCTACATTGGTCCCGACCCGATCCGATCCGGTAACAGCTCGTCAGCAATAACCTCTTAGTGAAGTGAAATTAGTGATTAATTTAAGAAATACCACCTAATAAGAATAGAAACCTTCGATTAGATAAATTAAATTATTTATAATAAAGGTAGCTAGGATGTTATAAGCATTAGAAGGTTATAAACATTGGAAGGTTATAAGCATTGGATGGTTATAAACATCTTTCCTTACGTAATTAAGTAAAAAAGGGAAACAAAAATGTGAATGGACAAGGTTGTTCTAAATTTTATTAGCTTTCATTTTTAAAAAAAAAGAAAAGTGCATTGAAATCGGTTAAGATGTAGATGCTGTAGACCTTTATGTGGTCTGGCGCCATTTCGCTTCGTCGGCCGAAATCGGTCTAGAAACAAAAAGTTTGAACGGCCGACAATCGGTGGCCATCGGATCGGATTGGATCGAATTGGGTCGGGGCGAGACCAATGTAGACACCTTCTTTCGGCAGTTGGTGGCTATCGGGTCGGATCGGGTCTAATGTAGGTGCTCCCTAAGGTCGAAAAAACGGTTCTCGTGGACGCATTCTGCTAGATAACGCTCATGATATTTTATATAAGACAAAGTATTTTTGTACCAATATTTATGAAAATCGATGATGAACCACCGTTAGATTGTGATGTATGTTTATTGAAAGGTGAAATTTTCTAGTTGGCACTTCCGGATACCATTCCTCCCTTGCAAGGGAAGGAGGAAATGTGTGTGTATTTGTCTCTGATTTTGATGAAATTCAACGTCAAAAAACGGTGGTCCTATTGGCATTAATATACATGTTACCGGCAAAGTGTAGAAGCCAGGCATTCTATATAATGCCTAAGCGGTTTAAGCAAAGTATAGAAAGTATTAGTTTTTACAACATATTGCACACATTGCCTAGGCATTGTATAAAATGCCTAGGTATTCTATAGAATGTCTGTTGCTTATTTGGCATTGTATAAAATTAAAAAGGTTTTGTGTTTACGGTATACACTTTGACCTAGGTAATTTAAATAACTTTAAAAATTGGTTACAAACAGGCTCTTTTCGTACGGCAAACAATTTATTTAAAACAATATATTAAGTGAGATTGTTATTTACATATTTAGAGCTACTTGTTGCAGCAGGGCTGAGTATTGTGACAGTTACGATTTCGTTTTCTTTGCTCTTTAACACATTTACATTTACATGAAGGCCCCCGCCGCACAGTGGGGCAAGCCTATGCATTTGGTGGACATAGGACCAATATCTGAAATTTCGAATTTACCCATTTTTTTTGTTAAGCTGTTGTTCTTAGTTTCTATTATCATTGTCTGGAGTCAGTTTTTTTTAATTAAAAATATCCACCTAAGATATCTTATTGAAACGACTGTCCATGGAAAATGTCCTTTGTTTAAAAAAAGTACCACAACTATTTTGATGAACCAAAATTAATGAATCATCTTTATTACGATAATTTAACTATATTATCATAATTTAAGTGCATACAGCTTGAACTTTTATAGACTCTTAATATTTTTTTGAATGAAAAAAATTTAAAAAAGTCCGACTCGCAGGAACTGCCTCATCTTAGCGCGGTTCCGTTCTTATCCCTAGTCTAATTTCGAAAGATTAAAATAGAAGCAGTTATTATTTTGTTGAGAGGAGATCGTTGACCGTTGATGATGCAAGGTAGGGATTGTCCGGGTTAGGTCACTGCTACTTAATAATACATTCCCCATATGTGTATGTATGTGGGCATATATATGTACATATGTGTGCGTGTATATGTGTATGTGTATATGCATATATATAAATATATATATATATTATATATGTATATATATATATATATATATATATATATATATATATGTTAGGTATATTTACATAGATATGTGCATATATTAGTGTTAAATATGTCCTACTTGTATTTACAGCCCTGATGAAGGCTTGAAGTTCAGTCGGCTCAATAAAACCATTTTTACGATAAAATGTAGTTTTATTAAGTAGCAGTGACCGAACCCTGACAGTTATATTTTGGTTCCACCAGTCTTGAAAGGTAGGATTTACAATCTTACCTGGAAGGGTCGGCAACACTAGAAACCGTCCCGCTAGTTACAAGGTCTTGGAATCTTGGAACTCTATATTTCTAACAATAAATTGTTTTTGTTATTTTACTTAACCTGTTTTATTTTCGAATACATTATCCAACTATAAGCAATTAAAAAATAACAAGGAATAAAATACAGACAAAAAGAACACTTCGAATAAGCGAAATCAATTACTTTAAAGCTTTAAGCTCTTATTTCTCCGATTGACATCGCCTAATCAAAACTTCCATTAGAACCTTTTATGTAGAGCATTTAATAAGCTTTCTAATGGTATTCTTCCGTTTACCAAAATTCTCAACAGTTTTCGAGATATTAATGAAAGTTCCCAAAATTTATATTATTTCTAGCAACAGAAAATTGGCCTCATTTTTCATACCCTGTTTTACACACAAAATTTTCGCAACATAAGACATTACAAAAATAAAAAGCAATAAAAAACGAAGGGAAAGAGACAAAAATTACAACAAGAACGACCAAAACCCGTTCATAAGAACAAAACAGACGTATTTGAAGTTTTAAGCACTTATTTCTCCGATTGACATAACCTAATCAAAAATAGTTTTAGAATCTTTTTTGTAGAGAATTTAGTAAGCTTTCAAATAGTTTCTATCCACTTACCACGATTTCCCAACCGTGTTCGAGATATTAATGAAAGTATACGAACTTCCCAAAACTTTTCATGTCTGTTCATAAAATATTTTATTCTAACCCTTCCTTAACTCCAAACGTAACAAAACTTTCAACATATTAGTTTTAATGAAAGTAGAACATGCAGATAAAGTTTCAACTGAATCCCGTAATTCTAAGTACCCAAACCAAAAACGGTCTTCAAAAACCATTTTTCCAATTTTCTCGAAAACGGTTTAAGCGATCGCCTTCAAAATGGTTTCATTCGTTTTCCTAGCCCAGGAATCATATAAAACGAGTACTTACAAGCTTATGAACTCAAAAACGTAAGCGTTACGATTTTTTGCGCGAATTTCGCCCCAAACGCCATCTTCCAGTAGGCGGATTTTGCTGGTTAACGAAATTGACCTTTCAAATTGGACGAAGGATTTTTGTACCAAATTTCATCAAAATCGGACCATTCGTCTTCTATCTAGAGAGCGAACAGACAAATATATATATATATAAATAAATATATACATATATATATATATATATATATATATATATATATATACAAATTTGAACCACCGTTATTTTCGGTCTCTAGGGGTTCTGAAACGCGAAATTTTCTAGTCGGCACTTCCGGATTGTTTCATTGTATCAACCCTATAAGCGGGGTTCCTCCCTATGGGGGAGGGAGGAACCGCGCTAAAATTGAAACATTCATAACGAAAATCGCTCAAAATCGCTTAGAAATCTACCACCACAGAAATTAACTAGAAGGTCTATAGTTTACTTTCCATTAATAATTACCTGCGAGTTCGTGCGAGTTTACGAGACAATTTTTTTTTTCTTTTAGCTCTTGCTTTTTTTTTCAAATGTTGTCCCTATTAATACCAGTTTCTTTGTCTTAAATGTTTGTTTATACTTTATGAAGGTATTATTGTCTTAATCCTCATGAATTGTAAACACAAGAAAGTCAAGAAACAAATCAAATTCAGTATCAGGCTAGCATTCATAGCTATATGAACAAAAATCGTGACGTTTTTAATTTTTTAAGAACAAACCATATAAGTTTCAAAGATTATGACCGGGCATATGGACAATGGATTAACGTTCTTGGACTCGAAAATATTCCTAAGAAAAAGGAGTTCTGTGTGCGCGAAAAATTTCGCAAATTTTGTGGAAATTTGTGTTCGTGTTGGATTAAATCGAATAGAAATCTATCTGTCTTTTTAAAAGTTAACGAAAATTGGTTAAATTTAGATTTTGTTGTTCTTCATGAATTAAATTTTGATATACTTTCATCGTCTTCGTCATCTTTAGCTTCTCAGGAGTTAAGAGAAGCTTCGGATGATATGTTTTTATATTCCATGAAAAAAAGATTAAAATCTGATGATTCAAGTTATATTTTTGATTTAAAAAATGAATACCCGGAACATACAGCTAGCATTAGAGAATATTGCGAAAAACTCAAAAATTCAAAAAATCTAGAAAGTGAAAAAACATTAGCATTATATGTTTCAGCAGATTTTTCGAGATTCCAATATAATACAATTAGAAATAATGCTTTAACTTTAGGGCACAATATTTATCCAAGTTACTACCAGATCCAAAAATTAAAAAAAGATTGTTATCCATCAGAGTCCATTTTAGTTACAGATACTGGGGCAAAAATTATTTTACAAAATTTACTTGATCATAACTTTGTTGATCATAACTTTTGTGAGTGACAAAATCATAACTGAAACCTTTCTAAATTTAACTTTCATAAGCAAATGGGGATGTGATGGGGCATCAAATCAGTCACAGTACAAACATTCGTTCTCTGACAATTACAGTGACGATTCTTCAGTTTTTATAATGAGTGTAGTACCAATTAAACTGTTTAACCGTGAAAATGTACCGATAATCTGGGAAAACGAATTTCCTTCATCCACACAGTTTTGTCGGTTTTGTAAAATCTTCAATTGAAGAAATCGAATCCCAAATAAAGTTGCTAAAACCATTTTGTAACGATCAAGTATCAGTAAAATATGACATGCTCTTAACAATGATAGATGGCAAAATTTGTAACATTTTGACTGAGACTTGTTCTGCCATGCGATGCTACTTGTGCAAAGCTATTCCAAAAGAAATGAATAATTTAAATTTAGTAGCAAGTAAAAACGCAATTAATGATGAGTATTATTTATTCGGCTTGTCGCCTTTGCACTCTTTGATTAGATGTTTCGGGTGTTTACTCCATATTTCGTATAGAGTTGATTTCACGTCTTGGAGTGCAAAATCAAATGAACAAAAGCAGTTGTTGGAAAATAAAAAAAAGAGGTTCAAAATCATTTTAAAAATCAGCTGGGCATAAATGTTGATTGTGTTTGACAAGGAGGTGGTAACAGCAACGATGGAAATACGTCACGGAAATTCTTTGCTTTTCCTGAAATTTCATCTTCAATAACTGGTGTTGATGAAAATCTCATTAAACGCTTGAAAATAATGTTGCAAGTTATTTCATCCAACTCTAAGATCGATATTGACAAATTTGAGCTTTATGCCAAAGAAACAGCCCAGTTGTATGTTTCTCTATGTGACTGGTATTATATGCCAGTTACCTTGCATAAGCTATTGATTCATGGAAAAGATGTGAAGAATGCGATAGTGCCAATAGGCCAGTTATCTGAGGCTGCACAAGAGGCAAATCATAAATTATTTAGAAAATATAGGGAAAATCATTCGAGGAAGGTATCGAGAGAATCGAACAATAGGGACATTTTAAATAATTTGTTGCTAAATTCAGATCCCTTGATTTCTTCTTTACGGTCGAAAATCACCAGTTCAAAACAAGAATTATCTCCGGATGCTTTAAATTTGTTGATAAATTATTTATTTATTTTTTTTTTATTTTAATATGTTAATAAACCAACATACTACTTAACAATAATAATAATTAAAAAATTTTTTTTTGTAATAGGTACATAACTATATACAAACATAATTAGTAAAATTATAATTATAATATTTTGAATAAAAATTTTTATGGATTTCGTTCATGTTTTTTTTATTGTGGATTGAAAGGTACCTACTCCTCTTATATGGAAAAGGGGGTTTTGGTTTGCCGAAAACACCCGTAATCCTTTTATACGGTTGCTCCGATAAAAAAAAAAGTGACCTAAGTAAAAGTTGTTGGAAATGGGTGTGGAATAAATTTACGACGTCAAATCATAAGGTTCCAATTAAAAAAAAATCTGAATACAGAAATCGATCCATCGTTAAAAAATAAGGTAAATGTGAAGGAGCGCGGTCTCCACACCGATCCTTTTGAAATGTTGCACTATAACGTATTTTGATGCACTAAACACGAATCCGTTAAAAAAAAAGCTCGCTTTTCAGGAAGTTATTAAGCACTAAAGTTCACTGTTATGGAGGTTATAAAAGACGGGGTAACAGCGTATTTGTAAACACGCGCATGCGCAATAGTCCTTAATGACGAAGTGTAATTGAAATTTAGACTCACCTTGTGGTAGCTGACTTGGTCGTAAATTGTCGCTTTTGGGCATACGTGCTATGCGTTTCCGCTCGCTCAAGAAGATATCAAAACCTCTAGCCAATCCCCTAGGATTGACTAGAGTTTTGATATCTTCTTAAAATTTAAAGAATGGTTTATTATTTAAAAAAAAATATTTTTGAATAACTAACTGGAGATAAATTGATAAATAATTGATGGTAAATTTCAATTAGACATCCTTATTACGAACTTTTCCATACCCGCGCATGCGCATGTTGACAAACATAGTAGGTTACATTACCTTTCAGAACCCGCACAACAGTGAACTTTAGTGTTTCATAACTTCTTTCCTAGTGAAAAGCGAGCTTTTTTTTAACGGATTCGTGTTTAGTGTATCAAAATACGTTGAAGTGCAACATTTCAAAAGGATCGGTGTGGAGACCGCGCTCCTTCACATTTACCAAAAATAATGGGGGATTACGTTTAACTTTTTTTCGTACGGCCAACAGTCTGGTCATAAACAATGTCCAATAATTTGGTGTTTCGCCCCATTGTGCGCCGTCTGCCGGTAGTTACTCCTACATGCTACAAATCCTGTCTTTCATACTTTGCCTACAGCGCAGTAGGCATTCTATATAATGCTTAGGGAAAGTATGAAATATGATTTATATCATAAATAGCCGGCTGGATTTAGGCATTCTACAGAATGCCTGATTTTATACTTTGCCGGTAAAATATATATCCGAGAGGCAGATAAGATTACTTCCCTTCCAATGGGAGGTTTGGAAACGTGCTAAACAAGCAAATTATCAATTATTTTAAAATACCAGCACATAATAATTTGTTCTAAAAGTATAATAAAGAAAAAATATTTATTAAATGTGTAGCCTTACTATTGTTCTTTACACATAAATTTAACATATTTGGGATTATTATAACTTGTTATTATTATATTTATAATATATATATTTTTTGTGCGTGTAAAACGGCGTATCAACACTTGGCCCATTAACGCTGGGCTATCTACAGGTTGCCGCCCTTTTATAATGCCAACCGCGCGTGGTCGGTTACCCATTCAGGTACTGCACGTGGTCGGTTACCCATTCAGGTACTGCACGTGGTCGGTTACGCATTCAGGTACTGCACGTGGTCGGTTACCCATTCAGGTACTGCACGTGATCGGTTACCCATTCAGGTACTGCACGTGGTCGGTTACCCATTCAGGTACTGCACGTGATCGGTTACCCATTCAGGTACTGGCAACACCCGAAGTTGCTTAACTTGGGCGATCAACAGTACCGGTGCATTCAACGTGGCTGTTGGGTCTATTTATATTACATCTAATTATATTTACATCATTAGATCCGTCAGAGATTTCTAATACGTGATAGAGACTAATATATCCCAATTAAATATACATATTTAATTCAGTGAATTTACTTCTAATGAAATTCTAAATACAGAAGCCGTGGAAAATGTGGCAATATTATAAGTAAATTAGACATACTGCAATTTATGGCCAAGGTCATACTATCTCAAGATTATTATTATTATTATATTATGTCCACATGGAATCAACCACCCATGAGACAAGGAATTAAAGTTAATATGTTAGTGAAGATAATAGTGGGTTTCATGGAAACCCTTGCACAATCCCTGATATTTGAATGAACTACTAAATTAATTAGTGATTTTTTACTCCCAATGCACGCAGAAGATAGTTGTAAGGACTAAGTACATGAAAACATTACTTTGAAGGATGGGGACTCGATAAATAAACCGTAAACATGAATAATGTTCAGTATTTTCAATAATGTCTATACATTTTTCTTCATACGTATAACGTACAAGAGCCTCTCCGTTGTCCAGTGGCTAATGCCTTTGATTCTCATGAGGGAGTTCCGCCTGCAAAAGGTTGAGTCTTTTCATTCCAGGGCCGCTTGAAAAAGTTTTCCTGCTCCTACGTGGATTTTTAGGAAGGGTGACAACCTATAGATTAGCTCGACATAAATTATGTTATAAAATAAGGATAAACAAGTAGCAATATATATAAAAGAACACTTGCTACCTCGAGTAATCGGGCGTGACGAGTGGAAAAAGTCGTCATTACGAGGCTCAGAATTGGTCATTCACTACTTACTCACTCTCATTTAATGATGAGCCGAAAGCAGGCCGTATGCAGAATTTCTAACATCAAACAAGTACTGACACACAGCAAGAACAAGGACTAATTGGCCATTTAAGGTCATATAAAAATCTTGATCCTGGTTCGGCTTCCTCACTAGGAAAATACACTTCACCCAGGGGAAACGACCTTACGTCAAACGGGTTATCAACCAACTACCGCTTTTTTTCGTGGGTTATTATGGTTTATGAAACATTTCTTACGGGAGGGAAGAAACGCGCTAAAACTGGTGTAATTGACTTTTAAAGGTTAGAAACATTGTATTTAATCCTGTGAACTTTTTTTCCAACATTGAATATTGGATGTTAGCTTACCTTTTGCCTTCTTATGAGATCAGCTAGCTCCGATGCCCTGTAAAGAAGCAGCTTGTTGGAGATCGGCGGTACGCTCTTCTTCTTGATCATGAACGAGGCTATCGTCGAGTACGGCCACATTAAGAGGAAAAATATGAACTGAAGGCCTCGAAGGAGGCGGAAGATAACGACCGCCAACATCTGCAACAGAAACATAGACAACATAGGTAACATAGTAATAGTTAATTATTCAAAAATAATTTGATTGAAAAGCTTTTAAGAATCTTAAAATAAAAAGAAGGTCTTAAGATATTCTTCTGAGGCCAATCTTGGGTGCTGCATTCTACGTTCTGTAAATTACAAAGACCGAATAGGTTAAATCGACTTATACCTAATACAATGGATTATAGACAGCTGATCTACAGAAGCCATGATTAATCTTATCGGTTTTGGCGTGGCCCTCCCTGCAGAAGGTTCCCTAAGCTAAAAGGTGTAAATTATTGTCTTAAGTGATCCTAAATGCCTTAAGTGATGCGTAATGAAGACGTGAAACATGAAGATCAAAATAAAAGATTATTGAAGAATATTATTAATTATATAATATTCCGAAATGAAATAAAAGAATATGTAGATGTATGGAGTAGCAGCATACGCGATAGAAGACGAGAGGATATTGACCAGGCTACGAATAGGACACTCAAAACTAACAGTACTGCGGCGTACATCGTACCGTAAAACATATCCTCACCGAATGCAGGGGCTACATGAAAGAAAGAGAACAATTAGATTTGTCCACTGACCTAAGAGAACTTCTGGGAAATAACTTAAAACACCTATCTAAATTATTTACTTTCCTCGAAACAACTAAGTTAATCCGCCATATTTAATTTATATTTGCTGCTTTGTCATATTTAATTTATTTTATTTCTAACTGCGACATCCATGACCCATGTGGTTGACCTATGTCAAAAAACTTAAATTACAAAAAAGAAGAATATTGTGTTGTGAATAAGTTCTGACCTGCTAAATAAAATTATTTTTCTTTATAAATATTTATTTTGCGAAAGATGACTCGCTGCTTACCTGAAGAATTGGCTCCATTTGGTAATATCATTGTCCTGCGCTTTGAAACCAACCTAGTAGACTAAAAGAAATGCACTCGAGTTTAAACGGGTGTTTTTGCGTTCAAATCCCTTCTTGCTATTTTCCAAAACTAAATTAAGATTTAAAAAATTTCATTAGATTTGATACCAACCTGTGTATTATAAAGGAATTTCAAAAAATGGGTTACAAATTTTTTAAAATGGAAAATTAAAATAAATAAGATGTGTATATGAACGAAAAAAATAAATAAAAGGCATTAAAATTTATGGGGGGCGAGGTTAGCTCAGTGGTAGAGCACTGGACTAATAAGCTGGAGGCCTGAGTTCAAATCCCGAGCAAGCACTAAAGATTTTTTCTTCTAGTGTCTTCGTTCACCGGTTGAATTCGGCCTCCCTGACCGTCCCTAGGCCAACCCAGCCTTTAATTAATTTAATAATGGGTACCTTGGTTGGTGCTAATGACTCTAGCAGTCGAAGCAGCCAAGGGGAAAATCCGGCGGCCGGAGCATAGTACTGACCACACTATCTCCCTAGTGTGCCGTATGGTCATGAATCAGATACCTCTATAGTATCTGCCCCTCAGGGCACTCGTGGCCTGTTACGGGACTGATTTTTTTTTTTTTTTTTTTTTTTTTCATTAAAATTTATGGAGGGAATAAAGATTGGTAATAGCCTAAGGGTATCACATACTTCTAGCCAATGACTATTTATAAGCAGATAAATTCATTTCTAATTGTTTGGTAAATTTATTACTATTTCTGTACATTTAATTGGATCCATTTAGAAGCCGAAGGTTGATACCTAGAACTACTGAGGTCTTAGATTTATTACCCGCAATCAAAAGTTGACATATTTATCGTTTTGTTTACCAATCAACAATGCTTGTTGTCGTATGAAGTCATGCATTATTATTTATTGAAAGTATTGAAAAATTGAAATTAATATGACAATCAAAATTTATCTTACTTAGCTAAAATTCTAGATTCGGTGAGTTTTGGTGATATGTTATCTTGCGAAATGGGTAGACTTTGTGCACATTGGTGCGTTTTCTTCATCCTTCATAGGGAGGAATCCTGCTTATGAAGCCGACTCAATGACGCATACCGGAAGTGCCAAGCCATGGACGTATATAAGGGGGGGGCTGGGGCTGCCCCCCCCGGAATTTTGATTCGATGGTTAAAATGTGTCATAAAACGCTTAAAAATACATTAAATAAGATCAGTTTGTTCATAAAAAATATTTTATTTTAGGCGTAATAGCATTTTAATGGCCTAAAACTATTAAAAGTTCTAAATTGTTAGTATTCCATACCCCGGAAATGGTCTCAGCCCCGCCGAAATTATTTTCTATATACGCCCATGTGCCAAGCTAGAAATTCTTACATTTCAGAACCTATAAATCACGAAAATATCGGTGTTTTAAATGTATATGTATATGTCTGTTAGCTCTCTATCAGGCTCAAAAACGGTCTTATTTTGATGACATTTTATACAGGAATACTATTTCTGAAACGATAGGCCCAGTTCGAGAACCAGCCGAATCCGCCGATTTTACGGTTTTGCTTTTTTTTAGGTTCCAGGCACACTTCTTTTCACGCCTATGTCCTTATCCTCTAATCCTACCTGTCAATCAGATCCTTCAAAGTCAAACAAGGCACAACTCTTCCCCGACCTGCTGCATAAATGCTGGAGTCCCCCAAGGGAGTATAATAGGTCCTCTACTTCACACTGCGGATATCCCTACACATCCCCAAACCTTACTTACCACCTACGCAGACGATACCGACATCCTGTCAATATCTCCTGATATTTCAGTAGCATCCAAACAACTGCAGGAACATCTCTTCCCCCGATGTACAACATTGAAATGAAGATGGAGAATAAAAATCAACACAGAAAAATGTAAACATGTAACATTCACTCTCAACCGGAGATCATGCCCTTCTGTTTACCTCAAAAACACTCCACTTCCAGCATCTAGTAAGGTATGATATCTGGAATTATAACTTGACAGTTGAATGACATGGAACCTTCACATGACTCTGAAAAGACAAGAACTGATCGAAAGATATGGACTACTAAGACGGCTCTTCAGACCCTTATCTAAATTATCGATACAACACAAACTTATCATTCAACCCATACAGACTTGAACTCTGGCGATCTGAAAAAACATTCAATATCAATAGAATACGGACATTCCAGTCCAAAAATCTCCGTAAAATTGTTAATGCCCCTTTCTACGTATTCAATCCGTTCCCAAAGGTTCCAATTCGACTAGCTCTTGGTGCCTTTAGGTCAAGCCCCTCAGTAAGTTTGTATGCTGAATCAGCAGAAACTCCATTGCACATTAGGAGAGCTATGCTTATAAGTAAATTTTATAATAAAATTATTTCGTATCCCAATACCTCTTGTATATGTGACATACTAGACAACCCTCATGCTGACGGTTATGAACGCAGAGAAGGCCACATTCGACCGTTCATAATAAGATATCGTAGACTGAAAGAGGAGTTTGGTCTTAGCAATCCAAACATTATTACACACAAACTTACACTAACACCTCCTTGGATAACTCAAAATTATAATATAGATTTAACACTCACAAAATTCAAAAAGACAAATCCAGCCAGTACAATATTATACACAGAATACTTTAAAGCATTTATTACAAAACACAAAAATTGCCAAACATTTTACACTGATGGGTCCAAAACGCCAAATGGTGTCGGATCTGCAGCTATAATCCAAGATAGCATCTTCCGTTTAAAGCTACCACCATATTCTAGCATATTAGAAGCCGAGCTCCGTGCTATCCTTCTTGCACTACAGAACGTCCCATTAACCCACCAGCCACATGTAATCATCTGTAGCGACTCTTTGAGTTCACTCCAGTGCTTACAGAACATGTACACAACACATCCTACATGCATAGAAATTATAGAGCAAATTCACAATTTACATACATTTGGAAAGCACATCACACTATGGTGGCTGCCAGGACACAAAGACTTAGGACAAAGCACGGCTGCTGACTTACAAGCAAAACTTGTGACGGAGGTACCAACTTATGGCCAACTTAAATTGTACCACAAAGAAGTTTCACGGCAAAATAAAAACGACATAAAAGACAATTGGCAACTGAACTGGACGAGCATAACAGAAAACAAACTTCGACAAATTAAACAGACCGTAAGCGACTGGGCTTCGTCATACAGGGATTCAAGGCGAGAAGAAGTAGTGTTAGCCAGACTAAGGATAGGCCACACACGCATAACTCATGAATACCTCACAGTTCAACATATACTGACAGACTGTAATTTGAGACAAGACTTGGAAATTCCACGAGACATGAACGAATTACTCCGTGATAGCTATACTTACCTTTCTTAAAGACAACAATATTTTTAACAAAATTTAACAAACCCCAGACCAAACACCACAAATAGTCAACATGTGAGTGTAGTATGTATTACAACAACCACTTAATTTTCTTAATTCATTGTCTTTGATTGTCTAGACGACCCAAACTATGCTTTTAACATCGCCGTTGAAAGTTTTTTTTTTTTTTTTTTTTTTTTTTTTTTTTTTTTTTTTTTCTTTTTTTTTTAATAAACATCACTCATGACGTAATATATTCATTTATTCATCATTATTTTACATAGGATCCTTCCTATTGATTGTACATGGAACTATTGTTCTTATGTATGTTGTCATATTATGCATAGAACCTATATTGTAAATAGAAACTGTTGCGATTATATATAGTCATATTGTACATAGGAACTATTTTCTTCGTTTCCTTTATAATTATAAGTTTTTCTTAAAAATGTATTGTTTTTTACTAGTTAATTTTACTTTTAGCTGAATGTTATTCACAAACTTTATTGTATAATTAGATACACAACAATAATGTAATTGGATTTGTAATTATGTAATATTGTAAATATTTTGTTGTTGTTATGTATTTCTATTTTATATGTGTACCTGGGCGAAACGCTGTCAATGCGGGGGGCTCATAAAAAAATTTCTACAGGGTCATTTTATCCATGGGTTTATCCTCATTTTTCTGTCGAATTTATACATTTTCTTACTACAGTTTAATCCCCATAGAACTGTCATTGTCATTTTATTTCCTTGTTTTCCGTGCAGATTAGTCTTTATATATATATATATATATATATATATATATATATATATATATATATATAGGCCAACGCAGCCTTTAATTAATTTATTAATGGGTACCTTGGTGCTTATGACCCTAGCAGTCGAACCAGCAAAAAGGAAAATTAGGCGGCCGGAGCATAGTAGTGACCACACTATCTCCCTAGTGTGCCGTATGATATTTTTTTGTATTTTTTAAAAAATCTGTAGCTTTCAAGAATCCTAGTAGCTTCGATTCCAGACATCTTCCTCCATGGGGGAGGGAGGGACTACAATAGGATAACCCCACAGATTGAATTGAGGAAAATGATGTTCGACCTCCCAGACTATATTGGGAAAGCAAGGCTTCCTTTGAATATATTCTATACTTAGCAATGTCCTTTCAGCTCCTTTTTCGTGTATTTACCATTGCAGATTGTTCCTAGCCTTATCTAAGGAAAGCCTTGCAAAGCACTCTTTATCTAAAAAAAAAATAGTCAAAGACACAGGAACTCTTTCAGAAAGTATTTAAAATGTCAGTAACAGCCTCGAGGCACTTCACCAGGAACTGAACTAACAAAAAAAACTAGCTTATATACATATATATATATATATATATATATATATATATATATATATATATATATATATAAGCCTCGTAACTGGCGAAACATGCCCAGAGAGGCTGGTACCGTACTGGTATAATAATTAATAAGGCACATTATTAGCAGTGTGGTCAGGACTATGCTCCGGCTATGCTGATATCCCCTTTTGCGGGTAACCATTAAGGTGGGGTGAGTCTAGGGGAACGAAAGACGAAATTAGAAATACAGGATGGCCCAGATAAGCGGGACACAAGAGAAATAACTTCTAAACGGTTGGAGATATCAAAATTTTTCAAAGGACCAAAGTCGTAATTCTTGTCGATATATATAAAATGATGCCCTCGGAAATAAGAAAATAACCAGTCTAAAGGCTCAAATAGGCATTTAAAGTGAAAGTTTCCCTCTTCACCCATATGCTCCATTACGTTTTTTAAAAGTACTAAAAAAACAAGTAAGACCCTTGCAAACGGAATTTCAATGCGTCAAGAAGTTTTCTTTAAAAATATGTATTATTATGCGTGTATTTCTCATCTGAATTTCAAGAACAAAAGGCAGATTAAATTATTCATATAGTATTTTTTTTTTTGGGGGGGAGAGGGGTAATTCAGCTTAGAAGGGTGTGCTCAGCATTCAACATATCTATACCCTGTAGTCTAAAACCACATTGAAACATTGAAAGTAGTTTTTTTGATTCAATTAACCACATCAATCTTTTATTTAGCATTCTTTCAAGCAACTTGCAGACACAGCTGGTCAGTGATATCGGTCTGTAACTTGCAATGTCTGATTTGTCTTTATTAGGTTTCAGTATTGGAATAACGATACTGCTTTTCCAACATTCAGGGACAGTCCCAGAGTCATAAACTGAGTTCATGACACGCAATAATTGAATGAGAGCAATATCTGGAAGATGTTTAATCATTGAGTAGGTAATGTTGTCGGGTCCAGGGGAAGTATCTTGTGTCTTAGATAATGCAAGCTGTAATTCATGAAGTGTGAATGGTTCGTTTATTGGATTATTCGCGTCAGGTATAACAAAAATGTTAGGTTCGTTACTGAGTGATGGGTTGTTTTCAGGAGTTTTTGATATTTCATAGAAGTGGTTAGCTAGAGCATAGATGAGTTAAACAATAAATAAATAAATAAATAAGTTATGAAAAGAAACAACAATAAAAACAATCACAACATCGACCTAGACTTTCGACCTTCATAGAAATTAGTTTCGCGTGCCGCTTGGATTCATGGATGCTTTTCGACCTTGCTGTAGGAAATTTAATACTTTTTCTTAAATTAATTAACCGTCATCCAGTGTTGGGCAAAACTAACGTTAGTTTTCTCTAACTAAAACTAAACTAAAGTCTCTCTTAAACAAGTTCTGTTAATTTTAATAATTTACGTAATTATCGAAATAACATATGATTTATATTAATTCATGTTATTTTAGTAAAACTAAACTAAACTAAAGCTTTAATTTAGTTTTTAGTCAATTTCCAAAGATTTAGTTTTAGTTTTAGTTTAGTTAAAATCCATTAATTAGTATTATTTTAGTTTTAGTTTTTTTTTAGGTTGCAATTCTTAGTTTAGTTTTAGTTTATTCCAAAAAGTGAATTTAGTTTTAGTTTTTAGTTTTGCCCAACATTGCCGGCATGAGTATGTTTAAGAAGACGGCGGCATCTTAAACATACTCATATTTATTAAGATAAAATATTTTGTGCGTACCCTTGTTTTGAACCCAGCTCCTCCAGCATAAGAGTCCTGTACTGTACCACTGACTTAACATCGTCCCGCATACAAATGAAACATATAAACTTTTTTAAGTAATTGAAACCTCTGTAAATTTTCTTGCATACTAGGTAGGGTCAGAAGCATCAAGGTACCCATTAATAAATTAATTAAAGGCTGGGTTGGCCTAGGGACGGTCAGGGAGGCTCATTCAACCCATGAACAAAGACACTAGAAGAAAAAATTTTTAGTGCTTGCTCGGGATTGGAGGGCCTCCAGCATATTAGTCCAGTGCTCTACCACTGAGCTAACGTCGCCCAAATATATATATATATATATATATATATATATATATATATATATGTATAAATATAAACAAACATGAAACACCGTTATGTTCGTGGTCTCATCATCATAAGCGTGTTTTCTCCCCATGAAGAGAGGGCGAAAACGTGATAAACCGGAAATAGGCAATTATAACAAAATATAACATTTGTATAATAAACAGACATTAATGGCATCTTTAAGAACTATTATTGATTAAATACTTTCTCAATATGGAAAGATCATTGATAATCCATGGAACCGATTTTTTCCGATGTGAAGAATGAATTGATATTTTAAAAGATAAGATAGATATAATGAAAGTATACAAAGAAGAATAATTTTAAGATCATTATATGTATGTATAAAGTATATGTAGTATATTAATTTTGGATCTATGAAAATGATTAGTTTTAAATAAATCGAAGTCAGAGGCCAGTTTTTCTCCCACGTGGATGAAACACGCTTAAATGTGGGTGAAATTGAGTTTGACGAACTGGTTTCACACGGAGATTGTATATGGCGCAGTTAGCGGGACTTTGTTCCAGATATCTAGGAGCCTCCTGTAGCGATTATGTAGGTCGGATGCTGTGCAGATAGAACAGCGCGGACTCATAAGGGGGCCGCTGTGCTAATGTATTAGGACAGGTATGGGCATCCCTTGACACGCTGTTGGCCAGACTTCAGTGTTCAAAATACGTTGGGGCCGAGTAGATGGTGCAAAATAAAATAACAGTATTGTTCATGATTTTTAGCGATAGACAGCACACATATAATAATACGACAATATTTTTGTAATACAATTTATTAAAAAAACAAAATTAAATGAAATAAATAGGTACCAAATTATAATTAAATCGTCAACTTTGGAACTATTACAAACTGCGAAAGTTAAATAGGTACAAGAAATCAATGAGACACTCGGCTTGCTCGCACATTTGATTTCGCAGAAGTAAGCGACAACCCCTATCTCACTCGATCTTCCTCATTTGCAGTAAATAGTGTAATATTTTTTTTTTAATGTCTTGCGGGGCGGATGAAATCTTACAGAGAGCGGTTTCGCCCTCTGGCCGGTTTTTTCCCGCATATGTATTAGGATGTCACAGCGTGGAGCAGACTGCATTAGGAGTAAGTAATATATATATATATATATATATATATATATATATATATATATATGTATATGTATGTGTGTGTGTATCGCAAGTTGATGACAATACTCAAGGGAGTGAAACAGGACCAAAAATTTAGTTAGACGCTACCAACATCACATTTCTAACTGTTTTTTGTTAGGCCGGTATTCCGTTCATAAGGTTATTTAGAAAATACCTTGTTTCTTGCAGAAAATCCCAAAATTTCTCTTGTCGCTAACTATAAGTTTTTATTAATATCAACTTTTTGAACAGTTATCGCGGTTTGACAAACACACTTTTGGCATCAAAAGTGAATTAGCCTTAAAACAAATATAATCCTGATCTAAAAAAATAATTAAATGAAATAAGATAACAGTTGTGTGTAGAAGCAGAGATAATGGGAGTGTTTCTACAAACAAACAATTTTTTTCTAAATAACCTTTTGTGCGGTATACTTTAGGAACAAAAATAGATAGAAACATATGGTTGTCAGCATTGAACTAAATTTTTGGTCTAGTTTCACCACCTTGAGTATTGTCCTGTGGTTGCGATACACTCTGTATATATATATATATATATATATATATATATATATATATATATATTGTTCGGCCTACTGAACATGGAGACAATGATAACGAGGTTATAATTCCACTTACCTACATGTAAATATAAAGAAGCGCCACAAAAAAGGAGTTATAATCATTTACCGATATTGTACTTAAATATATGTTCTTTGAGCATACGCATAGGGCCAATTGGCAAGAAACATTTAATTTTACTCACATTTTTTAAGATTTTCGAAAGTGTGCTGCTTCGAATCCCACATTCACTGGTAATAACTGTCCAATATCTCTCTCCTTTGTCCATTTCGCGAATCACTTTCAACTTATCGCTAATTGTCAAAATGTGCGCTTTACGCGGAGCCATAACACACAACTGCTCGACTGAATGTCCAATAAGTAACTAACTGATTGTATGTAACTCTTCATTATATATCAAATTCCATTCTAAAAAGAAAATTAACTGACGGCCCATACCGTCCTGTTATACAACGGCCTAAAGTTAGTCTTGTACTTTTTGTCGCCTTGAAGCTCGTTTTTTCGTATAACTGCATTTATATTACATAAGAATAATCTCATGAATATGCATTAAGTTTTTTGGAAATAATTCGAAAAGGCCTTCGGACTAGAGTTGCGTAATAAAAGAAAAATTCCTAAGCGTGCCTACAAATGTTTGTGTAACATACATACGAATCGTTTGTCTTAATTTTTTTGATATAATCTACTAACTTTTTTCTTTTTTAAATCAAATATCGTGGCTGGTGAAAGGTTAAATATTTCGTTTCTTTTATTTTTTTTTAATTTATGCTGTCAACTAAATATCCACTCCTGACTTCTGTTGGTGTTCGGGATAGAGTTTCTCATTTATAATGAATTTCATTTGTAAGTTTTCGTACAAGAAAACTTAAATTCGGGCTGTCAAGAGTAAAAATATCATAGCTGTCAGAGAAGTCTTTACTCCAATTTTTGTTTTAAATTTATTTTTTGCTGTATCTCCTGCGTTGGCTATTATCAATCTTTCGATTTGATCCATAATCGCAATTTTTAGGACTATAGCCTATAGGCTGAATACCGTGCTTCGTGAAGGCAGATAAGTAGTTATTTTATCATTAACATAAAAATTAACGCTACTATACAGGGTGGGGTCTCCCGTGGTCTAGTGGCTAGCGCGCTGGATTCATAAGCGGGAGATGGTGGGTTCGATCCCCACCGGCGACAGGAATTTTCTTATCTCAGGGCTCGCTGAGAAAATTCCTGGCTGCACCCTGGAGGCCGGCGCCAGGAATAGACTATATGCTCTTCAATGTTCCCAATACATGGAAATCTAGAGGATTCAGATCAGGAGGCAAATGAACTGGTCCATAGTGGCCGATACAAAGATTAGGGAATTCACTGTTCAGCCATTCCGTCACAACTCGTCCTTTATGAGCTGGGCAACCAACCATTTGAAACCAGAGGGAGTTAATATTTGATAGATGGGCTTGTGTAATAAATGTTTTGTAGTTTGGGAAGGTTGAGACATCGCCATCATCGTGTGAAATTAAAGAATGTGTTCAGAAGCCTTCTTCATGCTAAAACACATTTATTGGTTTTGACTTAGAAATCAGAAAAAAATAGATTGAAATAGATTTTTTTCTAAAACTTCGAGATACCATTTTGAAGCTTATTAAATAATGCAACTTTTGAGGCAGAGGCAAACCTCTAAGTCTAAAAATAGCTGAATAAGAAAATATTGAATAATTTAATAAAACACTAATATTAAACATTCCCTTCTATGTGGCTTTTAATGTAACTCTTAATTTACATGGTAATATTTCTGGGTGTTTGTTATTGGAAATTTAATGCAGACTCTAAAAATGTGTCGTTAAGTACAATACATTGATCAAAAATCCTGTACAATACTTTGATCAAAAACACAGTTTTTCTTTAAAAAAAAAAAAACAGTTGTTTTTAAAATAGACAAAAAAGATTGAGTAGCTCCTCTACATTTTCAGATAGAACGCTCATTTTTGTGCCACTGATCTACAAATGGGATGCAGAATAAACCCCTAAAGTTATGAAATCTCAATGCGGGACACCCTGTATAATTTTGTGCGGTCTATTATAGCACGGTTTACGTCATACTATATTCATCAATTGATAAGCAATCAATGTATAATGTTTCTTGACACATGGGCGCTACGGACAAGTGTCAACAAACAGATAACCTATAGTTATCCAGTAACCGGAGTTTAACCAGTACGGGTTAAGATTCGTTGGCAATAATAAATGTACGTTAACATTTTATAATTTTTGTTTCCAAGATTTCATTTGAAAACACCAATTATATTTACGAGCATTACCAAGAAGTGACTGGGAATGCTGATGGGTGAGGAAGCTGTGCAAGGATTCGAGATATTATTACCTCGGATAGACCATCACCAGGTATATCGTAAACACAATGACAGACAAACTCACAGTTTATTTCTAGTAATTCAAGGTCAGCTATCATAGTCATCAATGAACCGCAAATAAAAATAATATGAAAAAGATACAGTACTTCAACAGCTGACCAGTTATCGTCCTAGCAACGCATGCTACCTAGGCTTGCCAGCTCTAACCAACTAAAAATTCATACCCCTCTAAAAATAGGTTATTTGAATATTAAAAAATCCTTTCTTAGCAAGTGTTTATTTAAATTATAACAAAATTTTAATTAGAAATATAAAAATGAACGAAGTCTGAAAACTTAAACAAAACTATAAATAAAACAAAATGGTAACAATATTATGATTGATACTTATTATTGTTAAGAAATAATATTATAATTTTTTATCATTTCCTTTATTTTATCTGTGAAGAAATTAAGTAAAAAATGCTTTTATGAGTGCAACCTCAATCGCGCAACAGTGATAATGAGGCTTAACAGGAGTATTTTGAGGCTTAAAACAAATATTTTCTGTACATTATTGTATTTTTCTTGAAATCGTAATCTTCATGCTATTTACTCAAAATGTTATATAATTAAATTATAACCAATTTATTATTCATGTTTGTTTAATGGAAAATGCGGAACACTAAAAAATTAAACCCTTATATAACATAAAAAACTTGTGGATGGCCTTGATTCTTTTTTTTTTTTTTTTTTTTTTTTTTTTTTTTTTTTTTTTTTTTTTTTTTAATTTATTTTATTTTAGAATATCACAATCTACAATTCAATTGTATTATGTAATTTGATACATGTTACTTGCTCACGCCTCAGGTGTCTCCAGTTGTCAACCGAATGCCTTCCTTGTTAGGAAGGATTCTAGGATGACCTGGAGTTACCTTACGCCATCCAACCATAGCCTGCGACTGCAAGGAGGATTGGAGGCGAAGGAGAAGTGGGCTGTGATATCATGAGGAGAGAAAATATCCACAGATATCACTCTCATTTATACAATTATAATTTCTTTGATCACTCCACGGATAGTTGTTTTTGTTCACTCCACGACACTTCACTGCCTAAGTAAGTCTCGGGGCCACTTCCTGTTAAGGCGGGCCTTGATTCTAAGCGCACGCCATTGAATTATACGCAAACTTATGGCGAACATATTTTATACTACCTTCAACCTTGGATGATTCTCGAATCATCAATTTTTATTTATTTATCACAGCTGATTCTCAAGATATTAAATCAAGTAATAAAATTCTAATGTAGGAATTAATTGGTTAAACTATTAAACATCTTGAACAGACATGCTTATTCTTATCTCTATGTGTTTAATATAATTGTCTCTAACGGCCGTACTTTTTGCTTTATTGCAACAAAATTCGATATGTATCGTACCCAACTAATTGTAATGATGTTTGCGCAAAATAATAAAGATAATAATATGAGAAAAATTAAGAATGGGTTTTCACTTCAGAAATAAATTAACTAAAAAGAATAATAGAGGTCCGGTGGTCGTGAGTGTTAAGGCGTTAGCACTTAACACTCCGTACCGAAGGTCGTGCGTTCGATCCCCGCTATGGGGTGGTGGATTTTTTTTTTAAGAAAAAAGTAAAGGCATCAGCCTGATCCTGGCTAGAAAAGGGTGGTAGAAGAAGAAGAAAACTTTATTAACAAAAAATATAGTGAGCTGCCCAACTTTATCGGGTTGCTGGCCACACAGCATGCTTATCCACCTGTTTTGGTATTCCTTTATAGATTCCGGTGTTACATTTGCAGTCTGTTCTTCATCAAGTGGTGTAAACAACCTTCACAAATATCCTAATTAGGGAAACACTTTTCTTATCACTTTTTATTCCTTTTCTCAAGGAGCATGAAGAAAAAATAAAGAAAAAAGTCCGACTCGCAGGAACTGCCTCATCTTAGCGCGGTTCCGTTCTTATCCCTAGTCTAATTTCGAAAGATTAAAATAGAAGCAGTTATTATTTTGTTGAGAGGAGATCGTTGACCGTTGATGATGCAAGGTAGGGATTGTACGGGTTAGGTCACTGCTACTTAATAATACATACCCCATATGTGTATGTATGTGGGCATATATATGTACATATGTGTGCGTGTATATGTGTATGTGTATATGCATATATATAAATATATATATATTATATATGTATATATATATATATTAGGTATATTTACATAGATATGTGCATATATTAGTGTTAAATATGTCCTACTTGTATTTACAGCCCTGATGAAGGCTTGACGTTCAAGCAGAAACGTCGGCACAATAAAACCATTTTTACGATAAAATGTAGTTTTATTAAGTAGCAGTGACCGAACCCTGACAGTTATATTTTGGTTCCACCAGTCTTGAAAGGTAGGATTTACAATCTTACCTGGAAGGGTCGGCAACACTAGAAACCGTCCCGCTAGTTACAAGGTCTTGGAATCTTGGAACTCTATATTTCTAACAATAAATTGTTTTTGTTATTTTACTTAACCTGTTTTATTTTCAAATACATTATCCAACTATAAGCAATTAAAAAATAACAAGGAATAAAATACAGACAAAAAGAACACTTCGAATAAGCGAAATCAATTACTTTAAAGCTTTAAGCTCTTATTTCTCCGATTGACATCGCCTAATCAAAACTTTCATTAGAACCTTTTATGTAGAGCATTTAATAAGCTTTCTAATGGTATTCTTCCGTTTACCAAAATTCTCAACAGTTTTCGAGATATTAATGAAAGTTCCCAAAATTTATATTATTTCTAGCAACAGAAAATTGGCCTCATTTTTCATATCCTGTTTTACACACAAAATTTTCGCAACATAAGAAATTAGAAAAATAAAAAGCAATAAAAAACGAAGGGAAAGAGACAAAAATTACAACAAGAACGACAAAAACCCGTTCATAAGAACAAAACAGACGTATTTGAAGTTTTAAGCACTTATTTCTCCGATTGACATAACCTAATCAAAAATAGTTTTAGAATCTTTTTTGTAGAGAATTTAGTAAGCTTTCAAATAGTTTCTATCCACTTACCACGATTTCCCAACCGTGTTCGAGATATTAATGAAAGTATACGAACTTCCCAAAACTTTTCATGTCTGTTCATAAAATATTTTATTCTAACCCTTCCTTAACTCCAAACGTAACAAAACTTTCAACATATTAGTTTTAATGAAAGCAGAACATGCAGATAAAGTTTCAACTGAATCCCGTAATTCTAAGTACCCAAACCAAAAACGGTATTCAAAAACTATTTTTCCAATTTTCTCGAAAACGGTTAAAGCGATCGCCTTCAAAATGGTTTCATTCGTTTTCCTAGCCCAGGAATCATATAAAACGAGTACTTACAAGCTTATGAACTCAAAAACGTAAGCGTTACGATTTTTTTTGCGCGAATTTCGCCCCAAACGCCATCTTCCAGTAGGCGGATTTTGCTGGTTAACGAACTTGACCTTTCAAATTGGACGAAGGATTTTTGTACCAAATTTCATCAAAATCGGACCATTCGTCTTCTATCTAGAGAGCGAACAGACAAATATACATATATATATAAATAAATATATATATATATATATATATATATATATATATATACACAAATTTGAACCACCGTTATTTTCGGTCTCTAGGGGTTCTGAAACGCGAAATTTTCTAGTCGGCACTTCCGGATTGTTTCATTGTATCAACCCTATAAGCGGGGTTCCTCCCTATGGGGGAGGGAGGAACCGCGCTAAAAGTCTGTAGATTATTTTGACCTTAACTAAACGTAATAAGAAAATAAACTAGTAATAAAGGGAAGGAATGGCGTCCATTATTGACTGCATATATGTGTTGACTTATAATGCCAAGCGAGTCAATAAGCATCTCAAGTCCTCGTAATATTGTACAACGAACAGCCAGACAAAAATTTTCTTAATAGGATGTGCAATTATACCTTTTATAAAGGAATCTAAGAAAAAGTATTGGCTTATTGTCGTCGTCGGGAAGAGCCAATGGTGTTCTTATGGTCTTACTTCCTCAATTCTTGACCAGAATTTCGATTTTCTATTCCAACTTGATTAGTTTTCAAAGTAACTACCGCTGTTCATGCTTGTAGGACTTCTTTGAAAGTATTCATTGTAGTTTTGTGCATGAAATAACGATATGAAAGCAACTTTCAGTTGGAATTATAGAGCAAAATATTTTTGTGTATTTCTTGTTTAAAACCAAACACGTCCTACTATATAGATCCACTATAGATAAACCGTCCTAAAATTCTTAGTTAATAATAATGGACGTTAAAATTTTAATTTGAATAATATTTGAGGCAGTTGTTCATAAAAAAATATATATAATGGTAAACCTATTTATTTTACATTTTATTTACATAGGTTAATTCAAGCAAATGTTTTAGCAGTTTTTAGTGTAAACTATCCTTCTGTGGTATGTGATTAATAACGGAGCTCTTGCTTAAAATGTTTGGTAAAAATGCAGTTTCCAGCCCTCCAAACCGATTTCTTTCAAACTTTGCACAATAACGTATTTTGATGGACTAAACACGAATACGATAAAAGAAAACGTCGGATTTAACTAGGAAAGAAGTTATTAAGCACTTAAGTTCACTGTTGTGCAGGTTATGAGAGCTAATGTAAACAACTAAATTTGTCAACATACGCATGCGCGGGTATAGAAAAGTTCGTAATAAGGAAGTTTAATTGAAATTTTCCATAAATTATCGAAATTCATCAGCAGTTATTTATTTACAATCATTTTTTTAAATAATGAAACACTCTTCACATTTCTTGTTTCGTTCATGAAAAGTATTATATATCAGAAATCCCTTAATAATTAGCTAATGCCTTTATAATAGCAGAAGAATGTCTAGGACGAATGATTAGGAATGCAGAAGAATGTCTAGGAATGCAGAAGAATGTCTAGGGCGATTTTAAGGGCAAACATGCTATGCGTTTCCGCTACGCTCCGCTCGCTCAAGAAGATAATAAAACCCCAGTCAATCCAACTCGCTAAAATTAATAGAATTCTATTAATTTTAGCGAGTTGGATTGACTGGGGTTTTGTTATTTTCTTGAGCGAGCGGAGCGAGCGGAAACGCATAGCACGTATGCCCTTAAGCGACAGGTGACGACGGGTGAGAATGCCCTTAAAATTAACAATATCTTTGAATAAATAGTTTCTGAACATTTCAAATGAGAGTTCTCTGTTTCCCAATGTTACGTATCTGCGCATGTGCATGTTTACAAATACGCTGATGACGCCTAGTTTTATAACCTTCCTAACATTAGTGCTTAATATTATATTCTATTAATTTTAGCGAGTTGGATTGACTGGGGTTTTGTTATCTTTTTGAGCGAGCGTAGCGAGCGGAAACGCATAGCATGTGTGCCTTAAAGTCGTCATTTATGCCTTAAAGTCGTCACAAATTTAATTGTTTACATTAGCTCTCATAACCTGCACAACAGTGAACTTATGTGCTTAATAACTTCTTTCCTAGTTAAATCCGACGTTTTTTTTTATCGTATTCGTGTTTAGTGCATCAAAATACGTTATTGTGCAAAGTTTGAAAGAAATCGGTTTGGAGGGCTGGAAACTGCATTTTTACCAAATGTTTTAAATAAAAATATATATTTGAAAAATAGTAATAACAACTTACCAGATAATAAAATTAATCAATTGATACTTCACATTTTTCTTCAGAGATTAGGATGAATAAGAAAAATATGATTTATTTATGAGGAGGCCAGGAGTCAAGTGGTCTAAATAACAAACTCGATGTTTTGAGGAAATTGGGACCAAAGTTGAACAAATGGTACAGTGAAACCTCCTGTAAAGGACACCTCCCAATAGCGGACACCTCTATGAACGGACAGAATATCCATGGTCCCGGCGAAAACCCCTTTAAATCAATGCATTAGCACCTCTCAATAGCGGACCCTCTACTTACGGACAACGGACACCTAAAATCGGACCCATACAGCTGATTTCACCTCCCAATAGCCGACAGCAGGGTAAAATATTTAATTGGATTCTCAGAATCTCAAGAAAAAGCACAGTCTGGTGGGCATTGCTAGGAAACTTCAAAGGAAATGTGAAGAGAAAACCTTTCCCTACTGTTCCTGGAACCACATCTTGTTTTGTTACACCACTATTCAGCAGGTTTTATTCAGTTAGTATCTAGTCATGAACTCCGAAAAGATCGCGTGTAAATCTAAAAAATAATGTGGAAGTTTTAAAAGTGTGTGATAGTTTAAAGTTTTGTGTTAAGACCTGGGCACGCTGTTTGACGTCGGCAAAACGCAGACGTCAAACTTCGTGTAGTTTTTAGAACTATATGTGGTGAAAGTGCTGAAGTTGATTTAGTTCAAGATTGGAAAAACAAATAGATTTACATTTGCTATGACTATGAGGCTAAAAATATATTTAATTTTGATGAAACGGCTTTATTTTTTCGGGCCCTGCCAAACAAGACAATGATTCTAAAAGGGGAAGCGTGCACAGAAGACAAACAAAGCAAAGATCGTTTAACTGTTATGCTGTGCCTAAACATGGAAGGCGATTTTGAACAGCCGTTAATAATCAGTAAATCATTAAAACCACGTTGTTTTAAGAACATTAACGTCAAGTCAAGAATATCTAACAAAAAAAGCATGGATGACAACGCCTAAAATGAGTAATGGCTAATAACTTTCGATCAGAGAATGCGACATCGAAAACGGCGTGTAATTTTGTATATGGACAACGCGACATGCCACCCACAGATGCATCTAATAAATGTTAAAATTCAGGTTTTTCCACCGAATATGACATTTTGCTGCTAACCCCTCGATCTCGGCATTATTAAAAACACATTACAGAAAACTATTTTTTCGGGAAGCCATTACGAAAATGGACTCAAGCGATTATGTTACTAATGTACTGGACGCGTTATTGTGGATAATGACAGCTGTAAAAGAATTAAGAAACTGTTGTGCACTGTTTTACAATTTACATTTAAGCGTTTCTCAGATATAGGCGATGGAAAATCTGGATTTATATGACTCACTCGTCCAAATTCCAGATATTTTATAATAAATGAGATCGTCATAGCGGTCATAAACTAACAAAAACTGGTCAAATAGAAAATAAACAATGAATTAGTGAGAGGATATTATTAGGTTCTTAAGGTATTAAGGACCTAAAACTTGGCACAATACTAGGATACCGTAAATTCCATAGGCAAACTGTTGGGCCTGCATCTTGGCCTTTTTTTTCCAACCTCAGTTTTTTGAGGGTTGATTTTTAAGCATTACTGAGCATTTGTCAGATAAGAGAATAATGTAAATTAATTGGTATACGAAATAAATAAACAATGTATTACATCAAATCAATAACTGGTTTTTATTTACTTCCCAAATTAAATTTTCATGATCAAAATGATCTCTTTTCAGAGAATTTTTTTTTTAAAATACTTGTCAGATAGTCTTGTCCATCCCAATATGTAGAAACCTCACCTTATGAGATATATGGGGACGTCATAAGTTGATTTCCTTCGGCAATAGTTTCCTAGTGCATACTGCACTTTGCAGCTACTGCTGATCGACCTGACAGTGACCTTGAGATTATTAACGGTGTATTTTCTGTTCCTGGACGTCGACCTTTACTAACAACACAATAGCTGTAAGTTTAGTAAATATAGTTTGAAAATAAACCAATCTCTGAATAACCTTGCTCAACTAATTATCAGAAATGTTTCAAATTGTTCAGCTCCAGTTGATAATCCCGCCGCAACAGCTAAAAATTATATATATATATATATATATATATATATATATATATATATATATATATTTATTTATACATATATAGCTGGCTTCGGTGGCTTAGGGTGCCAGTGGGACAAGTATTACATTATTCGGGAACATAAATACGGTAACTGGGTGCATCTGTAAAACCGTAGCTGTGGTTGAAATGTAGAGAAAGGACAAGTTTTTTTTGCAGGAATATCTTCCGAACAACTCAATAACCACAATTGATGTATGTTTAAAACGAAAGATTTCTTTAGCAAATGACTTCGAAAGTATTCAAATTAGAGATATTTCCAAGGCGCCAAAAATTCGTAATGAAATTTCCTTTATAATGTTTAATTATTAACACATTCACTGCCCATAAAAATTTTAAAACTTCCTCAGGAGCCAACAACTTTTTTTCTTATTTTCATTAATAAATAGCTAATAGTATAAAGCACAATGAGCTAAAATGCATTTCTAATGACGCTAACATCCAGTTTGAAGCACGCCCCGGGAGCCGGGGCGAGGGCACCAACTCTAGTCTCACACAGTTACCTGAAATGGTTCGTATCATTGTCTTTGTCTGGAAATCTATTGTACAAATACCAATAAAGTGATATTATACTTATGCCCAAGTTAATATAATATGCTTTTATTGTATAAATAAACACGCGATGTAGGTGTAATTTATTTTGCATTATTATTTTATTTTATTTATTTTCAATTTCCCTAATTTATTAATAAAACCTATAACTATTATTCATTATCTACCCTCTGCTCCTTATATCATACTAACTAACATACTATTCTAATTATTGATTCCTATACTTATACTAACAATTCTTACTTATAGTTACGAAATTGCAATATCAATTTTTTCGATTTCTAATTTACGAATCAATTTCTAAATCGTCATCAGAGGCATTGAAAATTATTCCTGTTATGGATTTCCTGAAAATAAAGCGGTTTTCATTACTCTAAAAATATAAAATGACTACTGAACATTCAATAAAAAAAAAGTAAAATACCTTTTTCTGAACTTTTCGTTTTTAGGGTGATGCCCGAAAATAGTATCAGAATATTTTATTAGTATTTTTCTAAATTCTTTCTTCCATTTTTATAATTTAATGACATAAATACTCATAATTTCGTACCTGAAGAATCAGGAGAGGAGATACTACTTTCTGTTACGCTACGTTGACTTGTCGGCCCGAAAGTAGGAGACACTTTTCGGCCGACTAGTCAACGTAGATTCACTTTCCGTAAATCGATTTTTAGTAAACTCAGAAATATATTATAATGAAGACATTAAAACGAATAAATATTCATTTAATTAAACCAGAATTAAAGCAATGGGATCTGTTATAACTGTTTTGAAAAGAATTTTTTCTTACGTAAATATTATAAAAAATGACAACCTTAAATAAAATCCATGACTGCTGTTGTTTTTTTCCACCACGCCCAGACATTCTAGGATCTAAAGAACAACGTTTCACAATAATTAACTCTACTGAATAATTATAAAAAGGTTTTAAACATTTAATTTATTGTTATTGGATACTCGCGTAAATATTGAAGAAATTGTCGTAAAAAAGTAATTTCTTCAGGAACCAATGATATTTTTACAAGACTTGTTCACTTACCAATGCATAGAAACAATCTAAACCCTTCTGTGAGATGTCCAGCCTGTGCTAGAGCAATAAAACGGGAGGTAGGAGGACGCCCCGGGGGCCGGGGCGAGGGCACCCGGCGAAGGTATAGCTCACCCCGGCTCCCGGGGCGTGGGCAGTGAACGCGTTAAGAAAGGTTAAAATGTATTCAGTGTTTCGCAAAATAGCAATAAAAAAAGGGGAAAAATAGACATTTTTATATCTTTTTGATCGGCAGTTTAATGTATTTAGGAACTTCAAGTGTAAAAATCATAAATCTAGTGCAATATAAGCCCTTCTGCCTATTCCCATATTTTTTTTTTTTTTTTACTCTCTTAGACAGTAAAAGTGACCGAAATCATCATATCAAAGTTGATTGAAACAATTAAATAAAGATTAAATAAGAGATATGTAATTACAGCGAGACATGGTTTCAAATCGTTAAAAGCTTACAGTTATTATTTTGGACCCCTCGGAATGATGTGAACGTATATATATATATATATATATATATATATATATATATATATATATATATATATATATATATATTTATATATTATTTGAACAAACGTTTATTTTGTGATCTTTGATTTTTGAAACTTTTTGGGTTACGTCATTGGGTAGATATCAAAACTACCCTTCCCTGTAGAGAAGAAACGCACGACATATATTTTCGCTAACAATAAAATATAAATATTATCAGATCAAGTACTAACGTTGACTTACAAGCAAAACTTGCCGGACGAAAAGAACAACTCGACAAGACAGCTTGACTTATCAAGACTTACACACTGAAGTTAAGAAAAGAATAATGCAAATGTGGCAAGAAACCTGGTCTGAAACTAGGGAAAATAAATTAAGAGAGATCAAGGATACAGTTCGGGATTGGCCTTCAGGCAAAGTACTAACTTACCACAAAGCATGAATGAATTACTTTCAGATGACAGCAAATATATTACAGAATATTAAAATTCCTTTCTAACACCAAACACTTAGATAAAATCTAGCTACACCCTTTTTTCTATGTTCTTTACTTTTTTTACCTACTTTTATATATAGAAATAAATATTACTGAGTGAGCCACTGAAATGCCTACAAAGAACATACAGAGAACTAAACTCTCCCAGCTATTACGTAGAACATACTTTACTCACGACGTTTTATTTGTTTTTGTTAGTTTTAACACTGAAAACATTGACATTATCCGAGTCTTTATTGTCGCATTTTAATCGTCTGAGTCCCGATAAAATATTAATAATAAAAAAATAAATATTATAAATGAATATAGGAGAATTCTTACTGCAGTATTTTCCTGAACAACTTGCGAAGATGTATTAATTTCTGTTTCTCCATTGGGTTTGTCTGAAGATTTCCTTTCTATAGTATCGGAACCTGCATTCCGTAACTCAATATTTTCTTCCAAGATGGTAATAACCTCCTTATGTCCTTCGGAGGCCTTCTGAAGATGCTGAGGATGGCCATTTTCTGGAGTATTTGTTGTACATTCTTCAGCAGTTTTCTTCCGATCTAGAGAAACATTTTCTAAGACGACTACTTCACGAATCATTTTGTATCGAGGTACTGAGCTCTACTGTTGGTTGGTTCATGGAATCTTTCTATTTTTTTTTTGCCTAATTATTTCCTTTGTGTTGCCTAATTTGATATGTTCTCAATTGGTGGGAGGTCTTTCTTTCGTGCGAATTCTCAGATTGTTTCCGTGCTATTAATGATATAAGCCACTAGATAGTGGAGAATTAACTAAGTTCTAAATATAAAAAAATCTCAATTATATTAAAGTACACATTGTAAATAATTAGATCATAAGAATGTAGATATTCGGAATTCCATTGTGTTGAAACAAATTATTTTATAATTTTTCCACGTGAATTAATAACATGGATCGTAATAAGAATACTTCCTGCTTATTGTATTACTTGAAAATATATTGGTGAATCGTAGATAAAAATAAAATTAATATGGAAGGAATAAAAAAAATCATAAAATTAGAGGGAGGGGGAAAATATCCCTAAAAAATAAATAATACGGCATATCATTAAAAAAATGCCGAGGAGAAAAATATTGTGGGCAAAAAGAACATTCCAACGAATTCAATTTTGTAGGCAAAATTGACATTTAACATATGCCCACTCGGATTTGTACGGAGCGTTTAAGGGAAAAATGTCTATATGGCTTTTATGAGTTCTGTCGATATTCCAAGAAAGATGAGGGAAGAGGTACTCCATGGAACCAGAACTTGCCGTAACGAAATGGATGGTTGCTCCACAAGATCGGGAAGGCTCGTGGGGGTTAGTTCAGGGGATCCTGGCCGAGGAATGGGTTGTAAAAAAAAAAAATGAAAAAAAATGGAAGTGAGCTACGGTCTCCACGTAGTTTCACCTAAAATTGCAAGTATTGAAGTTGCTGTCGTATAAATTTCATCGCCGTATTCGGCTGCAGTTGTACACAGCCTAATAAAATAATGGTGCCAATTAGAAATACAATTATTTTTCCAAAAAAAGACTTTCCATTATTATTTCCCGCAGAGAGTTAATCTAGCGAGTAACTCATCAATGATAAGATCCACATACTGTCTCTTGTAAAAAATGTCTTAGTTATAAGCGCAATTTTTTATAAGAAACAAGAATACCTTGAGAACAGTTAATAGTATAACATTGGTTCTTACTTCATTCGACTCGACATTTAAAAATACATTTGGAGTTATGCATCTTAACCCATTGATTAAAATATGGCTTTTTTTTAAATTAAATAATTACTGGTTTTCTGTTTTTTTTAATATATATATATATATATATATATATATATATATATATATATATATATATATATATATATATAATAATAAGCGCTTATATTTAAAAATAATTATTCTGGCAGTAGTATCATTTGGCTCATCACTAAAAAATACTTTAAAAATGATGACCGAAATCTCAAATATTCAAGTACTTACAAGAGATTTTTTTCCCCAAGAAAATCGAGCGTTTGGCACCAGTGGGTGGCTTATTTAAAGATGTTTTTCAAAATCCTGTAATTTCAAAAAGAAGAGCGTCACCCATATTTGGCGACAGGGCCCTCGGAACCACACCCGATTCCGGTGACCAGCCTACGAACAAGTTAAGATGGTGAACTGATTTGTCTGACCTTGTGAATTTGTCATTGCCTTGTTTTATGTTTTTGATGGGTTAGTTAGTTTATTAGCCATTATCGCCATATATGTAAGATATTTTGATTGGGAAAGTAAGAAGTCGATTTGATTAGTGCAACTTGAAATTATCATTGTAAACCCAAAACGTCAGGCTCCTGGTGAGCACTGTTGGACTTGTTTCATCAGATAGAATAATCATCGTCAGAGGAGCAACCCTTGCTTGAAGTATTAAATATGCGTTTGTGCCTGATGTGCGTTCTGATGTATGTTCAGGAAACCCACTCTTTTTTGACATGTTAAAGAGAAAAAAAATAACGATTTGAAGTCCATCATGGTTGCGTAGAAACAGTGGCAACCTATTGATAGCCCGGTGCTGAAGGCCAAGATGAAGAAGATGCGCATAAAAATGTCTGCTTACAGGCTATTGGCCAAAGTTTTTGTATTTTTCATTCCCAAAATTGTATTTTGCATACCGATAGCATTTACATAAAAACGACTGGACAAGTTGGTTAACCAGCAAAATTGGTCCATCTGAAGCGAGGGATATTTCGCTCTAGACTCAATTCACTAATTTGCCCATACCATCTGGAATTCTTGGTATATTGTAAGCAAATCCAGTATACGTCGTGGTTTTTCAAAACCAAAAGATGAGTTGTTTGTCAACTAAATAGGCCCATCACAAAATTGAAATGTAGGAATACCTTTTAAATCACTTTCCAATGTAATTTTTTTATATTTTATTTCCAATTATTCAAACAAATTATTCAGGAATGCAGTTTACACCATCCCATCTTATGAGAAATGTGCTTACTATGCAGCTCCTGCGTGACGGATTTTTTTAAAGACGTACTTGTCGAAGTATTTAATTTTCTCATCGGGCCCGAAAGCTTCTTAGCCAGAAAGCTTTCACGAAAAAATTCTTAAATAATTTCTTCAAATCTTCATCAAACCTTAATATTATTTATTTATTTGTTTCAGACCCGTAACTTAGGCGATGGTCCCTTTTCATAGGTGTATAAATTAGGCGATGGTCCCTTTTCATAGGTGTATAAATTAAAAATCAGTCACAGTCTGGAAAAAAATAATAAAGAAAACAAAAATAATAATAATAAGACGAAAAAAATTAATAATAACTAAAAAAAAAAAATAATAAAATAGTTTATCAACGATATGAAAAAATATACAAAAAATGAGATAAAACAATAAGCAATAAGATAATATAAAAAAGTTAAAAAATAAGTGCCTAAAAATAAATAATATAAATACAAATTTTACCTTTGTTCAGGAAAAATGTTAATTTAAAGCTTGTTGTTGAATTTAAGACTTAAATTGAGATTCTATTATATTTAAATTGAGGTTTTTCAAATTTGAGAGTAAATGTTGTTAGTCTTTAAATGTTGGAGTATTGTGTAGATTGTAAGGGCTACCTGGTGATAATATGTCAATTAAGTTATGTGTTATTTGTAAGTTGTCTCTCAGTCTACAGTCTAACAGTATGTGTGTCACTGTAAGATCCTCGTTACAATGTCTGCATCTTGGTCTGTCTGTCTTTTGCATTAGATATCCATGAGTGAGTAAGCAGTGTCCAATTCTAAGCCTGGTTAATACTACTTGTTCCCGTCTTGTGAGGTTTTCGTTTAACCAGGCCCTTGTCGTGTTTTTAACCTGTCTTAACTTGTTTTCAGATTTAGTCCATTCTTTTTACCAGCCGTCCAGTCAAACCTTAATATATATATATATATATATATAAAAGAGTGCGGGTTTCTATGCTAACGCGGTAGCAATCAAATGTTCTTTTTTTCTTTTTTAGCGCGGTTCCTCCCTCCCCCATAGGGAGGAACCCCGCTTATAAGGTTGATACAATGAAACAATCCGGAAGTGCCGACTAGAAAATTTCGCGTTTCAGAACCCCTAGAAACCGAAAATAACGGTGGTTCAAATTTGTATATATATATATATATATATGTATATATATATATATATATGTATATATATATATATATATATATATATATATATTTGTCTGTTCGCTCTCTAGGTAGAAGACGAATGGTCCGATTGTGATGAAATTTGGTACAAAAATCCGTCCTCTAATTTGAAAGGTCAAGTTCGTTAGCCAGCAGAATCCGCCCACTGGAAGATGGCGTTTGGGGCGAAATTCGCGCAAAAAAAATCGTAACGCTTACGTTTTTGAGTTCATAAGCTTGTAAGTACTCGTTTTATAGGCTTCTTGGGCTAGGAAAACGAATGAAACCATTTTCATAGCTTTAACCGTTTTCGAGAAAATTGGAAAAATAGTTTTTGAATACCGTTTTTGGTTTAGGTACTTAGAATCATGGGATTCATTTGAAACATTTTCTGCATGTTCTACTTTCATTAAAACTAATATGTTGAAATTTTTGTTACGTTTGGAGATTAGGAAGGGTTAGAATAAAATATTTTATTAACAGACATAAAAAGTTTTGGTAACTTTGTATACTTTCCTTAATATCTCGAAAATGGTTGAGAATCTTGGGAAACGGAAGATGACCATTAGAAAGCTCACTTAATGCTCTTCAAAAATGGTTCTGATGAAAGTTTTGATTAGGCGATGTCAATCGGAGAAATAAGTGCTTAAAACTTTAAAGTAATTGATTTCGCTTATTCGAACTGTTCTTTTTGTCTTTGATTTTGGTACTTAAAATTATGGGATTCAGTTGAAACATTTTCTGCATGTTCGAATTGTATCAACACTAATATGTTGAAATTTTAGTTACGTTTGGAGTAAAGGAAGGGTTAGAATAAAATATTTTATTAACAGACAAGAAAAGTTTTGGTAACCTTTTATACTTTCGTTAGTATCTCGAAAACCGTTGACAATCTTGGGAAGCGAAAGGTTACCATTCGAAAGCTTACTAAATGGTCTACAAATAAGGTTCTAAAGAAAGTTTTGAATAAGCGATGTCAATCGGATAAATAAGTGCTTAAACTTTGAAGTAATTGATTTCGTTTATTCGAACGGTTCTTTTTGTCTTTGATTTTGGTACTTCGAATTATGGGATTCAGTTGAAACATTTTCTGCATGTTCTAATTTCATCAAAACTAGTATGCTGAAAATTTACTTACGTTTGGGGTTAAGGAAAAGTTAAATTAAAATAATTTATTAATAGAGATGAAAAGCTTTGGAAACTTCGTATACTTTCCTTAATATCTCGAAAACGGTTGAGAATCTTGGTAAACGGATGGTTTCCATTCGAAAGCTTACTAAATGCTCTAGAAAACAGGTTCTGAAGAAAGTTTTGATTAGGCGATGTCAAACGGAGAAATAAGTACATATAACTTAGAAGTTTGATAAACGATAATTGATTTCGTTTATTTATACGGTTCTTTTTGTCTGTTTTTATTTCTTGTTATTTTGTTATTGCTTCTAGGATGAGGATGTATTTCTCAATAAAACAGGGGAATAAATACAAATTCTTTGGACCTGTAACAGAACTGAAAACGTAAATATTCTCTGTGTAGAGTCAGTCCGGGTCGAGGTAGTAGGCCGGTTCAGGTAGGCTTTTATTGCACTTCATAAATCAAGATTCATTGTTCTCATCAAGCATTCTAGGACAGCTGACAGTTACCTTTACCTGTAGGAAGTCATGCAGCCAAATTCTATACTAGAAATATAATTATATTTTGTGGTTGAATGTGGCCGTAGTTCAATAAAAAAATAACACTACTTTCTCATTTTCAAGTACAATTTTATTTTGTTTAATTGCATTTAAAAGTAAAATGGATATGTTTGCACTGCAAGTTAAGTAAATTAGAAATATATTCGTAGAAGAGTCTTCGTAGACCGAAACTTGAGACGGCAGAAAGAGTAATTTCTGCTTAGGATAGTTTCATCCCTAGCCGAAAATCATGTTTTTTTTTTCATATTTGTTTACATTAGGAATGATCCAAACAAAGTAATAACTGTTTCTATTCTAAGTCTACAAAATAACACTAGGGATATGAATGGAACCGCGCTAAGATGACGCAGTTCCTGCGAGTCGGACTTTTTTAATCTTTCCAAATTAGATTAGGGATATGAACGGAACCGCGCTAAGATGATGTAGTCCTGCCATTCGGACTTTTTTTTTGTCCGGAACTTGGTATATATCATTCTGACAGCAAACGTTTAGAATAGTTCATTAACTTGAAAAACATTACGTTATATTGAAATGAAGCTCCTGCAAACCTCGTGGGTTCCTAAAGGGAAAGATGCGTTTTAAAAATAAACGAAATCGGACCATTACGAGTGTGGGGTTACTTCTGAAAAAAAAAAAAAAATGAATTTGCCCTTACTGGTGTACTTCTTTGCAATGAAACTGGGTAAACATGATGCCCAAACAATACTGAACATGTGCTGTAAAAAACCAACGAAACCGGTCCAACAGGTGTCGTTTTGGGGAACTTGTAGGTCAGATCGGTGAATATATGAACACCGGTTTAAATCTTTAAATTGGTGAATATATTAAAGATAATGTGTGTTTACTGCAACTATAGTGGGTACATTCTTTTAATAAAGTGAAATGTGAGTAGTAGACAGTGCAATGATATAGAATTTCGTTTATTTATGAGAAAAGAGAAAAAAAATGTGGGGAGTCTCGAGTTGCAAGCGAAGAACTGGACTAGTCAAGGACGTTTGGGTTGGAACATAAAAGTCCATCCGACTTTGATATTAGAAAATTCAAAGTTTTAGCTGCTTTATCTTAGCGCAGTTCCATACAATACTTACATATGGTGGGATATGGAAAGCATATCGTCCGAAACTCCAAGAAGAGTTACTTTTCCCTGTATCACAGCGTACAGCGAAAGTACAGCTGCTTACAGATTCGTTACATTCAAGGAGAAACATTTACAGCACACGCTATCATCATTGTGACACATTTATTCAGGTTACAAACACAGAGCACTGAAGCGAACTTACTAGCAAAAACTGGGCATTCCTGTGATTTCGTGGCTAACGCGTTGGATTCACATGCGGGAGATGGGGGTTTGAGTCCCACCTGCAGAAAGGATTTTTCTTATTTCAGGGGCAGTTTCCATGGATGGTGGAGCTAATGACCTAGAAGTCGGTGCGCAGAAAAAAAAAATCGAAAGACTTTGAAATTGATCAAAATGAGATTAACTGACATATGCAAATGAACCTAAAATAAGTCAAGCAATGACAGGGCAGGCAGAATGGACTAATTGTGAAAACAAACTGCAACAAATTAAAAATACAACAAGTGTCTGGCTTCGAAAAAGACGATAAAAAGTTATTTTGAGCAGACTACGCATAGGACACAGTTTGGGCACATTTCGCATAGGACACACAGGCCGCAGTTGATGCTCCAGGTCTTCATCCTCAAATCAACATTTAGTTTACATAATTTGGTTAAATGTAGTTTGTATCTCTGTTAGCGGATGCATACGTAAAGGGTGGTCTTATTTAATAATCTTAATTGGCATGTTTTTTGTGTCTATGCGCTGTAGTGTATTGTGTTGATGTGGTCTAAATATTCTTTAATCGGCTGTGATTTTATTTTTGTGGCTATTTCTTTGTAACATAGCGATTTATTTTTCATATAAATTTATATATCGCACTAGTATTTCTACAATGACTAAACTCAAAATTCGGTGTTTTTCAGTTATCACTATGAAAGACATGGTAAATATCTCTTTATCAACCATAAAAACTGTATGTACTGTATGTACAGAGTGACACCAGAGGGCACTTGAGTCACTCTTCAAGGCAAGAGTAACACATTTTCAGTCTGGTTTCATTTTAAGTGGTGTCGCTTAAGAAATACTAGTGCGATATAATATATATATATATATATTCTAGTCCACGAATTTCTGACCTTTATTTACGTATATTTATTTATTTTTTATATATATGGCACAGGTCAAAAGAATAGTACTCCATTTTCTATGTACTACTTTATTGTTGGCACGCCCTACATGTTTCGTGCCAACAATAAAGTACTACATAGAAAATGGAATACTATTCATTTGACCTGTGCCATATATATATAAATTTATAAAGAGAGAAAGATTTATTATATATATTTTAAGATAAATTTTAAGCAGGAGGAATCTATTGGACTTTTATGGATGCTATTTTAATGACTACATTCCTTCTGAATTTCTGAAAAAAAAGAAGCAGCTTCTTTTTTATAGCAAACCGGTTTTGTGGGTACAAGTTTTTAAGAGTGAACCATACTTTTTCATTTTCAAATAAATAAAATCCATTGGCATAATAAAATAAAATTCATGGAAACATGGGTCAACTTAGAATCCCCAAAACTGAAATTCGACAAAGAATTTTATGTATATATATTATTACATGTGACACCTTGAACGGGGTCGTTTGCATTTCACAAATTCAAGCAATTGAAAATAGCGACGCCATTGGATAGTGATTAATGATAATTCTTGTGGTATGAAAAAGCTGTTTATTAATGACCAATCATTTTCTATTCAAATATTTAATCATTCACACAAACACACACACACACACACACACACACCGACGCAGAGTATTTCTTCAAATGTCCTCAATTATTGTCATTACTGCATCCATTGTCTAATGATAAGTATTGCTTGCTAAGGCGATTTAGACAATTTAGCCATCGGTCAACCTTGGACCTATCCAAGGCCTATCTTCAGAATGTAGCAGGTTCGAACAATGATGATATCCAATTGCTCAGATGAAAAAGTCAATCACACACAATTTGTCTCCAAGGTGTTCAGCTTAAACGTCATTATTTATAGCCCAATAGATAGAGGGGTTTGAGCTAACATTAATTCCCCCACAAAATTTTTTTTTCTAATATCCTTAGGTATGGTGTGAGGATGCTGAAACCAAGTTTTCCAAATCGAAAGTCCGGGGGGGGGGAGAACTTTTGGAAGGTGAAAAACCGCGAAAGTTTAGCAGTTTAGAAAGTTTTCTAGTTTTTCTTCAATTGTTTAAAAACCGTTGATTTTGGGTAAAATATTCGGAGTAAAGAACATTAAATTCTGCTTCCAATGAACTGGTCGAAGTCCAAATTCGGCTCGGTAAAAGTGCCGCAATCGCTAGCTAAGAACATTTTTTTCCAACATTGTGAAAAACTTTGGTGAGCCTACTTTTAACGTGTTACAGCTTGGATTTATCAATTCTTTTGATACACTTCCCTCTCTAAACGTTAAAGAGCATAAATAACTGATTCCAAAAAGCACAAAAACTTTTTTGACCAATATACGTCATTCATTCCTCTCGGAGACCGCCGGATTAGAGAGAGCGACAGATAAGAGAACGCCGGATAAGGGAGAGTCTACCTTATGTATACCTGTATATATATATATACACACACACACACACACGCACACACTAATATATATATATATATATATATATATATATATATATATATAGTCCTAGAATACTGTATGTAAAAAAAGAGGTACCTAACACAAGTTTTTTAATTATAAATAAATGGTGACATAGGGTGGTTATATTAATTTAAATAATGGAATAAGAGAGTTTAATGTGAGGTTAGCACTTACTTTATTTTTCTTCTAGTGATTTGAAAATGGCCTAATGTCCAAAGCGTTATGTTTAAGAAGATGAAATAAATAAAAAAATTTGTGGTTTGGGGTGATGATCAAAATAAGGCGTTTTTAAAATTAATATACATAATATTAATTATTATTATTATTTATTTACGTCAGTTATAATTAACTAGGAATTTTAGTACGGATTATCTATAGTTCACCACCCTTTTCTAGCCAGGATAGGGCTGATGTCTTTCCTTTTTTCTAAAGAAAAGCCACCACCCCTAGTGGGAATCGAACCCACGACCCTTGACACGAAGCGAAGTGCTCACGTCTTAACATCTACGGCCATTGGGCCTCCTATACATAATAAATAATAATAATTACATCATGAAAGTTTATAGTTGATAATATTATATATATATATATATATATATATATATATATATATATATATATATATATGATAAGTGACATTAATATGATGATTGTCAGAACATAAAACCACTTCCCAGAGTATGAAACCTCACGCTTCGTGGCATTCCATCGTTGCATTTCTGCAGTATTAAACGACTCGTGGAGTCTGTACAAGGCCAGATAACATCCTAGACAGTGAAAGGGTAGTAGTCTTGCGGTAGGAATGTAAATAAAAACTCATCGAACCAAGTATCAAATTAATAGCTCGTGCATTTTACATAAGAAGTGCAATCGGATTGAAAATTCGGAGTGAACTAGAGTGCGTGGTTTTCTTGATTTTCCTTTGGTTAAGGCTTCTGTTACAAGAACTGAGTACTTGTCATTAGTGATTGTCACTGTCCCTAAGCTGGGTTAGTGGCAAATGAAAAGTACTCCTTCACGCGTTGGTGTGTAAATAAACTCATAAGTAGCAAGAGAATTGAAAGTAAAGATTGATTAGAACTCTAAAATTTAAATGATCACCAGCCAAAGTAATTGTTGTTAAGCAAGGAAACTCATTGAGTCAGTCAATTCAAAATAGCAATCCTTATCTTGTAAACTATATATGAGGCGTACAACTTTTTTGGAGACCCAAAAAACGTCCAAGCTTGTATAAACTGTATAGGAAATTGGTATTTACGAGGTCACACTAATATTCATTTACTTGTGTTTGATTAGATTTAATGAACTCTCTCAAAAAAAAAAAAAACGTTTTCGCTGTGTGAAAAACAAAACAAAAACAAAAACAGTCTTAGCAAAAAAATAAAACATTTTGATGAAAAAGTGGATTTAACTCATTTTGAAATCTATTGCCTAATATTCTGCACCACATATGTAAATATTGACTACAGTATGCTTTCCTTCAAACTCCCTGAAGCTGAGGTTGCGAGGAGAAAACAGACTTATAGAAAAAGCTTCAAGATAACCTCGTCATCTCCTGATTGACCTGTCTGTTGATACACTTTCTCCTATAGCGGACTCGGATCAGCTGTTCTCCACTGTTTTGCTTACCATATGATGAGCACATCTTTACGGAAGCCATTTGTCACATAACATTAAATATGTAAAAATTTATAACCAGTAAATATGTAGTTGTGTTTTGAAGCACGTGAGGAGTGAAGCTGCACAGTTGCACCCTCAAAGCAGTGTGATTAGAACCAGCTCCTATTACGACCGGCTCCAGGTGTAGTTCATCCAGATTGTAATCACACAGCGTTATGGGACCTGCAACTGTGCAGTTTGTCTCCTCGTGAGCCTCAAGACATAACTGCATTCAACTACTTTACTAGTATGTATTTTTGCATTGTTGTCAATTTTGAATATATACTGTAAAATGTGATCAAATTAGTACAGTCTGGTGAAATTGCTCCAAGCCTATACTACTAGGATATTTTCCTTTAACTGATACCGAAGGGTCGAACTAAAGAGAGCACACAAATCTTGGGTCCCTCTGCACCCCCTGCCTTTTGCGCTTCTAATTCTATGTTCTACCTCTTTGGGAATTATTAGATAAGGATAAGCTCAACAGGTGTTTTTATTGTCATTTGCATCGGCTGATAAACTGTGTTATTTACTGTTTTCCAGGAAGGACTCCTTTTAAAAGGTAAGTTGCTTTCAGTCTCTAATTTATCTAGTTAAACATTTATTTTAGTTTTTTCTTCAACCTTTATGTTATAGGCTCTTTTTTTCTGTTTAATGGCGTAACAACAGATAGGATATTAACGCCGGGCTATCTACAGGTTGCCACCCTTTTATAATACCAACAGCACGTGATTAGTCCCCATTCAGGTTCTGACCACGCCCAACGTTGTTTTTTATTTCAAATTTAACTAGGGGGTTCATTTTAGAACTAGGTTATACTAAACATTTGATGGGTGGTTTACAAAAAATTGCATAGTAGAATCTTGGGTAGCTTACTTGTCGTTTAGTAAATAGGAACCCTACCTATTCACTGGTACTTGTCGCTTTTACAAATACTTGTCACTAAGCACTTACACGTAGGTACAAGTGATTAGTGACAAGAACTAAGCTCGTATAAACTATGCTTAAGGCAGTGACACGATTGATAGAGGACAGAATTCTTCACATTGAGTATGTCTTTGTCCCCAAATAAATCATGAAATTATCAATTTTTCAAGAATAATTAGTAAATCCCAGATACTCCCATTTTAATGATATATTTGTTATAAAACCTCTACATTTTTGGTGAGCACTTCCTGATTGTATTACCTAATCGACCACAAAAGCGTGTCTTCTCCTTATAGAGTCTATAATATGATAATAGAGCCTTTCTATAATTTTTGCTTATGTTACCATGAATATTTTTAGTTATAAGCTCCTGAAGAAGCGCCAAGTGGGCTTGAAACTTACAGAGCATTGAATAAAGAATTTGGAGCTAAATTAATAGTGTTTTCTTTTTTTTTTTAATATTATTGACCAGCAGAACAGTGGAGGACTAGCTGAAGCATATCAGCTGGTTTTCATAGGTGAAAGTCTATCAATAGGTAGTCAGGTCTGTTAGGACATGACGAGGAAATCTTGATGTTTCTAAAAGGATGTACCTTGTACGTTTTCACCTCGTAACTCCAATTCTGAAGGAGTCAGGGGCGTATGTAGGAAATAATTTCGAGGAGGGATGGGAGGACACGGGTATTTGGGGGATATGTAATACTAACAACCTCGATCTTGAAATAGCCAACTAAAACGCTACTAAGCCCCCCAAAAAGTATTTTTTCTGAACTAAATGATCTTATTACTATATTTTTGTGATTTTTATGACAACTTTTTACCTATTAGATCAAAATTTTCGGGGTGGCTGCAGCCCCCCGAAAATATATATAGATTTATACATATATATATATATATATATATATATATATATATATATATATATATATATAGATTTATACATATATATATATATATATATATATATATATATGTGTGTGTGTGTGTGTTCTTTTTGTTTTACCACTTTTTGTTCCATGTTATAAATTAATTATAAGTTTTCAAGCTCATTGTTTTTAATTCTGCTTGGTCATTACAGGTTTAATAAAGCAAATCGCACAAGTAGCGGGCCATCCATTTCCTATTATATCAAAATAATTTGACCTCGTGGAAGGGTAATGAGTCAGTTATCTGCTGTCAATAATTGCAAAAAAAAACAAAAAAAAAAACAAAAAAAAAAAAAATTGTTTGTTGTTCAAATTTTCCTAGATTTTAAGAGTTTTTAATATATAAAAAGTTCAACTTGATGTTTCTAAAATGGTAATTAAAAATGCTTAGAATATAAATTCTTAGTATTTCATATTCTATGGAACGAAACCGGAACGAGTTGGTATAATATAAATTTATTCTCGAATTATTTTTTGTTACAATGAATTAGGCCATATTAATATATATATATATATATATATATATATATATATATATTATAAATAATCTAAAGGTTAGGTCCGCCAGTAAATGTACTATTGCCATACCTGTATGTAGAGCCCGTCGTCACGGGCATTGGTGTGAGTACTGACTTAGTGACGACGGACTCTACCTACAGGTATGACAATGTATATTATATGTAATCGTCTTATTTCCACTTACCAGGATTTCTCAACGTTTTTAGAGATAATTACTACTAGTTACTACTTTATTCGTGCGAAAATCGCAGAAAAAACATGTTCTGGTCGGCGGATTCTGCTGGTTTGTTTGACATTTTTTGGGGGGCAAAGTATTTCTGTAACCAATTAAACCAAAATTAACATCAGGCTGGTTCATATACGGCTTATATTATTAAGCTTCCACGTAAATGATTTGCAGGTATTTTAACCACATTGTGTGCAGCATTAATATTGTAAAACAAGTGGCTCTTATTAAAGAATTTTAGTAAAAAATCACAATAAATATGAAATTGAACTCACTTTTCGGAAGATATACAAGTGGCACAGGAGTAGCGATCTCTAAGAGAGGCGGCCGCACTACCTCTACGCGGAGAGAAGGCCGGCGAATGACTGACTACTCCCGGCCCCTCCACTTATCAGCTTTCTATTATCATTAATCAGCTGTCTGTTATCAGTAGGTTTGACAGCTACCGGGATGGGCAGGCTCAGCTTCTATTATACTTATGTACATTGAGGGGCTGGCTCATGTCCCAAATTTGGGGCAGTGTTCAGTAGCTATAATTTATTTAGCTACTGATAGCATATTACAATTTTGTTTCTTTCAACGTTTCAATAGATGTTTGATTAAATTATAACAACTTTTTTTGTTAAATGTTCACTGATATCTTTATATTATTTAAATAATAACAAATTCGAATAATCGTTGGTATAGGGCTGCTCTAAGGTACAGCAGAGGGAAGAGAAAGGAAATAAGTCCTGTCATAGAGACAGCGCCATCTTAGCGAATTTCCATACAATGATGTTCCCATGATGTAATTTAGAAATATTTGATAGGAAATTTGCTGTATAATTTCTAACTAAATATCTAACGAATAATTAAAATATCAACATATAAGTTATTTATTTTTTGATAATGCTCCGGTTCTAAGGCGAATAGCATTAGACCTTGTAGTAAGCTGATGGAGGCGCTCAATAGTGGTGCCAAACGCCCGATTTTGGGGGAAAAAAAACCTGTAGGTACTTGAATCTTTCTGATTTTGGTGTCGTTTTTAAGGTATTTTGTAGTACTGAGTCGAATGAGACCACTGCCAATTCGATAGAATCATTATTTCGGAAGATAAACGGGTTTAATAGTAAGAAAACCGTGAAAAACATCAAGTTTACGATTTCAAAAAGTCAGATTTTACTCAATTGGTAGAGATATGTATCCTTAAAAATGTATTTTTGAAATTTGAGTTGAATAAATTAACAAACAATGTAGTACAGTTAATTGGTCTCGACGTATTTATCTTTATTAAAATTTTAGCTTATAACAAATAAATTTTGACATTTTTACACGAGATATTAGGTAGATCTCACTGTAAAAGTTCAGTTACTTGCTATCACAAAGTGTTCGACAATTCTCTGCAGAAAATAGTTACGGTAAACTCATTTTTCCTAAAATAAACGCATCGCTTCATTTTATTAGGATGTGCACACATACGGCCGAGTACGGCGATGAAATTTATATGAAAGCAACTTCAAAACATGTACTTTTAGGTAACACTATGCTGAGAGCTCAGCTAAGAACCGCTTTTTTTTCTACGCCAAATAAAATACGGATAATTGAGTTTCCATTACAGATATCTTCACAACCTAAATGCATGAAGTTCATGGTACATTTTGGCAAAAAAAAAAAAAAAAAAAAAAAAAAAAAAATTCGTTTAAAAGCTACATATACTCATGAGACTTCCTGGGTAATATAAATTGTTCAGGAATAAAATAAGTGGTATAAAATATTGTTTTACTTTTCACTAAAAACTATGAGATTTTTACTCAGTGAGAAAACAGTCAACAAAATGATTTTTTGTGATCATACCTATTAATAAAATGGAAAATCAATATTACAGCAGTATTCTGCAACTAATTAGGTGTAAACAAATGATAGTTCAAACGTGATTGAATACCTTCGGTTTTGGAGGTTTTTCCCCTCTCGGCACCACTGTGTGCTGCATTAAACGATGCCAACATATTAGTAACGTCTCCAAAACATTAGTTAGCACTGAAAATTAGCTGAGTATTAAGATAATAATAGTCAAGAAAACAAGAATTAAATAAATTACTAGAAAATGAGACAAACTGTTATGTTCTGTTTGGCACTGAGTAAGCAGGGTATGTCCAATACGGAGTCGTGTCAGTACGACTTCTTCTCTCCGTGTACTTATCCTGCTAGAAGGACATTCATCTGTCTTAGTTCTTGTTCTCATTTCTCAGTCCAAGGAGTCTTGCCTATGAGTGAGTATTAGGGCGGAGTTTTGTTTAATCATATCTTTGTAGGTAACGTCATCTTAAGGAAAGTCTGGAATTGTAGTGGCTGTTGTCACTACTGGGCCAGAACTTTTTTCTTCCAGAACTTTTTTTTTACGGCGCATCTACATCCAGGCCATTAGCGCCGACATCCAGGGTGCAGCGAGGAATTTTCCCAACGAGCCTTAAGATGAGAAAATTCCTGCCGCCAGATGGGAATTGAACCCACCATCTCCCGCTTATGAGTCCAAGGCGCTAGCCACTAGACCACGGGAGACCCCGGTTCCGAGAAATATCAGAAAATCTAAAGACGGGTACCATTTCCCTTGATAATGGTAATTGATACAGCTTTGGAAATGGTTTCATTAGGCCTCGGGTACGATACGAGCGATGACCGGCAGAGCGATGCCGGCTACGATACAGAGCGGCTGGGCGGTAATTTCCTTTAGTTTTCGTTATCGAGTACTCCAATATACTTTTTTAAATTAAAATATTAATATTTTTATTTAAAAAGATAATAATTAATATTTAAAAAAAATAATATTTTAAATGTTTAGTCAATAAAAATATCTATCCTTGCAAGTTTAATGTATTTCCAACCTCTTCTCATAGTTTCTTGATTATGATTGTATTTTTAAAATCACTGTGACTGTCATTCCATACTTTGCACATCCGAAATTAAAAGCTCACATTCACTATCATCCAATTTACTCTTTTCAGCCATGTTCAATAGTAACAGGCTTGAAGATAACTGTGAGAGGCGAGCAAATTTTAATGTCTGGAGGCAGCGCCGAGCAAAATTTAATGTCCAGGAAATTTATGTTCCAGCCTGCTGCCCACGGATATTGTAGCCAGTACTCCCTCATTCCTACTGCACTCTAGCTGAACATATGTGTGAGCGACGCCGCTCTGACGCTTACCACTCCTCCCGAGGCCTAAGTATCAATCATTGTCGCTAGTAGATTAAATTTTGAGGGTATGTCAGATTATTAACGCCAGATAATGCGACGAGATCTTTTCCAGTGCCGAATTTTGCCGCACAAAACGTTTATAAAAGTCCTTATATAATAGTTTTATAATAGATCTTTGTCGAATAAATTCGATATAGTTTTTAAATAATAGGCTTCCAAATATACATTTTATAGATAATTTGAGGCGAGAAATCGATTGATATCTATAACCGTTGTCGAGAAAAGTGTATAAAGCTACTAGAAAACATAAATGTTATTAACAGATAAGACTGTTTTGGAGATTTTCTTATATATTTTGAAAAATGTTGTGAAGTGTACGGTAACAATTCGAAAGCATACTAAATTTACTACAAGTAAAACGCCGACGTTGCGGAGTTCTTAAAATAAATTAAAAAATAAAAATAAATTTAATACATAAATGGTTCGCTCAGAAATTGCTATAGGGCAATCATTCCGAGACATTTAGGATTAAAATTATTATTATTATTTTTTTTTCTATTATGAAAGTAAAATGAAATTTTCAGTAAAACAAGGTAAATTAGAAGAATCTTTGTATTTGTTTCTATATTATAGGATGGCGACCCTATTATTTTTATATATTTGTATGTTGCAGAAGGTCAAACTTTAAAACATATATATACATATAAAACGCTCACTTTCTTCACTACTCCTTTATTACGCTCTAGGTGTTTCACGTCTCTATGGCACCTCTTCAGGAGCACTTAAATTAATATAAAATATCATTACAGCCTACACCTCCGAGAAACTTCCACAGGAAAGGCCACATCTACAGTAGTGACGAAAGTGAGCGTTTTTTTTTTTGTTTTTTTAATTAAATTTGACCTTATGCCAAATATAAATATTTTTTTTCTAGTTTTAATAGCACGGCAGATAAAGGAAATGATTTTGGAGGAGGGCTGGGAGCATTTGTGGGTATGGAATACTAACAATCTAGAATAGTTAGCCAACTAAAGCAAAATTACACCCTAAAAAAATATTTTTTCTGAGAAGTGATGTTATTTAATTTATTTTTAAGGTTTTTATGGATTAAATCAAAATGCTGCAGCCCTCTAAGCCCCCTTATAGCCCATGTGTAATAGAGCTTTCCCTAAGAACAAGGAAACAAAGAATAATTTGAGTAATTTAAACATGAGTTTCCCTAAAAATTTGTGTTTCTTGGGTATTTCATTTGTTTAGGTGCTTACATTTTCTCCGAACTATCAAATGGAAACATTAACTGCTTCTATTCCGAGCTTACCAAATGACAGTGGGGATAGAACTGTTGTTGAAACGCACGAAGCTGATGTACTTCCTTCAGTTTCTTTTAAATTATAAATAAATATTCTTAATAAGTGAATATAATTTTTTTTTCTTTGATATTAACTTGAAGATGTTTGTAAATTTGTTTGAGTAGGATTTACATTCTCAATTTCCCCAATCCTCGGTCATGTCAGGAATGCATCTATTATTAGTAGGCACCCAAAAAACATTCAATTGAAGAGTTTATTATTAAACACGTTAGAATAATAAAATACCATTTTATTTTAAGTTTGCTCAGTAGCTTTGACCTGAGGGCCTTGAGGAATAAATCTTATGAAATACTTTTGCAGGAAATAAAGTCAGAATATACAGTTAAAAATGTTTTTTTCTTATATTAGTATCATCGACGACAATGATTATTAGACCTAACCTGTATTATTTTAACACCAACCAAGAAAAATAAAATTATCTAATATTTGAAATATAATGCCACATTAAGTCGGGATTTAAGCATCATTAGTCCACAGGCTATAATCGACACAGGGGCTGCACATACAAAAGCGAGACAAAAACTGGAGCTAAAAATCTGCGAAGTTGATATATCATAATACTCTTAATTGCATTCGATCTTCACCTCAACCATCTTTATTTATTTGCTGATTAATTTTCTTTTTCACATTTTGACGTTTCGGCCTCAGGGCATCCTCATAAAACTAGAAGAGAAAACACATTACATGCATTAAATTACATTAAAAATACCCCCATATTTTTGGTATGTAAATATAATAATTACCCCTCAATTAAATTTCTTAAAATTATCCTTAAAACTAATATTATCTTCACTAATCTGTTCATATGTCATTCACCCTGGGCCATTTTTCCATAATTTAAGCTACAATACAGTCCATGTGGCCACAACATTCCACCATTTTCTTTTTTTGTATTTACATAGCAAAAATATGGGGGTATTTTTACTGTAATTTAATGCATGTAATGTGTTTTTTCTTCTAGTTTTATGAGGATGGCCCTGAGGCCGAAACATCAAAATGTGAAAAAGAAAATTAATTAGCAAATAAATAAAGATGGTTGAGGTGAAGATCGAATGCAATTAAGAGTGGAAATAATTTATTTATTTAAGAAGCTTTGCAACACAGGCAATTTGCTCCTTAAAATGTCCTACAAAGTCAATTACAAAAAAGCAAAATAGAGCCGTAGGTAAAAAAAACAACAACAAAACAATAGTACTAATTTATATGCTTATAAAAATGGTGTATTCATGATGATTCATTTGGGTACCTTGCAAGGATAATAACCCTATTTATAATGTACATTTGTTACAAAGTGAACATTTAGTAAATTTAAGTAGGTTCCATCACATTATTCTGAATATTTGTAGTTTATTGTATTTTCTTTATTTTTTTCAAATGCATTATTTGTTAGGAATGTGGACGCATATAATCATGGCCTTAGTCCGGGGCGCGGCGTCATTTTTGCACTCCTTATTGTTATAATTAGAAATAACAAAATTATATATCTAAGCTAAGTTCACATAATTATTGTTGAGAATATCCAATGGATAACTTTCTAAATTCTCTATTTCTAATATATAAACTAGCTTTTAAATATTGTCAGCCCAAACGTTTGTAGCCCCAGGAAGAGGCAATGTACCTCAGACAATACGTCAATATTCCACTCTTTTCAATTACAAATGTATTTATTTTATTTTCAGAGAAATTGCAGTTTTAAATAGTTTTTGGTAATGGAAAGGGGCCCGTATTTCCTCCTGGACGCCCTTCATATAATATAGAATGACATGGCTTATGACATGGATATTGAAGATAATTTTAAATATGTTGAGTGCAAGGGGACTAAAGAACGGCTGTAAGTACTAAACAAATATTATTTAAATTTTAACGTCCATTATTAATAACTAAGAATTTTAGGACGGATTATCTATAGGTTACCACCCTTTTTTAGCCAGGATAGGGCTGATGCCTTTTCTTTTTTCTAAAGAAAAGCCACCACCCCATAGTGGGAATCGAACCCATGACTCTTGGCACAGAGTGTTAAGTGTTCACACCTTAACACTCATGGCCAACCGGCCTCCAACTAAAAAATAAATAAAGGAAAATAAGAAATTATTGTACCAATCATTGAATGTGAAAATTCAAATGTTTAAAATAAAGGAGCTCATATATTTCTATTTATTTATTTTTAAATTAGATTAATTAAATTGCCCTGATGAATATTCTCTCTTAAACTTTGCCACTATGTAATTTCGTCCGTAATCATTAACCAGTAGTTATTTTCAAATAAACAATTTTATTAATTAATTTCAACTCAAAACAAGGTAACAGTAGTATAATAATGTATACAATTAAGCTATAATAATATTAATTGTAATATTTGAAATATTAATAGGAATAATATAGACGGTAATAATATTAGTGATAGCAATATTATAAAATATGATATAAATATAACATAATTGTAACATATCACGTAGTAATAGTATAGTGGTAAATTATATTAATTAATTTGGGGACTGATTTTGCTTTTTTTTCATTCTTTTTTTTTTCCTCCATAAAGAAAGTTCTGGGTCAGATGTCAGAAGAAGCATTGTCATAATACCTTTATTTATGTTGAGTCGAAAATGTTTGCCATTAATTTATGCATATTGGCCTTTTCATGTGAAATGAATGTAGGTGAATTTTTTGCAAAAATAAATTTTACAGGTCGATAGTAGTGTACAGATGATGGAGCTTGATTTTTCCACTTAATGTTACCTGTGCCGTCAATAATTTGCAAAGGAACTAAAACAATGAAAAAAAAAAAAAAAAAAAAAAAAGATATTCATCTGAATCTACAGCAGTCCAGAATTTCTGTGTATACATGCTATGTCCAGTGCTTCAAACACTGCAAACTCTTTCTGAGGTCTGCCTTTAAGTAAGCCGGAAGGATGTGAATTACTATTTTACTGATAATAATTGATAAAAATTTCTTTAAAAAAAACAATATCTTCTTCCAACCAGTCTTTAAATATGATTAAGAATGTTTTTTCTATGCGGTAAACTGAGTAAACTGGGTGTTTATCTAATACTGCTCAATATTTCTTTAGGAGCATCGTGTATATCAAATTGACTCAGAATTTGCTCAAATTGGTTCCAATTGCTTGGATTTATCCACATTTTCCGAAATTAGAAGAAAAAAATATTTTTATTATGCAATGGATCTGAAATTAAAATATGAAAATCGTTGGAATCGGCAAATTAAATTACCCTCAGTAGATTAAACTTTGTGCTCTAAAAAACATCGGATGATGTCTGGTGAAGGTTTTTTGTTATGTTCTATCAAAGTGTTGTACTTAAAAAAAAATGTAAAAAATCAATGAAAAATAATACAAGATAAACAATAAGTGAATAATCACCCACATTCAATTATATCAGATAAGAAAAGAATATTTTTGACGTTATTTCCTTCGGATTACTTAATAAGAACACTGTTCTATCTTCAAGGAGAGAGGTTTAAACTGACTGTGGGTGTGAAACAGGTATTGAAGACTTTACCTTCTTTATAATACTACTAATGAGTTTGTTGATAAAAAAAGTAATATTTGTTGGTTTTATATTATTTTAATTCCTTGAATAGTTTCTAAACGTAACTAGAGGATTAAAAATTAAATTTAAGAAAATAAGAATTCTGGTTTTTGTCCATTGGATGTTTCACTGTGTGCTGGTGATATATACCAAGAAGTAGGAAGAGACGCCATGATAACTGTGAATCCTGGTAGCTTAATTGGCAAGGCACCTGGTGGTAAAATGTGGGGATCTGGGTTCAAATCCCATCCTGAAGAGTTAATGATTCTTAAAACAAACATTCAGGAATTACGCCTCTGGGGTTGTATATTATCCTGCGTAATATACAATGATTTAATAAATCCATTTATTTTTTAGGCCCCCCATTATTAGAATTGTATAACATATTGTTAAAACATATTTATTGCTCTTGTTTGAAATTTAGGGTTTAAAGTAGAATTTATTTTATATCAGCAGGACACTGACAGTTGAAACTCATTCTGAGTGCAGTTTTATCGTCTCATTAAAATAGTTGTCCCAAGAAAAGACATTTGGTTTGAGTGAAATTCTATTCATGATTATACCACATTCACCATCCCAAAATACAGATAAAACATTGATGTTCCACCTATCCCTATCACACTTATTATGCTTTCATGCTACGTTTATTCGAAGACTCTCAAACCTCGTCAAAAGAAATTCCTTTCTGAACCATTTCACTATAATACCTCCATGTAAAATATAGTTATATTAAACTATCTTTAAATGTAATAATTATGTAACTGACCCTTGGTGTTATTTAACTCATTCGAGGCTGATAGCCACTTTCTTGGCAACGGTCAGTCATGCCCTGTGGCCTGATAGCCACTTTTGTGGCAAGGCCATTTCTTTGCTTTGGAACTGAAAACCACCTCTAAGAAGATTATACCATTGCCAAAATATCTGACTAGATATTATTTATAGAAAAAAAAAATTAAAACAATTTTTAAAAAAGGAAACACTTTATTGGTAATTTGATTAAATTACTTTTGTTTTATGACAATAATTATAAACTTGTATCAATGTAATTTGATTATTTTAGTTGGTTTCCTCCCTTTCTCCATAGGGAGGACACCCGCTTTGATGTCGACCTTGTGATGCAATATGGAAGTGCTTTTTATTTTTTATTATTTTTTTTTTATTTTTTTTTTTTAATTTTTTTTTTAAACCTTTATTGATAATCACAACAATAAAATATACATATTTCCAGTATTTTGCGGGTTTTGGAACAATAACATTGTGAGGCATTACGTGGGAATATGTACAATTACATAACCTACTAGCACAATAAATTTTGAGCATTGCAGATGGCATGTCAAATTGTCTCCAGCCACCACCACTTCCGTCTTCAATGAGGATATTGTGGATTCTGGAAGGAGGATAGAGAGTTTATCAAAGGATTTGGATGGCCAGGGAGATTGGAATGAAACTTCTGATAGTCTGATGTGGTCAGGGATTGAAAAAAGGGGATATTGAAGTCATTATGCAGGGTTAGGTTTGAGACATTGGATGGAGCATTGGATATTTTTTGAAGGATTTTGGATTGCATTGTTTGTATTCTGTAGGAATTGGAAGGTTTATTTGAACCACATAGTTCTAGTCCATCCAATATATCATAAAATAAAATATATATAAAGTCATCTATAAGGTACCAACCACTTTTCACATTCGATACTTTGCATTTGTATCGACGATATGAACGTTTCAATTTTTACCATGTTTTTTTCTTCTTCTTTTAAATAATGGTTTAATTATTTCACACCTTCTTCTGGTGTAAAACAATTGAACCATATAATATCTATAAAAACTCCATGGTGGGCTCTATTATTAGTGAATTTTAGAGTTCCACTTTTACAAGAATTAGTTATTATTAGAAGGAATATGTCCATCTTCTTTTGATTTCAAATAATAATTAATTTCATTTTCAGATTTTAAAACTGAGCCATGAAGTAATGATAACATATCATTGGCAATCAAGCAGTTCAATACATTCTATTAACTCTCCAGACAGCACAATCTGTGATGAAATTGTATTGCTAAATAGTGTATACACATATTAATTGCATGTTAAGGGAAAATGTTCTATTAATCATTTATTTTACCAAAAAGGCACCACTAAATTTTTGTGATCTGGACCAATGCCCAGGTTATCTGTGAGCTAGTAGGCCAAAGCACTTAAGCACGACTATCAGAGAGTGCAGCAACATAGTGTGCACTTAAGCACGACTATCAGAGAGTGCAGCAACATAGTGTGCACTTAAGCACGACTATCAGAGAGTGTAGCAACATAGTGTGCACTTAAGCACGACTATCAGAGAGTGTAGCAACATAGTGTGCACTTAAGCACGACTATCAGAGAGTGTAGCAACATAGTGTGCACTTAAGCACGACTATCAGAGAGTGTGAATGCAGGTAAGAATCTAGCTCCGTTCATAAACTGAGATATCATACATTACTAAAACCTATACATGCCCAGATACTAAAAGTTTTTTTGAAACATTAAGATGAAGTCAGTGAGACAACTTCATCTTAATGGAACATAGTAAAGCAGGAATTATGACTGACTATACTAGTATGCTAAAATGGAGCCACATGCTTTTGAGAACAAATGTATACAGTACTGGCCCAACATCTATGTTTGTCCTACAAGAAGACATTATCCTGCTCATTTCGCTTGTGGCTGGGTGAGTTGAATCTTTAAATGGAGTTAGAATATGTAAGAATGAGTAAAATGAGGAACATTTTTTTAGCCCTCGATTGATGAGGTCGGGTAACAGTGATCCCACACTCTCTTCTTTCTAGTAGATTCATGTCAAATACTGCAAGTACATGCTTGCGCCTTTAGCTTATTTTTTATTTTATTTTTTTTTCGTTTTTAACGGTGCATCAACTATTTGGCTATTAGCGCCGGGCTATCTACAGGTTGCCACCCTTTTATAATGCCAATAGCACGTGGTCGGTCACCCATTCAGGTACTGACCACGCCCGACGCTGCTTAACTTCGGTGATCTACGGGAACCGGGGTATTCAACGTGGCTGTGGCCGTTGGCTCTTTAGCTTATTATCTCTATAATTGTGAGATTGACAAAGAACTAATAGATAGCCACTAGCTGTATTTCTTCATTTGATGAATTTTACAGGCATCAATTCGTATATAGTTTTTAAATAAAATCAATTACAAAGAAACATCAATTTTTAAAATGGCCCTTCGTATATTTTTGACCTTGGGCATCAACTTCTCCGAAGTCATCTAATTGCCATGTCAGTGTTCCAAACCTTACCAAGGAGCTTGAAAGCAGGGGTCAATTCTTATTTAGAAGATCAGGGAATTGTTCTGCCAATGTCTGAACAAGCAGCGACCAGCAAAGGGAGTAAAAGGAAAAAGTGTGATGTATGCCCGAGTACAAAAGGCACAAAATATTCCAATTTTTGTACTAAGTTTAATAATTTTGTATGTAAAATTTACATGAAAATCATTTGTCCTAATTGTATATAATATAAATAATTCATCAACTTGCATTTTTTTAAAAGAAATAGATGTATTTTTTTATATGGGAATGCGTTTTCATGGCCTAAATTTGAAGTTTTCTCCTCCACCTTCTTTTGAGGAGCAGGACTCCTCCTAGATTTACAGCCAATTTTTTTTTTCATTTAAAAGCATTAAAAAAGAAACAAAACCAATGTACACCTCATATTAATATATTTCATTATGAACCACAAAAACAAAGTAGTTATTATTTCCTATTCTTTGTATAGAAAAGGTATAAATAAAAGTCCAGGTGACCACACAAGGGTCAACAAAAAAGCTTAAAAAATTGTTTAAATTTTACATATCTTATGATATGATGCACTTTTTGTTTTAGTATTTAGTAGAATATTTTTCTTTTCTTTTGAAAGTTTTCCTTCCAAACAATTTTTATAACATGAAAAGTCATTTGCTGCCATACAATGTTTGATGCAAATGCAATTACAGTACTATGTATTTCCATCATAGTTGGAATAACACGTTAGTTGGGGTCTCCCGTGGTCTAGTGGCTAGCGCGCTGGATTCATAAGCGGGAGATGGTGGGTTCGATCCCCACCGGCGGCAGGAGTTTCGGCGCTAATGGCCAAGATTTGTCGATACGCCGTAAAAAAACCCAAAAAAAAAACAAAAAAAAAACACGTTAGTTGCCACAGTATTTTTTATGATTACAATGTTAACAGTGTTGGGCAAAAATTATTCAGAATGATGAATAACGATTAATGAATAAATGTATTATTTTATTCATGAATGAAGAATAATTACTTTTATTCATTATTCGTTATTCTGTGAATGAATTTTATGTTTTATTCACAAATTATTGGAATGATCAATCAGAATAAACATATTTAAGCGAATAATGATAGATTTATTATGATGTTGGCAGCCAGAAATATGCATATATATGAGTGTTTAAGAAGGATTAGTCAGTAGACCATCTAGAAATAAATAATAACAAATGATGAATAATGAATGATGAATAACGAATAATGAATAACGAATAATTCTGTGAATAATTCATGATGTACCGCGCAAATAAGATAATTCAGTGAATTATTCATCATTCACTAAAAATTTATTCGAATAATGCCCGACACTGAATGTTAAGTGAGTCGGTGGTCTGAGTCAGGCCTAATAATTGGCCCCTGGTTAATATAGCACCACAAAGAGTCTTCTCTTAGTCGGGAGTAGAGCAGAATTAATGTAACTTGGCATCCTATTATTATAAGAATTTTAGGCTACAGGTCAATGTATGAGTTATCTCATAGTTGACAATGGGTATACACAGTTATTATTTCGTGACTTTAGTTCCCCCCAGTATTTACAATGAAATTAGGCAAAGATGGAGTTACATAAAGAACTTTTAACCCCACAGTTCCTATCTGTTGTTAGCCTAATCCCCCCTCCAAAAAAAAATAAATTTGTAAATGGATTTAATCACTAATTTTTAGTATATTTCTATATGCTGTTCACTTCAGGGCCACGTCCGGGTCACATCCTTCTCACTTTTTCAATGCTTCCTGTTCAGCTCCTGCTGTTAACCAACAGAAAGACCTGAAAGTGGCCCAGAAATGAGTATGCTACTTGGGGATTGCATTTCAGTTCTACTTTTGGATAATTTTTTTCGAGCAGTTTGGTAGCAACTATAGCATGTTTCATGCTAAAAAATAATCAAATTTAATGGCTTCCTTATGCTATGCTCCATTGCAAACACTTTATATATATATATATGTATTATATATATATATATATATATATATATATATATATATATATATATTACATATATATATATATATATATATATATTACATATATATATATATATATATTACATATATATATAATACATATATATATATATATATATATATATATATGTTTGCTTCGCATAATATATATACAAACACATTTGCTTCACCAGGAATCAAATGTGTTTGTTGTGATGCGGCTTCTTTTTCCAGTGGTCTTGTTCCTCCTTTCTGCGCAAAATATTCCCTTACCAACCAGCAAGGTTGAATGACAGCCAGAAGAAGCCTGAGAGGAATCCGGCGAACTATTGCTCAGAAAGGGGAAACAAGACCGCTGGAGAAAGAAGCCGCATCACAACAAATATATATATATATATATATATATATATATATATATATGCACACTCTAAGAAAGAAGCTCCTTCATATAAATGAGAAGAGGTTTTTTTTTTTTTTTTTTTTTTGTTTTTTTGTTGTTTTTTTTTAACCTTTATTGATAATTACAACAATATGTAAACATATTTCCAGTAATTTTGTTGGTTTTGGAAAATTAACAGTGTAAGGCATGATGTGGGAATATGTACAATTACAAAACCCACAATAAATTTTGAGCATTACAGATAGCATGTTAAAACAAATTGTCTCTAGGCCACCGCCGCTTCAGCCTTCGATGAGGATTTTGTGGATTATGGAAGGAGGATAGAGAGTTTATCAAAGGATTTGGATGGCCGGGGAGATTGGAATGAAACTTCTGATAGACTGATTTGGCCAGGGATTGGATAAAGGGGATATTGAAGTCATTATGGAGAGTTTGGTTCGAGACATAGTAAGGAGCATTGGATATTCTTCGAAGGATTTTGGATTGCATTGTTTGTATTCTGTAGGAATTGGAAGGTTTAGTGGAACCCCATAGTTCAAGTCCATAAGTCTATATTGGTCGGAGTATGGTATTGTATATAAGTCGTTTGTTAGTCAATGAAAGTTTCGAGCGTTTGTCCAGTAAGCGTGATAAAAGTCTAAAGCGTCTGTTTAGTTCCTGTCTTTTCTGTGTTATGTCTGGCTTCCAAGTTAAACGTTAGTCTAATATCAGTCCTAAGTATCTTACTTGCGATTTCTGTGGAATTTGAATGTTTTGGAGGGTTATTGGTGGGCAGCTTGATTTACGAAGTGTGAATGTTTGTGCCTTAAACTAATGAGTAAGGAAAATATAGAGCCTTGGTGAGAAGAGGTACAGTGCTGATTGTCACTATAATGATTTTTAGTCGAATTGACCTTTAGCTTTTTGGCGTTCTGTGTTTTTGGGAAATCTTCAACATGAAGGCAATTATTTCGAGATCATTATATTGAATATTAACAATTAATTGATACTTGATTGTAAGAAGTTCATATAATACAATTTTGTTTTTGGTAGATAACAAAATAGCTCAAAGTTAAATTTAAAAAAAAAAAAACACAACCTCCTTTCCATTTGGGAAAAGGTCGAATTTGCTTGGAAAATGTTTGTAAAAATCATGGGTGTATATAGGAAATAATTTCGGGAGGGGCTGGGAAAATTTCGGGCCTGAGACCATTTCCGGCGTATGTAATACTTACAATTTAGAACTTTGAATAGCGTTAGGCAACTACAATGCTATTACAACTAAAATAAAATATTTTTTATGAACTAAGTGATCTTTTTTTTATGTTTTAAAGTGATTTATTTTTAAGGGTTTTATGACACATTTTCAGCATAAAATCAAAATTGCGTGGGGGGAGGGGCTGTAGCTCTCCCCTAGTCCTCCTTATATACGCCCATGGTAAAAATACCCTGAACCTGGCTAAAACACACTTGAAGCTCCTAGACTTACAGCCATCTTCACCCTTGAAGTCTTCCTTCCCTAATGGCCAGCCACCCTCCCTAACGAGGGGAAGAGCGGGCCCTTGGAAATTAACCTCAGGAAAACAAATCTTCTTTTAATTTCCGATGAGCCGGACATAATTGGAAAAATGCAAATTCCTCTTGCCCGGATTGCTGAGGCCTCCATGATGGAACTCTCTACGCCCGCATTCATTTCCTCGTTTCGGCCGGGGAAAAAATCTGCTTTCCCTTTCGCTTGAGTCTGGTGGTTTTTGTTTGCAGACGGTATGAGCCTGGGAAGGTTCTGTACAGGTTATAAATTATGCCTTAAGGCTTCTTTCGTTCACTGAATACTTTTTTTTATTATTCTGAATTAAAAATGTAACTGAAATAAAGCTTATTTTGGGCGTTATTTGAAAGGCTTCAATAGGACGAAACCAGAGATTCCAAAACTTGGTCGTTGTCTCCATCCATGATCCTGTCGTAATTATTTAAATTTTAACGTTTATTTACAATAGGCACAGAATATTAGGACGGAGTATCTATAGTTCACCACAATTTATTAGCCAGGAAAGGGCTAATACAATTTCTTGATTTTTTCATAGAAAATACATCACCCCCAGTAGGAATCGAACCTTCGACCTTAGGCACGGAGTACTTACCGTGGGCGTGAATAGGAAATAATTTCGGGGGGGGGGGCTTGGGACTATTTCCGGGGTATGGAATACTAGCAATTTATAACTTGGAATCGTTTTAGCCAAGTAAAACCCTATTACACCAAAAATAAAATATTTTTTATGAACTAAGTAATCTTATTTAATTTATTTTTAAAGGTTTTATGGCACATTTTTCCGATCAAATGAACATTTCGGGGGGGGGGGGGCTGCAGTCCCCTCTTATATACGCCCTAGTACTTACGCCTAAGTATTCAAGGTCACCGCGCCTCGGCCTGTCGTAATGTACGCCTTTATATTGAAAATAATTTTTTAGGATTTCGTATTGCAACTTACATCTTACCATGATTTCTCAAAAGTTTTTTTTTCCCCCCAAAATTGTTAACAATATCACAATGAAAGAAGATTTATTCAATGCCTTAGGAACGTCTAAATAAATATTAGCGTAGTTTTCGCTACCTCCGTTTTCGTGTACCTAGAGACTCATTGTCTTAATGTCGTAAGCACTGCGATTTATTTCATCCAAATTTCTCGTATGCGAATTCTTCCGGTTAACGAAATTTTACTTTCGTTTGAGACAAAGTCTAAATTTTCGTGTCGCGTAATTTTTAATAAAAATCGGACCATTTAGGTAGTATATATAGCACTTAACAACAACAATGAGTCGACGGGGTAGTTTTCCTCTCTACAATGCGAGAGTAAGTACGATAAAAGGCATTTTCGTAATCAAATTTCGTTTATGAAATTAATTGGTTTTATATGCAATTAAATATTATACTAAAAGATGGTGACTCCATTTACCACTATGTATTTTGTCAGAAGTTCAAACTACACACGATTCCTCAATGTCTTATTTTGGCATACATGTTTCACGTCTTCCTAACGCCTGTTCAGGAGCACTTAAAATACTAAATTACAGCCTCAACATAATAGAACCTTCTGCAGGCCGGACCACGTCTAGGCTGCCTTACTGCAACATAAAAATACATAGTATATACTAGCTGACTATCCGTGCTTCGTCACGGCAGATAAGTAGTTATTTTATAGCGTTAAATTATGTATCACCAAAATTAACGTGACTACGTAATTTTGTGCAGTTTATTTTAAATTTTTCTGGCTAGTGGTTTGGGCTGGGCGATGATAGGTCAGTGAGTGAGTGAGTGGTATTTGACAAATATATAGTAGATTACATAAGCCAGTCTAATGTTAAGCATTAGGTAACTAGATATCATTAATAACAATTACTTGTTTTACTAGCCATAATGGACAATCAGGGAAATAGACCAATTAATTACAAGGAAATTCAGATTGAAAGGGCCCATTACCTTTTTTGTTTACTCCAAATTAATGAAAGAGACCAGGTGAGAACCTATTGACGTACATGCTCGCACGGACTTAATATCACAATTACCATCTCCTATATTATTTCTCTCTGATGTAAATGCAGAAAATTTAATGTGGGGGGCTACAAACACCAACCACAGAGGTAACCACATACAAAGTATATTTGATAACACTGACTTGATACCATTAAACACTAACGAACCAACACATTTATGCTCCAGGACTGGACTACTTTCTCACATAGACGTTTCTGCTTCAGTATTCTCGCGGTTTTCATGGGCTGTCTCTCAAGACTCTCGTGGAAGTGACCATTTTCCAATATTAGTCAATTACTCTTCCCCTATCATTTTATTTAACTCACCTCCAAAATACAATACAAAAAAAGCCAACTGGGACTCTTATCAAAATTATATTTTAGAACAAATAAATAACAGGCGTAAAAGATTACAAACAGTCGAAGACATGACGAACATTATCAAAGAAGCAGCAGAATTGAGTATACCTAAGACATCAAACCAATACAAAAAATGTCCAGTACCCTGGTGGAATGAGGAATGCAGAGAGGCAATAAAAAACCGGAAAAAGGCACTACGCCTATTCTGCAGAAATCCGTCAAACGAACTTTTGCAAAATTATAAAAAATTGAAAGCAAAAGCTCAATGGGTTGTTAAACGCAGTAAAAAGACTTGTTGGACTGAATATGTCAGTAGTATAAATAAATTCTCTTCCATTCGGGATATTTGGTCGAAGGTTAACAAAATTCAACATAAAAAATACAATTCACCAGTAACAGGACTTTTCCATAACAATAATATTGAAACAAACATACTGTCTATTAGTAACATTTTAGGAAACCACTACTCCACTATTTCCAGTGACGGAAATTACAGAAATGAATTTCTAAATCATAAACAGACAATAGAAAAAACGCCTTTACCAATTTTACCTAAATACAAACACCCCCTTAACGAACCATTTACACTTAACGAACTAACACAAACCTTAAAATCATTAAAACCCACTTCTTCAGGTCCAGACAGTATAACGAATGACATGCTGAAACACCTTCCAACTCAGGGGCTAAATCTTCTTCTTGATAGCCTGAATGGAATGTATGAAAACTGCACCTACCCTGACATATGGAATTCTTCTATTGTGATACCTATTCTAAAACCAGGAAAAGACAAGAAGTTTCCCTCCAATTACAGACCCATTTCCTTAACCAGCTGTATTAGCAAGCTATTCGAAAGAATGCTTAATAAAAGGTTGTTATGGTTTCTCGAGAAAAATAAATTAATGACAGAATTCCAATGCGGGTTTCGCCCAGGGCATTCAACCATGCATCATATTGCCAGACTAGAAAATGATACACTGAACGCTTTTCTAAATACTGAATATCTCATTGCTGTATCCTTAGATATAAGAAAAGCTTTCGATACAGTATGGAAAAGGTTAATAATACAGCAACTTAAGGAATGGAATATTGAAGGAAATATTCTATGTTTCATTAATAATTACATATCAAATAGAAATTTCCGGGTCAGAGTGGGAGCAGAATTATCAGACATATTTCAACAACAAAATGGGGTCCCACAAGGAGGCGTTTTAAGTCCAACCCTTTTTGCTATTGCTATCAATTCTGTAATAAGGTACATTCCAACTGGGTACATTCCAACTGGTATATCGTACTGCCTGTATGCTGATGATTTACTGATATATAACTCATCAAAATCAATTCATGAAACACACGACAACATTCAACAAGCCATACACAAACTAGAAAGTTGGAGTTCATCCACTGGTTTCACATTATCCCTGGAGAAATCCAAGTGTATATTATTTACAAAGAAAAAAGTCCGACCAAATCCAACTATCACACTATACGGAAACAATCTCACAAATGCAGAAAACATAAAATTTTTAGGACTTACATTTGACAAAAAACTTACATGGTTACCCCATATTAAAGAACTTGTTACTAGGTGTAAGAAATCTATAAACCTTTTAAAAGTCCTTTCAAACACAAAATGGGGTGCTGACAGATCTCTCATGCTTACATTCTATCGTGCTTATACCAGATCTTTACTGGACTACGGATGTATAGCATATTCATCTGCCAGCCAAACAACACTAAAACAATTAGACTCAATACATAATGCGGGTATAAGACTTGCAACAGGAGCATACAGATCAAGCCCAACTGTAAGTATTTACGTTGAGTCCGGCGAACTTCCATTGGAGCTCAGACGTGAAATCTTGGGATTAAATTTCTTCAAAAAATCCCAATGTTTAAACACCATGTGTAAATTGCTTTCTAGATAACCAATACCATGACTTATATAACAGAAAACGACCTAAACAAAAACCCTTAATTATACGCCTTTCCGAGAACAGACAGACCCGACATATTCGACAAGCTCCTACTCACAGAAATGAAATCTTGACGTTCACTCCTTGGGAACTTAAGAATTTGAGTATAAATTTATCACTATCAAAAATGAAAAAGACTGATCCACTATCAACGACTTTCTACAAGACATTATTCACATCAATAAAAAGTCCGATTCGCTGGAACTGCGTCATCTTAGCGCGGTTCCGTTCTTCTTATCTCTAGTGTTTATGAAGGCATAGAATAGAAACAGTTATTACTTTGTTTAGATCAATAGCGAAACAGCTATCCAAATGAAATCTCAAACAAACCAGTCTTCAAAGGTCTTGATTTACAATCTTACCTTTATGGGTCAGCTATACCATAAGTCGGGCAGAAAGGCCTCCGCTCAGAGGCATTTGGAAAGCCTTGGGATCTCTCTCTTTGAACGCTACATTTCTAACAATAAATTGATCTTCTTATTTTACTTAATCTGTTTTATTGTCAAATACATTATCTGACTATAAGCAATTTAAAAATAACAAGGAATAAAACAGACAAAAAGAACAGTTCGAATAAGCGAAATCAATTACTTTAAAGTTTTAAGCACTTATTTCTCCGATTGACATCGCCTAATCAAAACTTTCATCAGAACCATTTTTGTAGAGCATTTAGTGAGCTTTCTAATGGTCATCTTCCGTTTCCCAAGATTCTCAACCTTTTTCGAGATATTAAGGAAAGTATACAAAGTTACCAAAACTTTTTATGTCTGTTAATAAAATATTTTATTCTAACCCTTCCTAAACTCCAAACGTAACAAAAATTTCAACATATTAGTTTTAATGAATGTAGAACATGCAGAAAATGTTTCAACTCAATCCCATGATTCTAAGTACCAAAATCAAAGAGAAAAAGAACAGTTCGAATAAGCGAAATCAATTACTTTAAAGGTTTATGCACTTATTTCTCCGATTGACATCGCCTAATCAAAACTTTCTTTAGAACCATTTTTGTAGAGCATTTAGTGACCTTTCTAATGGTCATCTTCCGTTTCCCAAGATTCTCAACCTTTTTCGAGATATTAAGGAAAGTATACAAAGTTACCAAAACTTTTCATGTCTGTTCATAAAATATTTTATTCTAACCCTTCCTTAACTCCAAACGTAACATAACTTTCAACATATTAGTTTTAATGAAATTAGAACATGCAGATAATGTTTCAACTGAATCCCGTGATTCTAAGTACCCAAACCAAAAACGGAATTCAAAAACTATTTTTCCAATTTTCTCGAAAACGGTTAAAGCTATCGCCTTGAAAATGGTTTCATTCGTTTTCCTAGCCCAAGAAGCCTATAAAACGATTACTTACAAGCTTATGAACTCAAAAACGTAAGCGTTACGATTTTTTCTGCGCGAATTTCGCCCCAAACGCCATCTTCCAGTGGGCGGATTTTGCTGGTTAACGAACTTGACCTTTCAAATTGGACGACGGATTTTTGTACCAAATTTCATCAAAATCGGACCATCAGGGAAGCCAGAAATGAGCGAACAGACAAATATATATATATATATATATATATATATATATATATATATATATATATATATATATATATATATATATATATATATATATATATATACAAATTTGAACCACCGTTATTTTCGGTCTCTAGGGGTTCTGAAACGCGAAATTTTCTAGTCGGCACTTCCGGATTGTTTCATTGTATCAACCCTATAAGCGGGGTTCCTCCCTATGGGGGAGGGAGGAACCGCGCTAAAATACAAAACGCAGACAATTTAAACATATTCACCGACGGGTCCAAAACAAAATCTGGTACTGGATCTGCTGCAGTAATAGGTTCGCAAATATTTAAACAAAAGCTCCCAAACACTGCAAGCATTTATACGGCAGAATTGCAAGCAATCCTATTAGCTTTATCAAACGTTGATACAATAAGTTGCTCAAAGATCCAATTATTTTCAGACTCACTCAGTTCATGGCTCTCTTTTAAAAATATGTACAGCACACATGCCATTGTCAAACAAATATACAATCAACTCTACAGACTACAAGAACAAAACATATCCATCACAATGATCTGGCTACCCGGACATACAAATATCACAGAAAGTACGACAGTCGACATTCAAGCAAAATCGGCTACAAGAAAACAGAATATTGACATAGAAAACGTAACTATACAAGACATAAAAAAAGAACTAGTTGATACTATACAAGAAACATGGCAAGAATACTGGACAAACATACAAAACAACAAACGCAGAGAAATCAAAAATACTATATACGAATTGAGCTCTAGTAGCCGAAGAAACAGACGAGAAGAGGTTATACTATGTAGACTACGCATAGGACACACTTTACTAACTCACTCTTATTTAATGACAAATAAAGAACAACCCATTTGCAGACAGTGTAACGTTCCAATGACAATAAAACACTTACTAACGGAATGTAGAATAATAGAACAACTAAAACTACCTTACAACTTACAGGAACTACTGACAGAGGGTAGCCCCTTCATCAACGATATATTTACATTTTTAAAACAACACAACTTACACACAAAAATTTGATTCCAGGAAAAAATTTAGATATTATTTTGAGGGTATAATAATAATCTGATTTCAATTAATTTTTTTTTTTTTTGAACCATTAAATAATGTTAGTAGTTTTAGTCATATGTATGTATATATAAGTCATATGTATGTAAATATAATATCTATATTGTAAATAGCAATACTGTAAATAATGTTAGCTCCTATTTCTTATTCTTAACACTTTTGTAATATTTAGTTCCATAAATTTCTACTTTTGTATATTGTATATTTTGTCTTGTAATTTAAAAAGAGCAAGTCACCTTCGTTGCGAAGCTCTTAAAATAAATAATAATAAATAAAATTGTCTAAGACTAACATTTCGGAGGTCACGGGCTCGAAGCTGTGAACCCGAACCCCAGCTGTGAATTGTCAGAAATCGTCACTTTTGAAAAATGTTTCTATTTATTTCAGTTGTTGAAGTGAAGCCCAAAGCTAAATATGCTATCCCCTCTTATGCTGATGCTATCTTATGTCTGGTTGCCAATAACTGCTAGGTTCCAAGTTCCAGTTTATACTTTCTATGAGTTATTTTATTTATCACGTTCAAAATGATTTAAAAAGGCGTATTTCTACTAATAGATGCGAAAAATCAACCCAAATATTTTTGCAGGTTTTCGTTTTGCAGGTTTTCGACTTCCATTTTTTTTACACTTGTTTCCTTGAAAAAACATGGGTTGTTATTAAACAATTGCCTTTCTTCGCTGGGATTTTAGCTTCTGTTTCCAAACCTAACGAACGTGACAGATTGATCCATTCCCGGCTTGAATGTTTCTTCATGCCTCTTTGGACAAACAGCTGTGTACTCCTCTTGAGTTTATCCTCCAGACCTAAAATTTCACACGCACATTTTTCTAATCACTAACTCTTTCTAATTGAAGGTTTGTGAATAGGTAAACAAATATAAAATGTACAGCCAATGTGCCTACATTGGTCTCGACCCGATAAGATCCGATTTAGTCACAGCTCGTCAGTAATGACCTCGTAGTGAAGTGAAAATGAGTGGTTAATTTAAGAAATACCACCTAATAAGAATAGAAACCTTCGATTAGGTTGAATGTTGGAGGTATAAGATTGATCGAGGTAGTTGAGAGGCCAATCAATCTTCTGGAAGTATATCAGCCCTAAAAAATAAATCTTAGTGTAACAGTTAATTTTTAACTGCCACACTACGGTAAGAGAAGCATTAGTATTCATATTTTAAAATTATTTATAAGAAAGGTAGCTAGAAGTTTATAAGCGTTGGAAGATTATAAACATTGGAAGGTTATAAAGATTGGACGGTTAAAAACATCATTCCACGTAATTTAATAAACAATGGAAACAAAACCAAAAATGTGACTAGACAAATTTTATTAGCTTTTATTTAAAAAGAAAATGCATTGAAATTGGTTAAAATGTAGAGGCTGTGGGAGTTTTTGAAACGGAATATGTCGTTTGCCGTCATTTTGTGTTGGTCGGTCCAAAATTGGTCTAAAACAAAAAAGTTTGACCGGCCGAGAATCGGTGGCCATCGGATCGGGTCGTGTCGGGAACAATGAAGGCACCTCCATTGAGATGGATATATTGTTTTTTCTTCCGACAGTCGGTGGCTATTGGATCGGACCGGGTCCAATGTAGGTGCCCGCTTACCTTATACGAACAGCAGCTGCACATAGCAAATCTTGTAAGGCCCGCTCAAATGGTATCCCCCATCCAGACCTGTTAAGGATGGTAAAAAACCTGCTGGCATCAGTGTAAAATGGACCAAAGTAACAGAGGCTTTGTAAAAATCTTCAAATAAATTAGTTCTTTCGCCATTTCCAGTAGACGAGGTCCTTCAGCAAATTGCAGCAATTCCTACATAGCAGCGCCATCTATTGCAGAGTTTTGCCTTTTTCCCTCCAATTCTCTAGATATTATTTTCACTGGGTACTTTCCCAGAGAGTTGAGTTTCTAGAACATTCTTCGGTTCTTCTTCATCCTTCATGTGGCGCACGTGCCCAAACCACATTTGAGTGAGTCGTTAGTTCTCTCCCATCAAACAGTTGTCTTATTCTTTCTTTTCTGACAAAATCCTTTCTTGTCTTCCCAACCGCTCATGTCGGAAACATGATTTTTACTGCAGTAATGCGGCTGAATTGCTTATCAAGCATCACCCTCCCACAGGTATGGTTTGGGAGACATGTATATGTTCCTTAAGATCAATTACACTAAAAGTATATGTAGTAAACGTTGAATAAATGTTGCATTATATTCCTCCAAAATCAAGAAGCACCTTTATGGACTGGCATCAGCGCCTGAACCCTCCCTTAAGAGCCGTGAGGTCTCCCATGGGTCCTCATCTCATCATCACCCCTTAATTTGAAGAGCCATCTCCTCCCTCCGTCGAATCATAGTCCAACAACGCACTCTCTCGGAAAACCATTCATCCACTAGATTGAAGCTGATAGTTCCAATCATGGCTTCCCCACCCTTCTTCTGATGGACTTTAGGCAGGATTAATGGAACCCAGTAGCCTAATCACTCATGGACCGCTTAGCGGGATTATTTAGGGGCGTTGGAACTCTGGGGGTAGTTTTAGATCAATAAATTCAATATTCGAGCGGAAATTCTAGTTTTATCTAAAGAATCTAGAGTGTTCTTAATAATACTGCTATTGATCTCAATTATGTACCGCAAAACTTACAGAAGTGGAACTTCTAAAACTTACTGTCCACTTACCTCGATTTCTGAACTGTTTTCAAGATATTAAGGAAATATACAAAAATCCCATAACTACTCATGTATGTTAATAAAATATTTGTTAACGTAACCAAAATTAAAATATCTCAGTTTAGAAAAATGTCACACGTTTTAACTACTTCAATCGTTTCTGATTACCCAAACCTAAAATTAGTTGACATCTAGTTTTATGCACCCAGTTACAGATATGGTTTTATTCGAACCCATACGTTAAAAAACGTACGCATTATCTAACCAAAACGTTAAGCGCTGCTGTTCGCACGAATGTCGTTCAACATACATTGTCCCGTGGGCAGATTTTGCTGAGTAACAAAACGAAACTATCAAATAAGACAAATTTATTTTTGTAACAATTTTCAACCAAAACGTATAATTTCTTAGGCTTTTATAGCCACAGATTACATATATATGAATTCATTAAAATCGGCCAATTTTGAGCCAGCTTCTCGAGAGCGAACTGACACATATATATATATATATATATATATATATATATATATATATATATATATATATATATTTATTTATATATATATATATATATATATATATATATATATTTATATATATATATATATATATATATATATATATATATATATATATTTATATATATATATATATATATTTATATATATATATATATATATATATATATATATATATATATATTCATATAGAAGCTATCTTCTTTTCAAAGAGCCGAAGTACATAAAAATCGGATTATATCAAGGCGAGGTATGGAATTTCAAACAGTCACGTACATTTTTGAAAAGTTATTATTTTTTGTTTTCAATGATATTTACCAAATTATGATAAATCGGGGTGCTGATTTTAAATCTGCTAATATTTTTGGTGAAAAAAAAATATTCAATGCTAGTTTACTTGAGAAAATAAATATATTTTGGAATTTACATGACGAAATATAAATTATTGTCTAAAGATTGAATTTTTCCTTCAATCCACTTTCTAAATCAATTTAATTGGCGAAAGAATCAAGTCGATATCATTTTCTAAACTCGAGGGATAAAATTAACTATTTTCATATTATTTTATTTCTCAGCTTTTAAAGACGAAACGCTCGGACACATGTCGACTATTCTTCGATAGAGAATGACCAGAAAAAAATGGGCCCCCCCCCCTAAGTACGACTGTGTTTCATCATAAATCACCGGGCCCAATTCTAAGCCCGGTATGTGACAACTTGGTCTCTTCTGCGTAAAAACAGTTTATTATCGCTTTAATTTTAAAATATTCTAAAGTGGTCGGGGTGCTAAATTAAATGTCTCCGAGTTGATAAACACTTAGTTCCCTGCTAGGGCAATAAGCTGGCTCCAAGTCTAACTAGGTTGTTAGGTTTAGGAGCATCCAAGCCAATAGGAAGCAGTAACAACCTTCAGCTAATAATATAAATCTAACAATTACACTAACACTATCAAACTAACTAGAACTAACAACTACAAACTAACTCTAATGCTGTTTATCCTCTTCTATTTATTCCCCAACTTATAGGATTAATGTTGTCTCATTCCTATTTTCCTGCATCTCTTAATTGTTTGTTTAAGTAATTAGATGAATTTCCCTAATTGCTTAATTAATTAATTATTATTAATTAATAATCCCTAATTGCTTAATTGCTTAATTTTTCATCACTAGGTTTCCGGGTTTGAGAAGCAGGAACGTTTTCATCTAAATCGAGTGGATATTTTGGTTGTCCTTATATCGTCGATACAAATGCAAAGTATCGAATGTAAAAAAAACGCATTTTCATTTTCAATTTTTCTTAGTGCTTTAGGACTGATGTACGTTGTGGCAAACTTTCGAAAATTAAAGAAAATAATTATCAATTACTGAAAATCAAACTAACGAATGAGCATTGAGTCCAATTAAAATATATCATAGGATAAAATATATATAAAGTCATCTATAAAGTACCAACCAATTTTCACATTCGATACTTGGCATTTGTGTCGACGATATGTTATATGCTGCTATGAAGGAGCTGCGTAAACTATTTTTATTTTATCTACATGAGATATACAATTTATGTAGATAGAATTTTACATAGATAGATAATAGATTAGATTCCTGTTTGTTGTGCGATAAATCGTCCAACAACAGGTAGGGCCACGTCTAGACGTACCTACAGAAGGTTCTCGGTGGTGTAGGCTGTAATGATATATTATATTATTTTAAGTGCTCCTGAAGAGGCGTCATAGAGTCTAGAAAAATGTCGAGAATAAAGGAGTAGCGAAGAAAGTGGGCGTTTTTTTTTTTTTTTTTTTTTTTTTTTTTATAGCACTTTCCTCCGAAGGAAAGTAGCTATTGGGGTTGGACTCATGACGGAATTTTTGAAAAATTTCTTCAAATCTTTATCGATCCTACCAAGTAGACACCGAAAATGACCCCCGTTAAAATTTATATATATATATATATATATATATATATATATATATATATATATATAAATGGGACATCCAGACCTCCCGTATCATTCATACCATGGACACTAAACAATTTGAAACTAAACCTAGGACTGACTAAATACAAAAAATCCAATCCGACATCCACACATTCATACAAACACATATTTAAGTCATATCTTGATAAAAATAAAGACACAATGTTTATTTACACGGACGGATCCAAGACAGCTGAGGGCACAGGCGCAGCAGCTGTAATAGGTATAAACACTTTTCAGCTGAAACTAACAAAAAGTACAAGTATTTATTCTGCTGAGCTGCACGCCATTCACCTTGCCCTGGAAAATGCACACCACATTCAACAACCAAAAATAACAATTTTTACGGACTCACTCAGCTCAATACATGGACTACAAAACATGTACAACGACAATCCCATCATTATGAACATACTAGAACTGATAAAACGAACAAATAAAGAAATAACAATATATTGGCTCCCAGGACATGAGGACATAGGACAAAGCAGTCAAGCTGACGTACTGGCTCGGACGACGGCAAGACAAAATCGACTGGACATACACGGAGTTACATTACAAGATATGCAAACTGAAGCCAGAAGATTTACTACAGAGAAGTGGGAGCAAGCCTGGCACATGACGACGGATAACAAACTTCGAGAAATCAAACGAACAGTAAGTGAATGGCCTTCAAGCAAAAGGGATAATAGAAGAGACGAAGTGATATTATGCCGCTTAAGAATTGGCCATTCCCGACTGACACACTCTTATCTCATGACAAGACAGGATAGACCGACATGTACACAGTGTAACACACCGCTGACTATAAAGCACATACTCACTGAATGTTTACAGCGACAAAACTATGACTTACCTTACAATATGACTGAATTACTCGGCGATGGAAGCAAATATATCGATGAGATATTGAACTTCCTAAACAAGACCAACTTACTAACCAGATTATAGCATAAATTTAGAAAGGAAGAAGAGTGAAAACAACCCATAGAGATTTGTTTATATATACCATTATTATTTATATAAAAAACTAGCTGACCCGGCGAACTTCGTACCGCCTAACAGTCGATTCAATAATTTTTTTTAAAATATTTATTCTGCTATTCAGGACTCCGGGTCAGCTATCAAGATTTAGACATCTGGCGGGGATAACTAATTAAATGACGATTGATCAGTTTTCGACCGGAGAGGAAAAATGATTAAATTTACTCATTCACCCAATTACTAAAATGGCTATTAAAAAATAAGGGTTGATCGTAGAGGGGTGAAAATTGAGGATTGTATGTATTTTTGTATGTTGTATCATAAAAAAATAGAAATTAAGAATTTTGTCTAAAAAATAAAAAAAAAAATTTAGGGGTGGACTACCCCTAACATTTAGGGGGATGAAAAATAGATGTTGGCCGATTCTCATAGATACCGGATAAGCACAAAAAATTTCATCAAAATCGGTCAAGCCGTTTCGGAGGAGTATGGCAACGAAAACTGTGACACGAGAATTTTATATATTAGATATACCATTGTTTATTTATATACAAAAAAAATAATATGAAATGCATGTGTGTGTGTGTATGCAGGTGTGTACAGGTGTGCATGCATATTTGTATGCATTTTGTATTTATATATTTTGTATTTATATTTGTATACATTTAATGTATTTATTCTATTATATCTTAATCTGTATAATTTCTTCGTATATCCTACTATTTGTATGATTAAAGAAATAAGTAGAATAGTATTATCCTATGTCTAGAAGTAGAATAATCTATATAAACATAGTGTAATGTATATTTGTATAATTTGATGTATATATAATAATGATGATTTATATATTGTTGATGTTGATGTATATATATAATAATGTGTTTGTATGCACATATGTAATAACCAATTGTACCCATGTATATATGCATGTATGTATGTATATATGTGTAATGTTTGTTCTGAGCAAGTCGCTATAGTTGCGAAAAGCTCATAAAAAAAAAAAAAAAAAAAAAAAAAAAAAAAAAAAAAAAAAAAAAAAAAAAAAAAAAAACCGACAGACTTCGTAAATCGATGGAAAATCGAAAAACTAACTCAAAAAGTCCTTTGGGGATTTTCTCGTTTTCACTAACTAGAAAACGAGTCTAAACTTTCTATGGAACAAAATGTCCATCCGATGGGTTATTCAAGCACGATTATCTCGTATAATATTCAAGCACGATTATCTCGTATAATATTCAAGCACGATTATCTCGTATAATATTCAAGCACGATTATCTCGTATAATATTCAAGCACGATTATCTCGTATAATATTCAAGCACGATTATCTCGTATAATATTCAAGCACGATTATCTCGTATAATATTCAAGCTAAGACGCCAGCCTCATCTTTAAGATAATTTTAAGCTACAACTTTTGTATTGAGGTGTTTTTTCGTACAAAGCTTCGTTTATGCGATAAATCGGGATTTGTCCAACAAAAAAACACGTTTTTTGGCGTTTTTCTCGAAAACGAGAAAATCCCCAAAGGACTTTTTGACTTCGTTTTTCGATTCCCCATCGATATACGAAGTCTTTCGGTTTATGATTGGGATACCCAGTAATATAGAAAAATAGGGCCACCATCTCATAGTAACTGATATAAAGCCAAGTTTGGGTTGCAAGTAATTCGTAGGCGTCAGCTGCGTAAACTGAGAAGGGACTACAATTTAGATGACATGTTTGATCTTTTGCCTTAGCAGGTCAATTATTTAATTATCAATAATAAACTGAGATATGTTAATCTCAGGAAGATCAATCTGAGGCCAATAGATCGGATGGAGTGAGGGCCACCTTTTAAATAAAATCGTTAAACTGGACGAAAATTAGACATCCTGCTTACGTCGTTGTCGGTAGCTTGATTGACGTTTGGTATGTTATTTTGTTGAACAGGGGATTTCGGAATAGCCATCCAGGACGAAGTAATTGCAACACGATTCCTCCGAAGGCACGTTTAAAATTATATTAATATTTGAGATAAATGCGGATTCTGTAAGCTTATATATTAGTTTTGTGACGACAGGCTGGAAAAACTCAAGTGGGATCTGGTTACCTTCAGAGAAACAACAACAAATCTATATTTCTCGCAACTCTTTACCCGTTTTCGTCAACTGTCTATGAAAACTCGCCTCCCCATAGCATCACGGGCCTCCGTCTACTCCTTGTCTGGTCTCTAGTACATACTTTCGACAATATTTGATCTTTTGCTCTTGCAAGAAAACCTGTCCAACCCTATTTCAATTTTTGAGCTGCATTTCTGACCCCTGCTACCTCCATTTTCTTTAGTACATCTGTATTTTTAATTCTTTGTCGGGACTAAATATCTAAAGCAGTTATTATTACTCTCATTTGAGTTGATCTAAATTTTCCCTAATTTTTTAGTTAAGACCATGAATATAGAAAATTTAATAAATGTGGGCAATAAGAACCACAGCATTTGTTAAATAATCTAAAATATGTGGAATGAGGTTGAAAAAAAAAGGGTCAATAGAAAACCCTGGATACCAAGGATATCCAATACACCAGCGCGAAACAGCTGTTTTCTACTACCAATAAACACAGTGTGTTCCCGCAGTTAGCAGACCACAAGGCTGTTTTATGTTGGTAGTCCCTTAGGGTTCTCTCTTTATTCAAATATTCGCAAATAATCGGATTCATAATGTAGGATTTATGTTTAGTTTCTTTAATATTTTAACGGTAATTTAATAGCTAAAGAGTAGGTAATTATTTATTAATGAACTGTTATATTAAGGAATTAGATCATTAAAGATAATTAGTCAAAAAAACATATATATGAAGACAAGGGATGGTTGGGATTCGGCTAGGAGAAGAAAACGTCAGACCTACAGGAAGAAATCTGTACTGCACGTTGGCAGCCTTCTTCAGCTAAAAAATATACAACTTATAAGTAAAAAAAAACAGTCAGAAATAAGCGTAGTTTATAAACCATGACAATAAATTTTGAAATAATATTATTATCTAAATTGGTTCAAAATTTATTGTCATGTTGTATAAACTACCAACCATCCCTTGTCTTCGTATCACTGCAACGGCTAACTATCTCCATCTCCACAAATTTTTTTTCTCACAAGTTTTTATGAGCAACTCACATCAAAAGAATTGTTCCTTCGAGACTAACAAAGTAAATTGTGCGATTCCTACCTAAAGAGATGCAGTAAGCTATCGTTTTCATTCAGTTTTTTATTATATCCGCTCAACATGTTTCGTGCCTTCTTTGCGCCTCTTCAGGGACAATTTTTATAAGAAAGTAATCACCTTGCCATGCACACTCAACAGCGGCAGGCCTATTGCTTCTACCTACCTCCATGGAGAGGACACATAGATATTGGGTCTTCATATTTAGAAGATCCCTTGAAGATTTGCGAAAACTGAACGAAAAATGTCGGGAACCCAACGCGAAATAAATACTGGAGTAGTTGAGGTAACGATAAATATCGATATAATAGGTGATATCGAAATTGAACCCTCGTTTCGAGATATCGTTCGTGACTCTCCCGCCTTTCTCGATAATTGAGGAGGACCTGAAGCTCTATTGCCATGACATCATCATGAACACGGTCCTTCTAGCTGTTTCTCGTTGCGTCATTCTATCATTCCCAAATTCTCTATATATAGTATTTCTCCATTTAAATGTTTATTTTGTCAGAACTGCTGATGGACACCGTCGTCATTGGTATTGGTTGGAGCACTGTGTGCTATAGACATAAGGTCGTAATTCTGACAACAGATACCAACATAACTTTGATTATGCTCTTGGGGCGGAGATGACCAAGCAAACTTCTGCTCTTAAACTACCAATCACATAATGCAATTGAATTGTACATTGTGATATTTCTTAAAATAAAAATATATATAATTCGAAAAAAAATAAAAAATAAACCAACAACCCAACCCAACCCAAACAACAGAAGGTATGACATCAGTATATTTACTGTGTGATCTAACCCCTTGGCTTACATATATGATGCTTCCATGTTTAAGTTCTAAAATACTTTGAATACTCGGTTCCTTAACTACTAAATAAACACAAATACAAAATTAAACCAATAATAAAAAATAACTGAAAACATTTTATTAGGAGAGACTCTTAAAAATCTTTACAGCGCGCCAGTTCCAATTCCTGGATTACCCTCTAAAATTAAATTTTGGTGACATGCATCGTTTTTCCCCCTGGCCCTAAATTTGTTCTGAAGATGAACCTATATAAACCTGAAATTTTGCGTATACCAAAATTAACTTGTGGGCAACTTCTCGGTACGTCTTGTACCAAGTTTTGCAAATCTCTGCAGTTCTCTGTCCTTCTGCAGTCATTTATGTACGAGAGTAAAAATATTAATATATGTTCACTGTTAATTTATCTTTAATGCTATTTTCGAATATAAAATATTGAAAGTGAATGTACTAACTATTGAGAAAGTTAATTTAGCTGATAAACCATCTCTGGAAGTGATTTTATTATTATTTTTTGTGGCCGGCATTTCGGGTCTTTTATAATCTTCGATATTCATCGATACATCGAAAAGCGATTTCTCGAACACTGTATCGGTAGTATGAATACTCAAGTTGCTTTCTTGATTCCAACCCTTTCCCACGGCGTTCACCCACCTCCCTTATCACTCCCTTATCTTAACAAGTTTTCTAGCCTTTCGGCGAAATATGTTCCCAATCTTAACAAGAATCTTGCGGTTTCTGAACTCTAATGGCAATTGTTTTGAAATTACTGTTTCGAGAAATCCCCGTAACATCTCGACTTTAAGAGGGGAGAACGGTTTAATCAATCCGGTCTTAAGATAAATTTTAATCGTGTTACAGCGCTTTCCCCCCTCCCTCAATAGGGAGGAAAACCGCTTACGACGTCGAACTCACTCCAGAAGCGCCGACTAGAAATTTTCATGTTTCAGAACTCATCATAGACCACGAAAATAACGGTTGTTCGAATTTGCGTGTTAATATATATATGTACCTCGGAGGTAAAGGACACCTTGTCCACTTTTTATTAAATTGTCTTAACAACATGTTCTTAATGTGGTGTTTCGATACATATTATGGTATAGGGCACTGTGTCCTGTTCCCACTAATAACGTAGACAAGACAATGAAAAATAAAATCATGTCCGTTTTCATGAGAGATACAAGACACCATGTGAAGGAGTTGGTTTTGTTTGTCTGTGATCAATACTTCCAATTACCTGTCAATGCCAATAACAAACTGAAAAAATGTCTTTAGATTGTTTCTATAAGTCGGTAACGAAGTACCAAATTTTAATAGTTCAAATGGGCTCCCTTGAAAAATTATAAATATGTGACATGGTGTCCTTTGCCTCCGGGGTACAGACATCTATATATCTACATATATATATATATATATATATATATATATATATATATATATCTGTCTCTTCGCTATGTAACAGGCTCTAAAATGGTCCGTTTATGATGGTACAAAAATACATTGTCTCAAATAACAGGTTCGTTACAAACCGAATCAACTAACCGGAACAACATTAGTTGGCATAACTCAAGCGAAAAAAATCCAAACCTATGACCGTTTTGAGGGAAGTAGAAAAAAATAGACATATCTTGGGATGCTCCCGTAGTTCCTTAAATATTGAGAAACCGGTTACGAAATCGTGGTAACTGTATGGTTTTTCTATTCAAAAGCTTAACATATTTCGTACAAAAATATTTTAAAGAACGAACTTATTTTGAGAAACTTGTGACGGTTTCGTTCTTTTGAACTGTTTTTTTTTTTTTTCTCTATTTGGCTCAGTTTTCAATAATTGTTCTATTTAAACCAGATAAATAAGTGGGAAGCATGTTTGCATTACTTGTTATTTTAATTAAATATTATTATTTCAATAAAATATATACTTGTATATAATATATACATATATATATTTATATATATATATATATATATATATATATATATATATACATATATAAACATGATCTATATTTTCTTAAAACGTGAAATTTTCTAGTCGGAACTTCCGGATTAAAGTCATAAGCGAGTTTTAGAAAACGTGCTAAAAATAAAGTGGTTATAAATATTTCCCCTTTAATTTTTTTCTTCTGTCAAATAAATCATGTACTATTTATGTCGTAAAATTTGATGAAGAAATAAATGAATAAAACCTGAGAATATTACATCAGAGATATCCTTGAGGGATGACCCAATTTTAGGTCAATTAATTTACAACAACTTTATTAATGACGTCGGAACAAAGTGAAAATGGTTTCCCTTATTTATAAAGAATAATTGAAAATTTTAATGAAACACAGGCTTTATAAAGAGAAGAAGTTATTAGCCGTTGTCAAGGGAGTCTTGTGAGTTCTGTGTAAGTGCTTTAAGGTGAAACGCTGCTCTCACAACTCCTAATATTAATTTGGAGTTCTCGGAGAGAAGTAGACAAGGCAAAATACTTGGAGAACTTTCTAATGGATTCGCCAAACACCTAATGGATTCGGAATGTCTTCTTGTACTTGTTGTACTTTCAGGAATTTTTAGCACTTTCTGTAGGAAGGTTGCTATTTAGGTTGCACTCATGAAAGATTTTTTGAAAACAAATGTTTGTATATCCTAATCTATTCTGCTCGTTAACCAGCAAAATCGCTCCATCAGAAAGGGGGTTCAGTCCTGTCCAAAGTTCCTAATTTGCCCAAACCGGGTTCTTTGGCGATAACTCAATGATGAGCATCTTCTGAACTTAGTATCACTAGGAAACCAGCTTCTTTGATTGTATATGTTTAAATGTATGCGTTAAGGGGTGAGATAGAGGTTTAAATGTATGCGTTAAGGGGTGAGATAGAGGTTTAAATGTATGCGTTAAGGGAGTGAGATAGGGGTTTAAATGTATGCGTTAAGGGAGTGAGATAGAGGTTTAAATGTATGCGTTAAGGGAGTGAGATAGGGGTTTAAATGTATGCGTTAAGGGAGTGAGATAGAGGTTTAAATGTATGCGTTAAGGGAGTGAGATAGGGGTTTAAATGTATGCGTTAAGGGAGTGAGATAGAGGTTTAAATGTATGCGTTAAGGGGTGAGATAGAGGTTTAAATGTATGCGTTAAGGGAGTGAGATAGGGGTTTAAATGTATGCGTTAAGGGAGTGAGATAGAGGTTTAAATGTATGCGTTAAGGGAGTGAGATAGGGGTTTAAATGTATGCGTTAAGGGAGTGAGATAGAGGTTTAAATGTATGCGTTAAGAGAGTGAGATAGAGGTTTAAATGTATGCGTTAAGGGAGTGAGATAGGGGTTTAAATGTATGCGTTAAGGGAGTGAGATAGGGGTTTAAATGTATGCGTTAAGGGAGTGAGATAGGGGTTTAAATGTATGCGTTAAGAGAGTGAGATAGAGGTTTAAATGTATGCGTTAAGGGAGTGAGATAGGGGTTTAAATGTATGCGTTAAGGGAGTGAGATAGGGGTTTAAATGTATGCGTTAAGGGAGTGAGATAGGGGTTTAAATGTATGCGTTAAGGGAGTGAGATAGGGGTTTAAATGTATGCGTTAAGGGAGTGAGAAAGAGGTTTAAATGTATGCGTTAAGGGAGTGAGATAGAGGTTTAAATGTATGCGTTAAGGGAGTGAGATAGAGGTTTAAATGTATGCGTTAAGGGAGTGAGATAGGGGTTTAAATGTATGCGTTAAGGGAGTGAGATAGAGGTTTAAATGTATGCGTTAAGGGAGTGAGATAGAGGTTTAAATGTATGCGTTAAGGGAGTGAGATAGAGGTTTAAATGTATGCGTTAAGGGAGTGAGATAGAGGTTTAAATGTATACGTTAAGGGAGTTAGATAGGGGTTTAAATGTATGCGTTAAGGGAGTGAGATAGAGGTTTAAATGTATGCGTTAAGGGAGTGAGATAGAGGTTTAAATGTATGCGTTAAGGGAGTGAGATAGGGGTTTAAATGAAAATATCACTTGATAGTCGGAAAGCTGGCAACGCACTTTTCAAGTGTTTTATGCACCCTGATATTTTGCTATAATGTACCTCTGGGTAAGAAGGTAAGTATGTGTTTCCTGGACATACCTTGGAACACAAGGTACTGCGCATAGGGGAAAGGTGCAAAACAATATTGCCCAAAAATAGTGTTTTATTCAGAAGCCAACTATTATTAATGAAAAAAATTTCAAATTAAGGCAATTTTAAAATTAATAATAAATAAGGCAGGCACTTTTAAGGGGGTTAAAATGTAAATTAAAAAAAAAATTACTATCTAGTTTTTATTTTTAATATTAAATGAAGTGCTTTATTCACGCTGCGATTTAAAAAGCGTCTAAAATAAACATATTTGAAAATAATTACAAAAGAGCAGACACTTTTGTGGGGTTTAATTATCAGGAAACATAAAAATAAATGTTGCCTATGATAGACTGGAATCACTGCGCGTAACCGTAAGAGTGAATGAGAGCACCGCGCAGTTGTGGTTATTCTCTGCGCTCTCATTGGTTCTTGCTCACATGATCTTGTACAGCTGTTCCGGTTTAATTGGCAGCGCGAATAAAACTCTCATTTAATATTAGAATAAAAACAATGTTTTTTTTTTTTTTTTTTTTTTTTTTTTTTTTTTTTTTTACGAGTTATACCCCTTAAAAGTGTTTACCATATTTATTATTCACTGTAAAATTGTCTTAATTTTACATTAAAGATAGTTGGCTTCTGAATAAATCTCTATTTTTGGGAAATATTTTTTTGCACCTTTCCCCTATGCGCAGTACCTCGTATTCCAAGGTATGTCCAGGAAACACATACTTCTTATCTACCCAAGAGGTACATTATAGCAAAATTTCAAGGTGCATAAAACACTTCATGAAATGTGCGGTTACTGGTTTTCGGACTATAATAATCGTTGTAACCTAATGTCTTGAAGACAACAGTGCTTAAGGCCATCAAATATATTCGTACAGTCCTGTGTTCCTGAAGTAGGTCAGTACAGTGTTTATATACTGGCTATCATTGCCTAAGAGTTCTTGCATATCATATGGCAGATTAATACTAGTATATCTTCTGTAGTAGTTCCATAAATATTAAATTTTAAGATTAAAATCGCGATTGTCCTTGACAAAACTTTATGTAAGGTACCTAATATATTGTATCATTGTATACCTTATTTAATGTATCTTTATTGTTATTAGTAACATAGGAGATTTTTCCTCCTCACTCTTCATTTTATTTTATTTTATTTATGTAGGCTCCTGATGATAAACCTGAATAGGTTCGAAACGTCGCCAATATAAGCTAATGTTTTTAAAAACGTTTTGGAGCAACTCCTGCCAATTTCTTCAAGAATCCATTGATCCTTTTTCTACCCTCATCTTCAACTTACAAGAATTGATATAATAATATTTATATAAAATATAATTAACATACAGTCAATTAATTTCTTTTTCATATTCGTCAGTTTGCTTTTGTATCGACGATATCAGTCATTTTTTGTGAGTAACAAATTGCGAAAAACCGATAAAACCCTTGTTTTTCGTCACTTTTCTGAAAGAAGTAGTTGATATAAACGTTGTAGAGGATTAAATTTTCTTTCCAAAAAGTACCATTAAATGCCTAAAATATTAATAGGAATGGCGCAAAACACACTTTTGTTTTTGAATTTTTCAGAAAAGTTTATCATCAACGTGATCTACGCTTGAGTAAAACTTAATAAACATTTCCTAAACTATTTTTGCTCCACCTAGTTTTGGATTTAAGAACGTTTGAAGAAAAAAATCAAATTCAATTACTTTATAAAGGCATTAAAATAATACTTTTAAAGCAATAGAACTCACCTAATGATTAGAATTTCATAGTAATTATTTTTGTGTTGGACGAATTTTTTTTTGTTTTTGTTTTTTACGGCGCCTTGATATCTAGGCCATTAGTGCCGACATCCAGGGTGCAGCGAGGAATTTTCCCAACGACCCATGCGGTAAGAAAATTCCTGCCGCCGCACAGTGGGGCCAAACTACTTTTCGTGTTTCAAAAAAGACTACAGCCTCCAAATCTTAACCGATTTGAATGCATTTTTTAAAAAAATGAAAGGTAATCAAATTTAGTTTTTGTATCTCCTGTTTATTAAATTACGTGTAAATAATTCACAAACTTTTACAATCAAAAATAAAATGATATTTTATTTTTCATCTTACTTAATATCAGCACTGATATCGTAGAAAATAAACATTCAAAACCTGATTAGACTTGGAAAAAAAAAACAAAAATTATTATCAACTCATTCAAAAATCACATTATTTTAATAGTTCTCTTTGTGGAATAATGATAAATTTACGTTTTAAAGACGACAGTCTGATTTTTTCCAACTCTAAACAGGGTAGATAGATAGTCGGACCTGAAACAATACCGGTTTTCGTGCGCTATAAGTGCCGAATAATTATTTTTACTATTTTGCCTAGTTTATATAATCACTTTTGAATTGTTTACTAAAGAATCATTAAAATGGCACATTGGGCCGCACTTCGAAAATTGGCTGGCAGGGAAAGTGCTAACCAGCAGAATCTGTCTATTGTAATATTTCATTTTGGTGAAATTTTTTGACAAAAATATCGTAAACCTTACGTTTTTGCGTAATTAAGCAAACATAGGTATAAGTAATAAGGGGGAATGGGAAATGTAATCTAATTTCCAAGGCCATACATCTTTATACATCTTTATATATATATATATATATATATATATATATATATATATATATATATATATATATATATATAAAACTGTTATCGAGGAAAATGGAAAAACTAGATTTTTTTTGGGATTTGTAATACATTTTTATGTATCTCTAGTAAAGTATTTAAAGCTTGTTAAATTCATTCACGAATACGGTTCGTTTGTGATTTTTGATAGTGATCTCATTCGGAGAAATAGGAGCTTAAATTTGCGCTTAAGAGCATGTCAATTTCCTGTTGTAGCGCCTAAGACATCTTGGCTTTGAGTAATAATTTTTACATGGGTCTACATTTCAGGAAAGATTAAGACAAAACAGTATTTTTTTATATTGTGAGATTTCCAAATGACACTTGGGATATAGACAGAAAAATGGAACCTTACTAATTTACTTTGAAATGTCATTTTAGCGTAAAATAAATAAATACAGGAAAGGCTCGAATAATGTTCGCCTTCTTGGCCTAGATGCATTAAGATGAGGTATTATAGGTGAAATATCGGATCTGAGCGGGAGCCATATCAATCTCTCAGTCACATCAGGGTGATATATCAGGACGGAATCAAAGATTGAATCACATCCATTCACTGTAGACCTGTCACTGTAGATTCACTCTCTCGATAGAGCTGTGTTCATAAAGGCCGAGCATCGATCCGTGTAGGCAGAGAACACTCTCAAACAGTTTGGATTTAATGGGACGGATTATTGGTAAATCAAAGTCAAATATGTGTATGAATATATATCTGGGGGGAATAGTATTAAGACAGGAGCAGTGATACAAGTGCCCTCTGGTGTACAAGGGGGTTTAGGCCTACCTGAAAAACCATGATTGTATGTACCCAAACCATAAACTTTATTCAACAACTATTTTTCCAACCTTTTGAAAAACGGTTAAAGTTAACGGCTTAAAAGTGGTATAATTCGTTGTTCTATGCCAAGAAACCTATAAAACCCGTACCTACTTGGAAGCATATGAAGTAAACGTAACGATTTTTTTCGTGCGAATTTCGCTCCAAAAAACATGTTCCGGTGGACGGATTTTGCTGGTTAACGAACTTGACGTTTCAAATTAGACGAAAGTTTATTGTACCAATTTTTATCAAAATCGGACCATTATTCGCTGTGCTAGAGCGCGAACAGAATATATATATATATATATATATATATATATATATGTATGTATGTATATATATATATATATATATATATATATATATATATATATACACACAAATTTGAACCACCGTTATTTTCGTTCTCTAGGGGTTCTGAAACGTAAAATGTTCTAGTCGGCACTTCCGGATTGCGTCATGAGGTCAACCCTATAAGCGGGGTTCCTACCCATGGAGGGAGGGGGGAACCGTGGTGCTAAAAATGGTAGTTGTCAAACAGCTTTTTAAACTCGATAGTGTCATGTTTAATGATTTTTTTTTTCATTTGTTTTGGGGATTTCATTTGTCTGTTAATAATATTTTACAAAGTTTAAGTGGATTTTAATAATTTTGATAGTAAATTGGTATAGATTATTTTCACATGAATCTCTTTCATTCGTTTCGGGGATGTGTCACTCCAAAATGACAAAAATTAATTTTCCAAGCTAGCCATATTCCATCTCTATCCGGTATAACAATTTGAAACAATTTATATTAAGTATGGATAGATTAGAGTTAATGTAAATACAATTATTACTTTAGAATAATAACCCAATTAAAATTGATATTTAGCAATTGACGTTTTTGTGTAGAGTTTGACAATTTCCAATGAACAGCCTAAGCGTTTTAGCAATTAAATCCCCAAATTGATACCTCATTATTATTAACAGATTATGTCAAATGACATTTTCAAATGACCCTGACACATATGGTCATTAACATCATTAACATATGGTAATTATCAGAAATAGATGACCTATTGATATGGGCAGACATTTCACGACTTAACTATTAATGCCATTGGCCTGCTATTTTGAATATTAACCATGACAGCTACTCTTGTCAATTTCGAATTTTGAAGTTACTATGTAGTGTCAACGTTAATAATAAAATATTACTTTTGGTTGTTCCAATTTCGGGTTAATGTCAATAAATCAATTGTTCATTCCTTTTCAATAGCTAATTGGATAATCGTGATGAATATAAGCATCCAAAATAAAAATAAAACAAATAATGCCTTATTTATGTTAATTATTCAAAATATTAAATACAAATAATTTTATTTATTTATTTGTGAGTGCCCGCAACGAAAGCGATTTGAAGAAATACATTTTAAAAGAAGTCAAAAAAATGTATTTAAATAGGAAATACATAACACAATAGAAAGAAAACGAATATTTTAAATAATAAACAAACAATTAATTTATACTATAAATAATGTACAAGAATGAGTTAATAGAAATAAAAACATAAATAATATACAAATAAATTTATTAAATAAAATAATGGATAAAAATAAAATATTTTTTATTTCCATTTAGTATAAGAAGAAGAATATAGTAACATTTAGAAAAAATATTTTAAATAATAAAAAAAAATTAACAACAACAAGTACAATAGAAACAAAAAACGTAAGTTAAATTAAAATTAAATTATAAAAAATAAATTAAATTGAAAAAAAATATTTTAATTTAAATAATATTGTAATGTTCTCAAATAAGTAAAGAAATAATTTTTTACATGTTACTATATTAGGATATAACCACCATTAATGTGTTACATTCGTGAACAATAAATAAAAATGTGTCAAGAATGTTTTGGCTTACAGACATCATTTTCACAAATGTATGCCAGTTTTCCACTTAAATTAAGAAGTAGAATAATTTTTTGGACCAATTCCAAAATGCTACAAAAATACTCAATACCTATGCATAATTGTATAATTTTTTCCTTCAGTTAATCTGGGCCGAAATGGGGACCGAACAACTGGAAAGCCATCTGTCGGAGGAAGTATGAAATACTGCAAACAGTATGATCTCTCTGTCACAGTCTGATATACCTCGCTGGCGGAGATATATTCATATCGATATCAGTGATGGATGACGTCACGTCCTGCACATCGCCGGCCATTTTGATTGCGAGAGAGATCAGTATACTAATAAATTTCCTATTGATCTTTAGCTTGATGAAAAAATGGGAAACACGAAATATTAGAGGTTGCCTTTAAATTCTATTTTTAAATCATAAAATGTGATTTTTACAAGAAATTAATAAAAAATGTACACAAAAGTAAAACGATCAGCCTTATTCGCATCCCTTGAAGCCTATTTAGGAGCCTTAAAACTAGGTACAGAACTTAGGCGTACCTTCCGTTACCTGGGCCATGTCATAACGAAGGATCATCCAGTAGATGAGCCTAACAGCCTATAGGTTGTACTTATTTTTAAGGCCCCTAAAGAGGCATCTAAGGATGCAAACACGTAGAGCCGTTTAATAAATTAACTTTTGTGTTAGTTTTGGCTTTTAATTAGTGACATTTCTCCTACTCAAGAAATATTGTTGAGAATTCGTTTCGCTATTCTTATTCAAATAAATTTATTAGTACCAAAAAGGTATTCCCAATCTCTTGGGCGTTTATTTCAAGCGTCGAAATTTATATAAATGTTGTAATTTCAGGTCATTCCAATTTAGAGCACTTGTGAACTATATGTTTCAGACAAATAAATAATCAAATTACAGACATACAAGTTTATAATTATAGACATAAAACAAAATTAATTCCAGACGTTTTTAATCAAATTACCCATAAAGTGTTTCCATTAAGTAAAGAAGGAAAATGTTGTGAAGAACATAAATATTTCAGTTGGCTCATAGTTAGTAATGATATTGCATTTGTGATCTTCATTTAGTGTCGTTGCATTAAGCTTTATAGTGTATAAAGTGCAGTTCCACTCTCAGCTGCAGTACAATATAATCCAAGAGCGTGGAACGAATATAGAGAAGATGCTGCATTTTGCATAAGGTAAGCCTTTAATCCTGAAATATTCTTATAGTTAGTTACATATTGCAGAGATTTTGCAGGAAAATTCTTCGTATGCTCATAGTGAGGAGAAAAATGTACGTTCTAGGTTTAAAATAACAACAAACAAAGCAAAGTGGGAGAGACAAAAGGATGGGTTAAAACGTGAGAAGCATAAAAAAATTTTACAAGAAGTGAAGAAATAGTGTTAATCCGCAAGAGAATCGGCCATAGAAACCTCACCCATTCCTTCCTCACGTCAAAGGGCCCTCCACCAATTTGTAGTTCGTGCAATCTGCTGCTCACTATAAAATATATTTCCGAATTGCAGGGCTTCTGAGCAACTAAAAGAGCCACACTAACTGCCAGACTCCTTATCTTGAATTTTAGGCTATCATATCAACCAAGTGGAGTGGCTTTTCGACTTTTAATTCAAACTTATACCAAAATATAATTGGACCCAATAACAAAACTTCGTTTTATCATGAATTTAATAATAAACCTCAAATCATAAATAAATGGATATTATTTTTCACTAAAAAATAATCATTACACAAAGGAATGACGTTAATGACCTTTAACAACTTTCACAAAGCACAAAAATACATACAGACAATATATAAGCTGTCAGGACACAAAGACCAGTGACTTAGCACGACTGCAGACGAAGAACACTTCACAATCCGACTATTAAACATTTCTTACCCAGACCTAACGAGACAAGCTAATCATCAAATGACAAACAAATGGAAAAATGCCTAGACAAACTTGACGACTGATAATGAACTGAGCACATAAAACGGAATATCGCCGAATAGCATATCAGTCACATTCGAGATAGCATGGGCTTATATAAGGGGGGAGGGGCCAGAGATGGGCATAATTTTATTTATAAATAAAAATACGAATTTATTCGTACTTTATACATTTGTGAATACGAATATAAATAAATTCGTACTTCATATATTTGTGAATACGAATATAAATAAATTCGTATTCATAAGTGTGAATACGAATTTATTTTTATTCACATATATTAAATATAAAAATACAAATAAAATTTTATTCGCAAATTTTTCTGCGAATAAAAATAAATTCACAGAAAAAATTGTAAATAATCACAAAAAATGTGAATATTTACAAAAATCAAGCGATTAGAAAAAAAAATCACATTAAAATATACGAATAAAAATTTATTCACATTATAATTTGTGAATAAAAATTTATTCACAATAAAATTCGCAAATAAATCATGAATTTATTCGTATTAAGATGATATTACGAAAGTTACTGAAGGTGATTTTTTTTTTTTAAGGCATTTAACGTCTAGGTTATTAGCGCCTAGATTTTTTGTTTACCCCGAGTCCGCCGCGGGACCACCAGCCATGCTGCAAGGACACAGTTTGTCATCTGTACCTCCATCAAAAAAAAAAAAAAAAAAAAAAAAAATCACCTTCAATAACTTTTGTAATATCATCTTAATACGAGGAAATTCATAATTTATTTGCGAATTTTATTGTGAATAAATTTTTATTCACAAATAATGTGAATACATTTTTATTCGTATATTTTAATGTGATTTTTTTTTGTAATCACTTGATTTTTTGTAAATATTCACATTTTTTGTGATTATTTACAATTTTTTCTGTGAATTTATTTTTATTCGCAGAAAAATTTGCGAATAAAATTTTATTTGTATTTTTATATTTAATATATGTGAATAAAAATAAATTCGTATTCACACTTATGATTACGAATTTATTTATATTCGTATTTACAAATATATGAAGTACGAATTTATTTATATTCGTATTCACAAATGTATAAAGTACGAATAAATTCGTATTTTTATTTATAAATAAAATTATGCCCATCTCTGGGAGGGGCTGAGGGGGCTGCAGCCCTCCCCCCGAACTTTTTATTTGATCTGTTAAAATGTGTTATAAATCTCTTAAAATAAATTAAATAAGATCAATTAGTTCATAAAAATAGTTTATTTTGGGTATAATAGCGTTTTAGTTGGCTAAAACTATTCAAAGTTCTAGATTGTTAGTATTCCATACCCCGGAAATGGTCTCAGCCCCCCCCCCCCCCCCGAAATCATTTCCTATATATTCCCATGCAAAATAGAAGTAGTGCTAACTAGACTACCAATAACACACGAGAATTTAATGTTAAAAAAAAACAAAACAACGGTAAATGTGAAGACGAGGGTTCTAGGCACCGATTATTTGAAATTTTGCACTATATCGTATTTTTATGCACTAAACACGAATCCATTAAACAAAAAAAAAAAAAAAAAAAAAAAAAAAAACTCGCTCTCAACTAGGAAAGAAGTTATGAAGCACTAAAGTTCACTGTTATGGAGGTTATAAAAGTTGGCGTAAACAGCGTATTAATAAACATGCATATTAAGAAGAATGTCTAGGACGACTTTTGGGCAGACGTGCTATGCGTTTCCGCTCGCTACGCTCGCTCAAGAAGACATCAAAACTCTAGTCAATCCAACACGCTGTTATGGATCGAATTCCGATTTTATGGAGGTTATACATAGTTTATCAACATTTCAAATGGGAGTTGTATGTTTCCCAATATTACATGTCTGCGAATGCGCATGTTTACAAAAACCTGTTTACGCCAACATTAACCTCAATAACAGTGAACTTTATTGCTTCATAACTTCTTTCCTAGTTGAGAGCGATTTTTTTTTTTTTTTTTTTTTTTTTTTTTTTTAACGGATTCCTGTTTAGTTCATTAAAATACGATATAGTGCAAAATTTCAAAATAATCGGTGCATAGAACTCTCGTCATCACATTTACCAATACAACTTTAACTAAACTAAATTAGTAATACATATGTATATTTATTAATACTAACGATTTTTTAAGAACTCGACAGCTAGGTAAACTGCTTTACTATCATCGCGCAGACATTGTGTCAATTTATTATAGCTACTTGTGTTATAAACCTGTATCAAATTTCTTATAAGTACTTCTGTTATAAACCTGTATCAAATTTCGTATAAGTATTTGTTTTATAAACTCCTAGTCGGAGAGAATTTTTTTTTTTGCACTTTCTGAACGATCAAATATAAAGAATAATACAGGATAAGGATTGATCAGTTCTTTAGAAAAGTAGAATTTTTAACGATTTGTTTGTCATTCTAAAAATACTTGATATCCGTTTGCTTCCGTTCTCTTCCCTGAGCCTTCTCATTACTGAAAACATCACAAATAGGACCAAGACAGGAGGGAGCGCTCACTAATGATTCCAGGCTCGCCAACCTTTCTTTAATTCCAATATACCGGATCGAGCAGAGGGAAAATCTCGTTAGCAGTGTTGCCATTGTATAGGACAAATTCTGAATGCGGATGAAGGATGGAACAGGGGGGGGGGGGCATTGACATTTATACAAAACCTCTGAATAATCTGTATCATTCCATTCATGTCGTTTCTAAAGAGAATTATGTTCAGTGGAGAAGAAAATAATGAAAAACTAAATAAAGAAAGGAAAAGTCTGACTCACAGGAACTTCATCATCTCAGCGAGTTACCGTTCTTATCCCTAGTGCCATTTAGAAAGTCCCGAATAGAAACAGAAAATATTATTTTTTTGATATTTTGTGAAATGTGTAACAAAATACTCCAATGAAATCTGAAAGAAATAAAATAATTTGTTTGTACCACAAAACATAGATCTGACAGTATCGATCCGGAAATTACTCACTACAACTCCTCCCTCATTATTAGAGAAAACTATCAAAAAGATGTTCGTTATTTATTTAATTTGGTTTTTACTTAATTATAATTTTACTGTTAAATGGAATTAAAAAAAACACACAAACACAACAATAACTATTTAAAACGGTTGGGAAATTGTGGTAAGTGAATGGAACTCATTTAAAAGCTTACAAAATTCCCAAGACTTCCAGGTGGCTTTCCAGGGATTACAGGGATTTCCAGTTGGCTTATGTAAATTTCCAGTGCATTGTGGCACCTAAAATTTCACTATTCCTCGAGATGTCATAGAATTATTCTTAAAAGTATTATATTCTTTGTTGCAAACAATAAACATGTCTTTATAAATAAAACAAAAACTTTCTTCGTACATAACATAGAATCAACACGATCTTCTTAACCTGATTTATTATCAAATACATTATCCAACTATAAGCAGTTAAAAAATAACAAGGAATAAAAACAGACAAAAAGAACAGTTCGAATAAGCGAAATCAATTACTTTAAAGTTTTAAGCACTTATTTCTCCGATTGACATCGTCTAATCAAAACTTTCATTTGAACCTTTTTTGTAGAGCATTTAGTAAGCTTTCTAATGGTATTCTTCCGTTTACCAAGATTCTCAACCTTTTTCGAGATATTAAGTATGCAAAGTTACCAAAACTTTTTATGTCTGTTAATAAAATATTTTATTCTAACCCTTCCTTAACTCCAAACGTAACACAAATTTCAACATATTAGTTTTAATGAAAGTAGAACATGCAGAAAATGGTTCAACTGAATCCCATGATTCTAAGTACCCAAACCAAAAACGGTATTCAAAAACTATTTTTCCAATTTTCTCAAAAACGGTTAAAGCTATCGCCTTGAAAATGGTTTCATTCGTTTTCCTAGCCCAAGAAGCCAATAAAACTAGTGCTTACAAGCTTATGAACTCAAAAACGTAAGCGTTACGATTTTTTTTGCGCGAATTTCGCCCCAAACGCCATCTTCCAGTGGACGGATTTTTCTGGTTAACGAACTTGACCTTTCAAATTGGACGACGGATTTTTGTACCAAATTTCATCAAAATCGGACCATTCGTCTTCCACCTAGAGAGCGAACAGACAAATATATATATATATATATATATATATATATATATATATATACATATATATATATACATATATATATAAATATATATATATATATGTATAAATATATATATATATATATATATATATATATATATATATATATATATATATATATTTGTCTGTTCGCTCTCATTTTCTGTCTTTAGGGGTTCTGAAACGCAAAATTTTCTAGTCGGGACTTCTGGATTGCGTCATGAGATCAACCTTATAAGCGGGGTTCCTCCCTATGGGGGAGGGAGGAACCGCGCTAAAATACCAAAGTTATCCTTAATATATATATATATATATATATATATATATATATATATATACATATATATATGTATATATATGTATATTTATATTTATATAAGGGATAAAGCTAAAAATAGTGAATGATGGAAGAGTTCGTGGGGAGTGGGGAGTAGTTGAGGTAAAGATAAATATCGATATAAGAGGTGATATCGAAAATGATCCCTCGTTTCGAGATATCGTTCGTGACTCTCCCGCCTTTCTCGATAATTGAGGAGGACCTGAAGCTATATTGCCAGGACATCATCATCATCACACA
>OX328128.1:29239456-29246956 GCA_946811695.1 Gonocerus acuteangulatus
TAATTAATATACTTTTGCAAACATTTTATACAATTTATTGTAACGAGAATATAATGAGTGTGGCGTATATATATTTTTGTGGGAAGTTCATTTATCATAATTAAACACAAAAGCCGCTGCGATTTAAATTAAAACCACAAAACAGAAGTTACTGGCTGACGGAGCTCAGGCTAAATGGATCTCGCCAACAACTCATTCTTGGGAAACGTTAATTACATTCATTAGGTAGAGAAAATAATTTCAAAATATCATAATTTACGGAAATTCGTGAATTTACAGTTTTCTTGTAATATACTGTAAAAGTAACTACTTTGTTGGCCATAATTATCAAGTAACATTTTTTTTAAATACAGCAATGTTTTTTAAACTGAAAGCATTGGTTATTTATGTTTAATAATAAAAAAATTAAGAAAGCTGCAGCCCCCCCCCCCGAAACCTCAAAAATAAATTAAATAAGATCTCATCGTTCAGAAATTATTTCCTATATAAGCCCCTGAAGAACACGATGGGACAACCATTTTTCTGTTCGTTTTTCATAATTAAATCTTAAGTCTTCTTCAAGTGTACTTCCTTCCATAAACCAGAGATGGGAATAATTTTATGTATAAATAAAAATACGGATTTATTCGTACTTCATATATTTGTAAATACGAACATAAATAAATTCGTATTCATAAGTGTGAATACGAATTTATTTGTATTCACGTATAATAAATATAAAAATACAAATACAATTTTATTCGCAAATTTTTCTGCGAATACAAATAAATTCACAGAAAAAAATGTGAATATTCACAAAAAATTCAGTGATTACAAAAAAATCACATTAAAATATATGAATACAAATTTATTCACATTATAATTTGTGAATACAAATTTATCCACAAAAAATTCCTAAATCAATTATGAATTTATTCGTATTAACGATGAGATGATATTAGGAAAGTTATTGAAGGTTTTTTTTTTATTTTTTTTATTTTGGAAATGATTTTCAGGGGGTAGGTCCGCCCCACGAGCCGTGCTGCAGGGTCTGTGTCATCTGTACCTCTGGCGGTCCATAAAAAAAAAATGAATCTAGGCTCTGATAACCTAGACGTTAAGCCCCCCCCAAAAATGAATTCATAATTTATTTATTTAAATAAATAAATAAATTTGTAAATTTGTAGTAAATAAATTTGTATTCAAAAATTATAATGTGAATAAATTTGTATTCATATTTTTTAATGTGAATATTTTTCTGTGAATTTATTTGTATTCACAGGAAATTTTACGAATAAAATTTTATGAATGAAGTACAAATATATGAATAAATTCGTATTTTTAATTATAAATAAAATTATGCCCATCTCTGCCTTAAACGGCTACTTCCTCGCACGTACTCCAAAAAAGGTCTATAGTTAATTTTTCATCCCTGGCATACTCTGAGGGTAGCATATTCTTCTACTCCTGTAGTTCCGAACTAGCAAGAGCACAGAAAGTTCTCCATACTCTCCGTGTCCCTAAAACTCACTGAGTCTATCACTGGAGTTTTCCAGCACCAGCTGTTTCTGCACACTTCCTAGCATCTCAGTGAGATTTAGTGCTAAAGAGCTAACTTCTTGTGTCCACCTGTTGTCTTTATCTACCATCTAGATAAGGAATCGTTTTCTAACATCTTGATACTTCCGTACAATAATAATAAAAAAAAAAAAAAAAAAATTTTTTAATTATCATCAACTTCACCATGAAACTATTTTGGTAATTAACGTTTTACTGATAATATTCAACTCTCAGTTATATAGTTCAGACGTACAGTAGTTAGTAGGAAAATACTGCTAATTTATTTTGTAGATTTTGGTTGTTTTATGAACTATTGTAATATATTGGCTGCTGTAAATATTTAAGTACATTTAACACATTCACATATCATGTCACCAGGGAAGACAGTCCAATATGACAGACATGCGACAGACAACTAACAGAGAAACACTTACTTACGGAATGTAAAACACGAGACTATTTAACGATGTCACATGACACAAATGTCTGAACTATTTTGTGAAAAAAAATCCAACACAACCTACCGTATGTCTGTGTGATTGAAGCTAGTGAGAATCTATGTTTACATGTGTTTGTTTGCGTCAGTTTAACTTCAGTATAGAAAATGAATATTCTTTATTTATTATTATAATAGCACTTCTTAATTTTTATTCTAGTACGTTAATTTATTTTTTTGTATTGTGTTTGTTTTTTATATAGTTTATTTTTAAATTATATTTATTTTGTAAGTTAGTATTTATTTGTTTTATATTTTGAATACTTTATTTAAACCTTTTTGTTTTTCTGTTATATTAATATTAAACGATCACTAATTACGTGAGCAAATCACCTTCCTATTGTGTAGCTCCAAAAATAAATAAATATGTTAGTAATTTGTACCAATATTTTAAGTTTTAAATCTGTATTAATCTACCTTCAATTTAAACTCTAGCTATCACACATATTTATCATATGTATCATTCATCCTAGTCTATGTATAATGTTTTTGCTTCTATTCCTTAAGTATATAAATTAGTATTAACTCAGTCCTTCTTTATTCACTGCCCTGACAAAGGATTGGATTTTTTTATAAAACATGTATATCTTGAATATTGTCAGATAAATTGTGTTAACAATGAAATGTAAAATAAAATTATAATGTATTAAAAAAAAACAGTAAAGTATTAAAAAAAGAGGTTAGATCAGTGTTAAATGTTAGGGTCTTCTCTTTTAATCATTAAGTACTCGTGGGTCATTCCTGTATGACCAATTCATAGTCTAGTAAGTACTACGGCTTCTTTTCAGTTTTGTCTGTGACCGGTTGGCCATTCAGTGATGTTCCGTTTCGTGTTGTATGTAGTTTAAAAAAACAAAAACGATCAGACACGATAAAGGTCACAAGGGCCCAGAGGGGCGGACAGTATAGAGGTCTCTGATTCTTAAACATGCGGCACACTAGGGAGATAGAATGGTCAGTACTAAGCTCCGGCCGCCTGATTTTGCCTTTTGCGGGCACTTTTCAGTGAATTAATCAAATGCTGGATGGGCCTAAAAGAGAAAAGGTTTAGTGCGTGGACGAGTTTTGAACTCAGGTCCTCCAGTACATTAGTCGTGTGCTCTACCACTGAGCTAACCTCCCTCCCTAAACTTCTCTTATATTTTTCTGAATATCTCAGAAACGGCCATGGAATAAGTTCCATTGAATGCATAATATCTAAATTTTTTATTCTAAGTTTTCCAAATCACACAAGGAATAAGCAAAATATAAAAGTATAGAGTATCCTGCGGGTTTAACATTCTGTAAAGTCGACGTATTTCTAGTAAATATTTTAATGTTTTGCTAGTGAAAGAACCACCGGAAAGGAGTATAAAAATATTCATAATCTTGGTTGTAATAAAATCTAATGAAACAAGATAAATTGATAATGAAAAAGAAGATGAGAGAGAGAGAGAGCGATGGAGAAAGAGAGAGAGAAAACGAGGGATGGTGTTTTTGTTCAGAGCGGCTATAAAGGGAGTTTGGGTTGGTAAAGGTGGCCCCACTGGGACAGAGAGCTAATGAGGTTTTACGTTGGCCAGCCTGAATAATACAACGGCAGCCATGTTTTATAGTGCTGCTCTCTACCGGTATAAACCTCGGCTTTAGCCATAACTTCAAAGTATTTTAGCTAACATTTTCAAATATATTTTACCAAACCGTACAATACGACAACAACGTTGCTAAATTTCTTTCAAAGATTAAAATTTCTAGACACGTGTTAAGTTTCGTTGTTTTGAAAGACAAAGTCGGAGATATTTATTTGAATTGGGTCAAGCACATGCTGGCGAAGTAGTCAATAAAATACCAGATTTTAAGGCTGAAAGTACATCTAAAAAACCTGAAATAGTGTTATGCTATAATAAACAATCACGAAATACTGTTAAAGCTTAATTGAGAAGATATGGTCGACCGTTCGGAAGTAGGAAGCGTTGATCGTCGGGGTTTCGGTCAGTGTTCTTATTCAATAAAACACATTTTATTTGCTAAAATGTATATTTATTGCCGCCAACGTTTCGGCTTGCTATACAAGCCATCTTCAGGGCTGTAAAAACATATATGGTATAACAATGGTAGGGACAAAAAAAAAAAAAAAAAAAAAAAAAGGCTAGAAACATTAACATAAATATGAGTACAATATACGTGTATATTTATTTATATTGCTATTATTATACTATATATATATATATATATATATATATATATACATATATATATATATATATATATATATATATATATATATATATATATATTTATATTTATATTTTCAAGCATATAGGTACTCATATTTATGTTAATGTTTCTAGCCTTTTTTTTTTTTTTTTTTTTTTTTTTTGTCCTTACCATTGTTATACCATATATGTTTTTACAGCCCTGAAGATGGCTTGTATAGCAAGCCGAAACGTTGGCGGCAATAAATATACATTTTAGCAAATAAAATGTGTTTTATTGAATAAGAACACTGACCGAAACCCCGACGATCAACGCTTCCTGTTAAAGCTTAAGATTATCTACGGAGAAATGGACTTGAAGATCATTTTGTATGGATTCCAAGTCATTTTGTCATTGCATTGTACCTACTTCAAAATGAAAATGTGGACCAGGCAGCTAAATTGGCTACTGCTGAAGAAGTATGCTACAATATACATCTGAATTAGGTTTTATCTTATATTAAAAGTGAAATTGGAGGCCCGATGGCCGTGAGGGTTAAGGCGTGAGCACTTAACACTCCGTGCCAAAAGGTCGTGGGTTCGATTCCCACTAGGGGTGGTGGCTTTTCTTTAGAAAAAAGAAAAGGAATAAGTCCTATCCTGGCTAGAAAAGGGTGGAACCCAAAGATAACCCGTCCTAAAATTCTTAGTTAATAATAAATGGACGTTAAAATTAAATAAATAAAAGTTAAATTAAATCAGCCTGGATCTTTAAGTAGTTATATATCAGAAAAAAACAAATCAAGAGAAAATGTGTCTTACTTTGTCCTCTGGAGGGCATCGTCTACAGTGGAAAATTGGAGAACAGAGGTCTACTGGCTTAGGATAGACCACAGAATCGATTCGAATCTAAATGAAAAGATCTATTCACAAAAAAGATCAGCGAGTTCAGATGGATTCTGGGCACAGATGATCGATGTGCGACATAGAACTGCGATTCCCTACGAAAATCATATTTCATTTCGATTCGAATCGATTCACATTCGAGAATCGCCCATCACTTCTAAGAATCGACCTAAATAAGTCGATTTGAATACCTGATAATATGAAAAATATATCTGTAACCTAATAGAAGTAAATTGTAAGACTATTTTTCATGTAAAATAATATATTAAATTGCGCATTTATAGCATATTAAAATACATTGGTGTTATCTATATATATAAAAATCACGTATTTTTTTGTTTGTTCCTTATACAAATCTACACCGTTTGACCGATATTGACCAAACTTGGCACACAGGTAGGTCTTGATAAGAGAAATCTCCTAGGCTAGGTCAAACTAGTCAAATTTCCAAATTTGGTCAAAAGGTCAAAAGTTTTGTTTAAGGAAAATTGGCTACACTGAACCATTCAGATTGTGACGGCCATTTTGAATCGACTACTACTGGCCTCTGTCGGCTGTTAGATGAAGTGCTGATGTGCTGGCCTCTGCCGGTATCATTATGAACTAAAACAAATTCACATCGTTTGACCGATTTTCGTAACTGGGTATAGACAACTAGGTATCAAGTAGATCTTGATACGGGGAGATTCATGGACAGAAAGTAGGTGTAGCATGGCACACTGGGTAACAGCTAGTTACTTATAAATGTTTATCAAATGAAAAAAAAAAATAATAGAGAAAAATGGTTAAACAAATTAAGAGCAAAGTTTAAAACTTTTTTTTTATTATATCACCTTCTTCCCTCTTGTTGGAGAAGCGGAAGGTACTGAGTCGTCTAACGTTATTGTTATATAAAAACGTCTAGTCTGATTCTAGATAGATCGAGTCATTAAGAGATCGGCCCTTGGAGATCTATTAAAAAAATCGATAATCGTGTTAAAAAGACCGATACCGTTACAAATCACACCAGATGTTATCGTTATAAGGAAACACGCTAAGTATTGTCAGTTCCTGTGATCTTCCACTCGGCTTTATTGATTTCACAGGAGCCTTTAGCTTTAGCCCTTTAGAGAAATGCTCTAATGATCCCTTTATCCTTCATCACTACAAGAAGATCCTCCAGGAATGCTAGGTCATTATTTTGAGGAAATATCCAAGCTTCATCCCCCAACAATCGCTCTTTCTCTAGGTTCATCTCTTCATTGGAATATCTAAAAATTACTCTTGTTCAGATTTGTTTATATATTATTAAAATATTGTAAATATCTATTTAATAAATAAAAAGAAAAAAAGGCTTCTGTGAAATGGCGTCACATTAGTACGGTGCACCGTGAAATTGGTACACACCTATACTGGTTATGTATGCTTATATAAATATTGTTCTTAACATACAAATATATAAGCATATATAGCCAGTATAATTTTCACCAATTTCACCACCCTGTACTCATTTAACGCCATTTTAATGCACTAGATTGTCAGAGGAAGGGTTTTAGTGAAAAATAATACAATAATGTCATATAATATGAAGATATGGTTAGATGCCGGCTGTCAGATACAAACTTATATTGCTGGTGCAAATTTTTACTGCTAGGATATTTTCATTTACCAATAAGTTAATATTTTTTAAACAAGTTTGGGGAGCAAAACTTTCTTGAACACAAAAAATAATTTTAGAACTCAGAAATACGAGTATAGAAGAAATAAATAGGCAAGTTTAATCAATGAAAATTGTGTATCATAACAGGACATTGGAAGAGAAAGTGTCAGGACTGATTTCTGGGTTCTAAAATTATTTTTTCGCTCAAGAAAATTTTGCTCCCCAAAATTGTTTAAAAAATATTAGCTTATTGATAAATGAAAATACCCTAGCAGTATAAGTTTGTAAAACTTATAAAACATAGACTTCTTTATTTTATTTTGTTTACGTTGAAAAACGGATATTTTCGTTCAGAGTTGGCTCTCCCCTGTTTCCTATGTATTGTAAAGCCTCGTATTACTTCGAGAGGGTTTTGGGGTAATTGTACAAATAATTACCTGTTTCTATTCAAAGCTTTCCAAATATCACTAGTGAAAAGAACGGAAACGCTCTTAGATGACGCAGTCTCTATGTGTCGACATTTATTTAATGGTGTTTTGTCGAAATAATGACGATTAATAAGGGTAACAGGTGGTTATTTTGACATGGAAAAGGTACCAAATGATGATATGAAATTTCCACCTGAAGGGCCCCTGACCTGGGGTCCCTGAGTGAAATTGAATTCTGTGGCGTACGTTTAATTTCCTTTTACTAATGAAATTGATTCATTTTAATGAATGAATCTATTTCAGGGTGAAACGTTTTTA